>WAAD01017996.1:248937-333928 GCA_013389945.1 Fregata magnificens | reverse complement strand
CCGGCCCCGCCGTGCCCGCCGCGGGGCGAGGGGCCGGCGGTGCGAAACTGCCCCGTCTGAGGGAAGGGGGAAGAGAGATCCTCAATGAAATATAAATTTAAATGCAAACCGGCCCGTTCAAACAGGGACCCATTATGCGTTTGGTGTGAAACGCTATCAACATTTAAAACTTCATTGTCTTCTTTGTACCAAATCCCTGTAAATCTTCCACTAGCCTTTACTCATTTTCATCTGAAAAGCCTGTTTGGGCTGAATAGACAGCAATCAGCAGCCCCTGGACTTCTCTCTCTCTCTCTGGAATGTCAATTAAAATGCAGATTCCCCCCCCCACCTCCCCGAATCTCTTAGTGGCAAAAGACTTGAGAAAAACAGGATAGTCCTGGAAAGCAAATGAAAGAAGTTCAAACAATGAAAAAGTACTGAAGCTGCCAGCCGGTTCCCATTAGTCCTCCAGAATTAATGTTTAATAGCTGTGATGCTCAGATTTGCTTGGAGATTGAACTGTGGTGAAGAGTCTTGTTAGATGTACATGTGTGTGTATATATATATTTATAGACACATATATATTTGTGTGTGTATGCATACATAAAGCTGTTAGCTTTAAAGCTTCACGTACCTGGATTTTTCTGATGAAGCTACTGGGCTTTTAGGGCGCTTGAGATTTCTCTGGGGGGGGGAAGATCCATACTTCATTCAGATTTTGCTATTCCCCGCCTAACAGAGAAAGATGCTGCAGAGTTATACAATGAGCAATGTATTGATTTGGTTAACATACTCAACAAATTGTACTCTCCCTGGGGAGTGATAAACATCTTATAAACAACAATGGAAGTAGATTAAAAAGAACACTGAGCATTGAATTTAATGCCACTGCTGAACAAGTACTACTTGTTTGTGTGTGCGAGTGTGTTTCAACTGAAGTACAGCTTGGAGGAATTTGGTTGGGCTCCCAAACCAGTCTGCTTTCCCATGCTTGTCAGTTTGGCAAAGAAATTTGGGCAGGTATGTGACGAGGTGAAAATTGACTTGATGAGCGAGTGGCAAGGAGAGCCATCAATCATTGGAGGCTGACAACTCCTCCCCAAAGTGTAGGCTGAGAAGAGAGACAGAGTTCCCTTTCAAGGGGAAAAATAAACACTACGTGTGGCTTTCACTGAGTCTGAGACTCCAGGAGGGATTATGGTATTGTAGTCAGGAAGCCAGGATTGTGGAGGCCAAAAAGCATGCTGGGGCTGTGTTCCAAACATTGAGATAGAGGTACATAATTATCCAGCGCAGGAGGTCTTTCCAGAGACTCGTCCCCCAGCAACTGTGGCGATTTAACTATGAAAAGAACTTGGTTTCGTTTCATCTTCGTTGGACTCTGCTTCTTTTGGGAAAGGGCAATCCTTGAACCCTGGTCGCTGTTGTGGTGGTGAAAAGTGGTTTGGCTCCGTGGATGGGTCCAGAGCTCTGATGTTTGCTTTGCTACGCCTTTGCAAGCCACGGCTTTGAATTTTCTGCTGCCCTGTGGATGAAGAGTCCCTTCTTTCTGCTGGCAGATGTTCAGGTGCAGAAGCTGGCAAAAATCTTCAGGTGAGAAGGTCAAGTAGCCTTGTGCTGCACTTCGGGACTTAGGGTGAGGGTAGGAACCACAAACGTCCTTGCAGTGGCCTTAATGTAGCCTAAAAATCTTAAACAGCTGAAATGTAAGTGGAATTAATGCTGTTAAAAAAAAGAGTCTGGAATATATGCTGGCATTCTGGTATGTTTTCTTTTTGCAAAATTGTGATTAAATTTTACATTTATATACATAGCCTTTAATCGGGCTTTACAGGATGATTTACGGAAATTAAATTAGCGTTACATCCAGTCCGTTAATGAGCATTTCTGCCTGCTTTACAGCTGGATAAACTGAGCTACAGAGCTGTGGCTGTCAGAGAGGGAGTCGGGTGGTTGACCTGGGTGGTAGAGTCCAGGAGGGCTTGCTCCGGTCCTTCACCAAATGCAAACCGTTCCCGGAGACAGAGTTCTCTTCAGTTCTACACCTGCTCTGTGGTTATTTAGAGAAGTGCTCGGCAAGCTCTTTGCAAATGTTTTTGCAGTGGTCTGGTGGTGTTTTCACTGGAGATTTAATAGTAGTTGCTAGCTTGTGGTCTGGGATGCTCATGCTGTGCTTAAATCTCTAAAGGAGGGATGGAGCTTTGAGCTGATATCAGCTGAGGTGAAAAAACCTTGCCCTGAAGTATCAGGGAGTCGCCTGAAAGACCATGTGTTAATTAATTTTCCCCAAGTGCCTTCTTTATGTCATCTAAAATCTGTTTCTACTGACTCCAGAAGTTCTTGTATATAGTACCCAAGATAAAAGATGCCTCAACAGCGTTTCTGTCCTTAGCACTGTGAACTTGGTTTGTATGTGCAGGTAGCAAAAGGCTAATAAAATCCGAGTAAACTTTGTAATGGTTGGCTTTATACAGGGAGAATATTTGTCCATGTTTCTGTGTACTGTATGCTGAGGTACCACATCCAAATGACAGGGAGTTTTGAGAAGTTTGCCTTTATGGCTATACTTCCCCCCCTCCTTTTTTTTTTTTTTCTCCTTTGTTTGTTTGTTTTTAAAGGGTGAGGGCAGGAGGGAAAAAGTTTTTTATGTTATTTTTCCCTCGCTCGCTCTAGAAGAGCACTCTCTAAGCTTCAGTTGGGTTTCATCACATCTAAGATGAATCATTGGCCAGATTAGAACAATTGGTGCCGTTACTCGTTTTATCCATTTACTGAGGTTTACCATCTTTTATTTTTGAAGCAGAAAATTGGGTCTAATTTTCTGGCTGAGCTGTTAAATCTGCCTGCGAGGATGCTCTTCTGACCCTCACCTGGCATCTTAGTGTGGTGGCAACGGGGTCCCCTGAAGGGAGTTTCAACTTACTTTGGTACCACTTGGCTTCTCTCTTCCGTCAGCCCATGCCTGGATTACCAGTTAACTCCATCCATTTAAATCAGTTTTACTGTGAATGAAATAGACTTTTTTCCCCCCGTCTGAGAAATGTATATCCATGAGCATCATTGAGAGAGAAGAGAAACGTGTGTGCATGCAGTTTAGTATATATGAATGGAAAACGATGCTGGGGAGATCTCCTGTGAAACTGCAATCCATACCATGCTTTATACAGATTTTCATTGCCCGTAATGCAATGTAGCTAACCAGTATCCCTGCAACGACTGGAGCCTTTCACCTGTACAGGACTCTCAAGGCTCTAAGAGGACACTGAACTGAGTCAGAAGAAGGTACATCCATAGGGGAGCTGGAAGTCCTGAGGTGAAATAAAGTTTTACAGATTATCCCAGTCTAAAGAGTATTTTTCAACCCTTTTTCTTGTGGAAAATTACTGAATTCTTGTAAATTCAGCTGGCTGCAGCACTGCCTCGGTGAAGGAATGAAAAACAAGGCAAAGTTACATAAACCTTCAAACAATAACAAGAATATAATTTGTATAATTGTGGTAATTTTGTAGCATTACAGGTTATGTGCCTGCACATGTGTGTGCCTCTCATTTTTTAAAAACTGTATATTCTTCTGTCAGTAAAATACCTCTCTAAATATGTGCTGAGAAGTGATTTTGTGAAAACAAGGAGGACTTGGTTACGCCTCAGGTGGTGATGGAAGCTGCTAACAGAAAATGAAAAGTCACTCACTTTTCACATATTCTTGAAGCTGGAAAACTATTTTTCCCATCCTCCTCCTCCCCTCCCTCTCACCTCAGCTGCTTTTGGGGCTTTCTGAAGTTTTTTGGTTTGTGTTCTAAGATGTTTTTGCTGACAGTGTTAAATCTCTCTCCTCCCCACAGCAGCAGCCGCCGTCGTTCCAAGGGAGGAGGCATTACCCTGGCCGAAGGCACTGCTTTCTCTCCATGCTTCTCTAGAGGTGTTCAGATGGGATTAAAGTCCACATGGAGATATGGAAATGGACCAGGAATTTACTCTAAAAAGATGGTCGGCTGGGATTCGGGTTGCCTTATCTGCCTGGTGGTGGTCACCATGGCTGGACTTTCCCTGGCTCGACCTTCGTTTAATTTAGTTGTTGAAGACACCACGCTGGAACCTGAAGGTAAATCACTCTAGAATCCTTAATTCCGCAAAGTAAGTTAGTTTTAAATGCCCGAACGTCTGAAATAGAAGTCAACATCTTTATGTGCTTTGGTAAATCTAAGGCAAGTAACAGATTAGCCCTCAAGAGTTATGTTTTTTGACTTCTCCTGCTCACACATGGGCTGTGTTCACGCAAGCATGCATTTGTTTAATCTTAGGCAAGCAAGTGGTGTCAGTGATTTCACTTGGGGCTGTCATCACGTTGTATAATCAAAGTGTACAGCTGAAAGTTTTCAGGAGTGGGTCTTTAAGGAAACCAGTCTGTTGCACTTAACGTATGTGTTACATGTTGCTATCTCAAGGAACAAAATGGCTGTATAGCTGCATGTCTTTGTGATTGTCTTAACCTGAGAAGTTCGGAGAAAAATAAATCCCAATAGTTTTCAGTCATGTGGCCTGAATGTTTAATTTTGCCAGACACTCTGCAGAAATGGTGTTGCAGCTTTATTGGTGTTTGTACTTAGAATAAATTTCCCTATTGCTGTTAAAATCCAAGAACAATTGGTACAGTGTCTGGATTGCAAGTTCTGGAAGTGTGAATGTTGAGATCCGAATAGCAAGGACTGCACTTTATTACTGTGAAAGCAAAGGCTAATTGAGACCTTTACTTTGGAAGAGGAGTTTTGATAAAATCTCCTATTTTGAGCCTGCACCTGTTGGTATGTTCTTCTAGGTACATCCGTTTTATTGTCGTGAGCCGATTGTATTTAAGAATGATTTTACTGCATTGTGTAGGATCTTTCCTGCTCTCTGAGCACCTTAGGGGCAAAGCGAGACTTCCTTCATAAGGTTTTATCTGTCCTTCGGAGGAGTTATTACACTTCTAATAACTCGTGTCAAACCAATATAATAGTCCATAGAGCATTTCTGATCCGGCAAGCTTGCTGGAGAGAATTTGGCCTTTACACGTTCTACTACTTGTGTCCACGGATACGGCTCTGTTTTTATTTAATACGTTTTCATGCAAAACTTATTTGTTTCTATCCACTGCCTCTAAAAATAGATGTCACCAGCTAACACAATTTTCGAGTCCGTTCCAAGTACATTTTTATTGATGGCAGGGGATGAACTATTTAGAGATGATGAGCCCTCCTCCCTAGCAAGCATTCCTGAAAAAAGTTAACAAAGTATAGCAATATTGTCACCTGTCAGCCACAGAGATTGTTGATAGCAAAGATTTTTGGTTTTTTTTTCTTTCAAAGGTAACTCAAGAATTAAAAAAAAAGCCCAACTCCCATCACCACTTACTGTATGATTTGTTAATTGCACATCTGGTGCCTTTCTGGCTTTTCAGAAGAATGAGAAAATCATGAATAATTCTGGTTTCAGATTAGCTGTTTGTAGAGAGGTCCCCTAGTTTTAGGGTTAAATCAGAAATAATGTGATTGCATGATTGGTGGAGTATTTTACAGGGAGAAGAGTAATTTTTTTTTTTTTTTGAATGATGCCTGATAATTTTTCAGCTTTTTAGGGAAAGAATAGCTTTTATTATTTTAAAAAGCACCGTTTAAAAATATGTTTCTTCCACAGTGAATATCCAGGGGGTGGAATCTGCGTTTTATCAAAGAGTAAATTGTTAAAAAGGATTTAAAACTTCTTCCCTGGGCAGGAATGTTACTGACATGAAACAATTTTAGATGTGAGAACCCGAATCATTACCAGAAATGAGAGGGGGAAAAAAAAAAAACAAACCAACAAACCCCAAACCGCTTCTAAGTTAATGGCATAATAAGAGCTTTTATGTTGCAGAATACAGGGAATTGTGTGGGATTTATATCTGAGATTTGGGAAATAAAACCTCCTTTATGTACTTGTTAAACCCCTTTAAAAAAAAACCCAAGTTTTTACACAGTCACCTTCTCTGGGTTCCATCACTGCCACCCACAAGCTCTCCAAGCCGAAAACAAAACAAAACAAACCTTCAAAAGATCTCTTCAAAGACAAAGCAGACTTCTTTTTTAATTTAGCAAATGCCAAAGATTTTGGCCACAGCTAATTTGGGGGGGTCAGGTGCTCTAATAATGTAAATTTTTGGTAGGGCTGCTGACTGTGCAGTCATTAGAGCTATGACATCTCATACCAGCTGAGAAGGTCGACAGGGCCATGACCTTTGGTGACACGGGTTGATCCATTCCTTAGTCTTCCTTCATGGACATGCCCTAAATGTTGTCTCTTTTTTTGATGTTAGGTGCTTTTATTGTTACTATTTATTGTCTTAGTGACTCAGAATATTCAAAAAGCTGTATGCAGCGTTAACAGGAATTTAGATTGTGGCTTTTTGTTCCTTTGATTGTAATAGAGAATATGCTCTTGTCTCTTAGCTAAATGCAACTTCAGGGACATTTGCTACTGTTTTCTTCAGAGTATCTGGTCAAGTATGTACTTTAG
Organism: Fregata magnificens; assembly: GCA_013389945.1. NCBI lineage: Eukaryota > Metazoa > Chordata > Aves > Suliformes > Fregatidae > Fregata > Fregata magnificens. Next base: position 327,415 of record WAAD01017996.1, on the reverse strand, counting down.
TACAAGCAGTATTTATCTAATAGGGTGATCAACTGCATGGATATGTGCAGGATACGTGCAAGATGTTGTCATGCATCAAGGTACTTTACTTTTGGTTATCCGCAGTCAATCCGATCTCTTTGGTAGCACGCTTCTCTCAGGTGCTTTTATAGAACGCTGGACTCGTTGAGCTCTGAATCTCATCTGTGACCATTAGGTATTACTCTGGTACATATGACAGTATCTACGCTGAAGATGGTATCTTGAGCCATTGTAAATTATTATGTCGATATTGATATTATGAGTGCTCACTAAGGGCTGGATCCTGAGTATGGTTGCTGTTGGTTGTGGTGCTTTCTTCCTTAAGCAGTGGCGGTAAAATCTGGGGCTGTTGAGCTGCGTGAGCAGAAACAGGACCTGCAGGAGTTAGTTTGGGGACTGTCAACTATCGAATTATATCCTGCGTCAAGTGTTTACATATATGGTTTTTATCCTAGGGAGTACAAAGACTTTTTGCTTTTAAACATTTAGAAATAAGTCTACCCCAGTGTGTACAAAGGAGCCATTCTCTTTCTGCGTGCCCAGGCTATGAAGGCCTCTGATGATAGCCAACGTTTCAAAAGGGCTCTGACCGCACACATAGGTTGAAGGGTTACTTTGTGAACTGAATAATTAGTTTAGACAGATATTTGATAAATAGCAAGCTCTCCCTTGACCTTCCCTTGCCCAAGCTGTGTGTTATCCTTCTGCTGGGTAGCTAATTTAGTCTCTTCCCCACATGCGGTGCCTTGACGCTGTCCTTGGAGCACCCACTCGGAGCCCTCGCCTGGGCCGGTAGCAATGTGTTTCAGTTCTTTTAATTTAGGTCAAATTTCAAAGGACTAATTTAAGCTTTCCACAAGGGACAGCCTAATTCTGTGTCCTGTGAAAAACACAGTAGTTCAAAATGGCCTTAAATGTGCGTTTGGGAGGTTCCTAGGAGCAGTAGTGAAGGAGAAGGACCTTCTTTAATGGGTGATGTGTGCTTGCGGTGGGCTCTGAAGTGAGTAGCGAGTTGTCATTTGGGTTTTAACTCAGTCAAAGCTACTTGCTGGCACTAAACAACACACAAATGTAAACACATTCAGTGCAGTACCCAGAGCAATACCTTCCTTTTTGTGAAAATGTTGCATAATGTGAGCAGTATACCTTCGTTTTTGTAAAAACATTGGCAGCACTTAAAGGTTAAGGTCACCTGTGGTCACAGTGGTTAGCACAGTCCACTTGGAGATCCTTCGTTAGCTGCCGCGACCTGCCTGGATCGGGACGTGGGGTCTTGTGAGGTGCTTCTCAGGCTCCCAGGGAGAGGGCAGGGCTGCAGCACGTGGAGGAGGGATGCTGCGGTGGTGGGATGTCCCTTGTCCCACGGGAGCAGCGTGCTCCCCATCCTGGGGTGCCCTCGTGGGTCCTCTCTGTGCCACCCTGCTGCAGGGTTGCAGGGCTGGTGGGACCCCACAGAGTGGCCACCTTCCCAGGGGCGGAGGCGATGGAGAAATACCAGGATGCTGCTTCCAATTTGGTAGGAAAAATGAAGCAAAAAGTTCACCCAGGGTTCCCTTGTTACCTTTTTTTTGGCAAGAGCAGTGGCTTTGATATCTGCAAGTTATGATTAACTATTCAAACTGATTAGTTAAATCAGAGGGTTTTGGTTTTTTTTTTTTTTTTAAGGAAGGGCAATTATCGCAGCCCATTATGGAGGAATGTGACATCCCCACAGCTTCGGGTGAGATGCGGTTCAGTAAGTTATTTGGCCCAGTGCAGGAATTGCTAGCTGAGATTCTAGGGAATTGTACAAGCAGCCAGATTAAATCAGTCTTAATGTGTCCATTCTGCGTCTAAAATCCGCAGTCCTTTAGCAGAGGCATGGTCTTGAGCTGTAGACTAATTGGGCATGGGTAGGGTTGTTATTTACAGTCGGTGTTGATGAGACACTGGGAGTTGGTAATGTGTCAGCGTGGCAACTATTTTGCAAAGTAGCACAAATAATTGCACATTTCAGGCTTATCTGCCAGATTTTACAATTGCAGCTTTCTGAAGAAAAAAAAATAGTTAACTTTTAGGAATTTGATTCCTTTNTCCTGCTATTTCAATTTGGTAAAAAGTAGGTGGTGGTGTAATTTTTTTTTTTTTTTTTTTCTTTTTTTAAGCCAGAAGATTTTCAAAGATGCTGGATTGTGGGTTGTTTTTTTTTTTGTTTGTTTTTAAAACTGCTTGTATAGATAAAACCCCAAACCAGCCACCAACTCCAATGGATGCATAGTTTTCTAATCTTAAAATAGTTCTTCCTTGGCAGACAACTTGCAACAAATTTCAGGCTATAGTAACTTTTTTTACAGGCGAGTTACAAACCTTTGAAAGCAGAATTTACAATGAAAATGCTGACAACTCCAGTTATGCAAGGTTGTGTACGCATGAGACGGCGGACTATTGTGGTGTTTTAATAATAACCATAGCATAGCTCTTAATGAGCATATTTCTATATCCAGCTTCCCAGCTTCAGTAGAAATGATCACTTGCCTTTATACAAATATGTTCAAAGAGTCGTATTTTCTTAGAATGAAGATTTAGTTTAGGAACAGATGGGAGTGTGAGAAAAATACTTAACTGTCCCTTTTTCTGTCATTAATAGAGAAAAATTCCTTACTAGAAGGGTCAGATTTTTAAGTGTTGAACATTTGTGAGTCCTCAAGGTTGACACTTTAGAGTGAAAGCCGAGATTTTCTTCGAAGGAGCACTCCTTAGCAACATAAATCCGTGTTTTTAAAAGAACCATCACCCACTTAGGCAAGTTACGTCTTGTCTATTTGTAACAGTGCACCTGGTTTGACTAGAAGAGAAAATTTATTTCAGTGTGGTTAAGCAAGTGCAAAATTCACGCTGAAAAGACATCAGGAACCCAAAACAAGTCTCAAACGATGAAGAGCCTGGAGTTTTGCACCAGTGTGACTGAGGGTTCGGTTCCCTGGTCACAGGCTGGACATGCCGTGCTCCTCCATCTCAGCTGGTCGGGTGGGAGCATCTTCTTGCAGGGTCGGTCAGGATGTACCGATTCGTGTTTGTGGTGGCTGTGGGAAACTGGACAATACCTGATTTGGCATGGAGCCTGCCAGGGTAAAATTATCCTTACAGCAATTTGGTAACCGATTTGTAATTCAGACCTTTGCGTTTAGGTTCAGCACATCGCGCTGTGCGTCTGTAGCGTTTTTTTTGGGGGATTTGGCACAGTGTGCCCCCAAAATCAGAGATGCCGTCTTGTAGTACCAGGGGCTAAACTGACTTTTAAATTGATTGAAAGAGAAGTTGGAGCAACTTTGAATACAGGCAAATCTTAAATAAAGACCAGATTTGCAAGAGTGCAGCAGCCAACAGCTCCTGTTATAATTACGAAACGTGTGCTGGGAGCGCCGAGCTGTTCTGGAAGTTTGGCCCTTCGGGTTTCAATCAGAGTCGAGAGCGTCAGCGAAACTGCGTCGGCATTTACTACTTGGGGACTGCACCTCTCGATGAGGACAGTTGCAAAATGAGATATTCTTTAGGAGGGGTAAATATTTATGTGGGGTGTGTTTTTTTTTTTTAAACTTTTAAAACCAGCTTACAATACCAATTATGTACATCTCCAGGTTATCCTTTCCCATGTCTTAATTACAACTGCTGGGTTGTTTTTCTTTTTTTGAAAAAAGAATCCCCTTTTTTTAGGGGTTTGGTTTTCCTGGACCTGTTTCTGAGTATCAGACTAGTCTGCACCTGGTATAGAGACGTGTCTCGTGGGCTTCACTTTCTGCTGGTTCAGGTCCTTTTGCTGCTTGTCACCGCACAAATGATGTTATCCGTATCAAAGAGAGGGACAGAAAGGCAAACTAAGCGCTAGCTGAATTCTACCGTGTCGCTTCCTTCACTTGCCTTGCTATTATTATTTTAATTGTATTTTTAAAACAGCTGTAAGTGAAAGCATTTGTTGAACCTCAGCGAAGCTGAGGAGTTGTGAGACCTGACCTACTTTCATTCCCCTCCTCACATGCAAGTTGTGTGTAATTATTGCTTTTCCTCCCCCGCAAAAGAACCGGCTCATCAGTTTGGGACATGAACCGATGTCGAGCAGCCTCGCAAAGCACAAAGCGCCTTACGGTAGCAAAGCCACAAGAACTGAGAGGAGGGGAAAATTCCTTTGTACCAAGGAAATGGCTTGCATTTGTGAGGGTTTACTGGGAAGGGCAGTGTGCTGGGGGACTGGAAAGGAGAAAAGGGGAGGATGAGAAGCTGGTTGGGGAGGAGAAAATCATATTTTGGCTGTATTTTAATTTTTTTTTCTCCTAGCTTTTCATGAGTTTCTATTTTGAAAGGAGTTTTGTGGCACGGTAGTTATCACCTCAGGCTTTCTCCCAGGGGGCTTGTGGCTGTTTCTGAGTGGGGTTTGGAGTTGGATGCTGTGGCTGGGCATGCCTTAGCAGTCTGCGCTGACCAGGACAAGTCTGTAGGAGGTTAAATTGTGGTAGGATGGAACCGAACTTGATCGGAGCACCGTGCTGCAACTTAGCTTTTAAAGGTAATAAAAGAGTTGCGGTGTAGAAGAACTACATAAGGTTCACGATGCTCTTTCTTTAGGATGGCCTGTATGGGTGTGCAGGGGTACAGGTGAGCTGCTGGCAGGACCGGCTGCTGGGCAGCGAGGGAGAGCGTGCTTTTGTGAGACTTGCTTTGCAGGTTTGTAAAGTGCCCTGCTCGGTGTCTCCGTGTTGCAATGTTTAATTTGTTTCAAGGAAAGTAATATGATTTACAATTCTGAATGCCACCCAACAGTTCTTAAAAATCGTTTTAAAACCCCAGTTTAAATTTTGAGCTGTTCTTGAGCTTGGTTCTATTAAACATACTTTAATCATGAAAAATAATCCTGTTTGGATATTACAGTGTTGGAAGTACCCAGATTTATCTGATATTGTTTACTCACCAGGGTAGCACAGGTATTTTAGACGCGCAGGTTTAACATGGAGGCTCCGTAATAAATCTGCAGCGCTACTCGGTAATAGCCCTTCTCTTAACAATTCAGAAGCATATGAACCATCTTCCATTAGTATGGCAAAGTGCCCAGGAGCCACTGCTACAGTAAGGAGTGACGGAGGTGTCTGCAAGTTAAAAATAACCCTTGTCATGTAAATGGTTGTGGGCCACCTGGAAGTGCAGATAGCCAGCCTAGCTTTTAACTTCAGGGCTTGTTCTGCTGCTCCTTCCTTGTCCCCAGGTACCACTGGTGACTGGTGTCTGTGCGGAGCTGGAATTAAATTAGCTCTGATGTCTTTTGACTAAATGTTGCTTTCGGTTGAAAGGGAGCCTGGTATGCCTTGAAGCTTTGAAGTATTTGGAGAATATCCTATGGTTTATATGCGTTGTGGATAGGACTTTCCAAAGTGTCGAGGGGGTGTTTTGGGGATATTGTTTCCAGTGACTTTTTTCAAATCCCGCTTTAGGAAGTGAGGGAAGGTGAATTTCAGGGGAACAGGCAAGATGAGACTTCCAGACGAGCTGCTAAAATTAAGAGGATTTGTATAGTCAAGTAAAAATGGGACCGTGTACAAAAGAAACAACTGCTGACTTGCTTATAGGAATCTGAATAGATGTTCTCTGCATCCAGAACTAACACTCGAACATGAAATTGTGCAATTTTTAACCTCACAGTTGTAATTCATTTCTTTTGCATGTTGAGTAGTAATAGTCCTGAGCATGGCCTTCGGCAAACCTGGAAGAAAAAGGTTGCGTTTTTACATTTGGATTTATGCTATGTTCTGTTTTTTATGTTGCTCTTGAAATGCAAATAAAGAATGTGGAAAAAAGCTACAGATTGGAATAGATGCAAGAAAATATTAAAACAGAGAAGAACCTTTTGCGACTAAGTATACGTGCTCATACCTTTTCCCAAGGCTGTATATCTTATATGGAGCCTTTCCCAAGCAGACTTTAATGCTAAGTTGGACAATGGGATTGATTAAATTGCTCTGCCACTTGGTTATGTGCAGAATACAGTCAGGAAGATTTGATGTTCTGCTGTTGCTGAAAGTAGAAACAATGAGAAAATGATCCTAGTCTTGGATTTTGCTTTTCAGAGAGAGAAGGTTAATTTTTTTTTCAGCTTTTCATTTGAGGTTCTGGCAAAAGGTGATACATTTCCCCTTTGTATTGTACAATAGATTACATGAGAAGACTCTTCTGTAATGAGTTTGAAGAGTAGTTAATTATTTTTGAGATTATGTTACATGTGTGTTAGGTTTATATTGTACTCCCCAGTACACTTAGCACAGAGACTATCACTCTATTACTTTAGGCAGCTGATGGAGCTTATGGCTTGAACAGAAAAAATGGCCAAAATTTGGTGCCTGGAACCAAAGGTTTAAATCCTGAAGATGGCCTGTAGTTTCTCATCATACTAATGAAATTATAAAAGGCAGCTCAATAATTTTAGGGTTTGTGGTGTGACTGCTCAAGGTTGGGGGTGTTTTCTCCCTCCCTGGGTACCAGGTCTTTGTGTAGAAGACATACCGATGCTTTGCTGTTTCTTGCTCTGTCCCGTATCTGGAGATAAATCCTACGGTGAAAGTTGTATAAAGAAGTCTTCATCCTGTAAGGAGCAGACCGTGAAGCATGGGGACAAACAGGAAGAAATTGCAGGGCAGTTCCCAGCAGCAGGAGGTGGCCTCGCTGGTCTCTCTGCTGTTTACTTTGAACTTGGCATGCTCTGAGTCTTCCCTGGCTTGGCTTCCAAAAGCATAAAGCACACAGCCAAGCCCATGAGCATGTGATACTTGGCATTTTTGATGCATGTTGCGTGGTTGTGCAGCCATAACTCAACGATCATGACTATAAAGACAGGTAGGAGCAAGCAGGCTACAAGTTGTAGGAATTTTTAATCTCTTCATGAAGCCTAGACAAGTACAATTTTTTTTCCCTTTTGAGGAGCCTTCTGCCTTTAACCACGGGGTGAGACACATCAACCCAGCTGCTTTGCAGCCATCAAAACCATGCTGAAATAGTTCATGCACCTCACCCCATGTCAGCCAACACACCAATATAGCGGGGGAACCTCACGAGGTTTGCCCCCACTGCTCTGTTCTGCTGGGTGTGATGAGGCCCTTGTGTCTGTAGCCAGGGCTAAATGCTGCTTGGGGGTAGTTACCTCGAGGAGTTGCAGTTCCATGATTGCTTTTCTGCCAAAGAGCATTACACAAGGCAGATAGGTGGAATCATGTGGGGATAACTTTTAGGTGCACGGGCAGAACTTTTCTCTTGGCCAGGGGGTCCTGCAAGTGGTGAAACTCTTTGCTGCTCACCAGAATTATTTATTTTTCTAAGTCTTCAAAGCTTAGGAAAACAAGTTAGTGCAGTGTAATATTTTCCTTTACCCGTGATGACATTGGCAAGTATTTCAATTGGAGGAGATTCACTTTTTTTTTATGAACTTAGTATATGTAACACTCAATAGGAGTTGACATGACGCTGGAGGTCCGCGCTCTAGCAGGTCCATGTGGCTGGAAGCTCCACACTTGCTAGAGTACCAGGCAACACTTAACTTCGTTTTGCAAATGTTCACTTCCAGGGCAAAATGATTCTTCCTGTTCCTCAGATACTTTTTTTTTTTTTTTTTTTTTCTTTGGTCTGGTTTCATCTCTTGTACCCATCAGATGACTAGGTCCTTATAGCGTAAGGATAATAGGGTTAAAGAAGATGTCAGGAAAAAATATCTCAATTTATTTTGGAGAGTCTGGCGCTTAATGTTTTGTGGAAGTCGCTGTGCTTTCACATAGAGCAGCCCGAGAGCTTGTTTTAAAGGAACAAGTGAAGACATTTTTTATGTGTATAACTGTCACATATATCTCCTGCTCTTTGGTGCTGTTTGATGAAGTTTTTCTACAAGACCTAGATCTTTTTCATCAGATTTGAACAATTAATGTTTTTATATATTGCGGGGGGTGGGGGGAGGCAGCAAATGATTCGTGCTCTTTGGGGTGTTGTTCACAGTGACAAAGGATTTTTATTTGGTTTTTTTGGTGTTTTTTTTTTTTTTTTTTTAATTTTTCTATGTTTTAAAGTTACAGAAGAAACTTTAGTAACTTGGAAAGGGAAGTATTTTATCAGAACAGAGAGACTTCCTGATTATGCCTGGCGGAGGCAGAGCTGGGCATAGCTGGCAGCTAGCTGACGGAAACGCAGTACAAATAAGACAGCAGGAATCCAGTGACTTTGGAGAAGCAGATGGGTGAATTGTGAACACTATTTTGTCCCCCTTTGTATAAGGAGATGTGCTTAGCCTTTGTGGCTTTGGTTCGCTGTTAGCTAACAGGAGATAGTCACCGTGGCCAGGACTGACTCTTTGCATTTTTAAACCAGCGGCCGTTTCTTTTGTAGGCTGAGTTTATCATCCAACATGAGAAGAGGACATGGAGCTACTCTTAATATTAGCCTGCCAACTTAAATTGAGGGAGAAGCCCATCAGCTTGTACCTGGGAGGTGGGAGGGAGGGTTGCAAACCTGACTGATGATACCTGGGCTTCCTGATCCGGCAGAGGCTGCCTCCTGGAGAGAGCGTAACGGCTTGGGTTTGACTCACAAAGTCATGGGCCCCTGGCTGTTCTGCTACACGCATAGCTCGACATCCCCATTCCACGTTGCTCATCGAGCGTGGTCTTGCTGGATCTTCCTCAATGACAGGAAAAACAGGAGGAGGGGTAGGAGAGGCAGGAGGAGTGGTGGTGGTTGGCAGCCTGGTGTTCCCTGTGGGGACATTCAGTTTTGCAATGAACCTCTTGGATGCTTGACAGGTCAGGTCCGCTGACCCTTCTGGGCACACTATGGTGAGTGTTTAGTTATTTACTAAAGCCTTTTGAAGGGAAAGTGGCTTGATGGGGTCTGAGGCTTTTGTGTTACGGAGAGTTGTGTGAGAATCTTTGCTGGGGTTAGCTATTAGCTGATTGTTTAATTATTTGGCTCTGTAACTAAGTAACTAAATGCCTTGAGCCTTAAGATAAGCAGCTGTTTGTTAACATTTTAATAAACGGAGGCAAATAATAATAATTTAAAACCTAAGGAAGTATAAATCTCTCATTTCAGTGACCAAATCTCGAATAGAAGCATGATTTGGAATATAATTGCGTATCTCATAATAATCTGAAACAGCACATTCAGAATGTCCCCAGTCCTCTGTGATGGGCATGGTTTTTATACAAACGTTATTTGCTCCATTTGATGGCTGGATGGCATAAACCATGCTGCGAGACTGTATGAGCAGGCAAAGAAAAAGTTCAAGTCTGTTTGTTTAACAGCAGCTTGGTTTTCCATGGCGGTATTGTTCAATAGCTCCACCTATAAAGTTAAAATACATTGTGTGCACCACTATTACAAATAAGGATGTAGCTGAGAGCAGACAATAGCAGAAGCAACATTCCCTCCCTTGTCCCCCAGTGTTTAAGAACACCACCAGAAATTTTACACATGCCTTTGTTCCTTGTTTGTTTTTTTTTTAAGGGGTGATAGACAGGTGTTATTCATGTCAGTTAATGCACCTTTGCAGTAGGAACTAATGCCACAATTACAGGATTTGCAGGAGAACTTGCTTAGAAAGGCATCCTGTGCCGCCTTCCCTCGGCCGTGCAGAGCTTGCCCAGCAAAGGGCTGATTTACAGGCTTCTGGTGATGGCTGAAGGATACAGTGTCAAGGCAGAGCTTCAGAGAGAGCTGGAGGAGCATGAACGTGATACCAGGTCATCAAGCCTTGCTTGGTGGTGCAGGCTCTGCAGGGCTATCTCCTCCTTCTCCCATCTAGCTATTTTCACTAAGGGAAAATTTAGGAGGATGCTGCTGAAAACACCAGAGGATGGATACAAGTGAGGACTGAGCAAACTTGCAGCCTTATTTCTCTGGTACACTCAAAAGACATGGAAGCAGGGAAATACTCCTGATGTCAGCCTCAGGGGAACCATTGGTTTGATGGTACAGCATGCACATGAGTTCAAAATTTGTCCCTAAATTTCACAGCGGTGTAAAAATCCTTGTGCAGTGTCCTGGAGAGAGAATTAACTTTGCAGCGTAGGTTGTTTATGTGCTGCTGGGTTTTTTTTAACAGTTTAAACTGGTTGATTTTTGCAGTGAAGCTGTTGGGCAGACTCATGCCTCAGAATCCCACCTGTTCTCTGTTTGCTTTTGGGCACCATTTCAAACCCACACTGGAAAAAGTTTATAGGCAAACATTATAAAAAGTGACAGTCCTAAGTGCTGCTACATTCTAGTTTGGCAACACAAAGGCTTACCTGAAATAACTCACTATTTCCAAACATGACTTCATTATTTCATGACAACACTTTGTGCTGTATCTTCCCTGATACTCTAGAGAGAAAGAAATGGAGGAGGATAATATTTACCAAATGCTAATACCTAATTGAAACTTGTTTTTCTTCAGAGTACTAGTAATTTTCCTTGCAAAAGGAATTTTTTTTTGTAATTTTGAAATAAATTACTGCTCTTGAGTTTGGATTTGGATTTGTGTTGAAAGACTCAGTGTGAATATGGGTATAATAGTTTAAAAAGAGATTAAATCAAGGATGGAAGGTAGAAAATTATTTTCCTTTTAATTGTATGTGAACAACCGATCTGCCCGGGAGGACACTGCAACCTGTGTGACCATCCTGCGAGTTTCCTGGGGCTCCTCAGTGAAAGCCGCTAATGCACTTCAAGGAGGGTTGGGCCATCTTCACTCACAGTGGCTTTTAAAAAGTTTAAACAAAGACATTTTTAAAGACTCCTGTACATTGTTGGCACAGCGTAAACTCTGTAAAAGAAATTTTCTTCGCAGGTAGAGCGTTACAAAGAAGTCTTAAAAACTTCAAAGTAAATTAGCTAGCTGGCTTCAGCTACTTTTTTTTAACTTGACAGTGGAATCTGAATTAAAGAAAACCTCGAGCGTACTCAAATATACTCATTACTGATATGAAATATGCATAGAAAGGAGCCCGTGCTCCTTCTGGAAATTAGACTTTGAACAGCTTAGCGTGGTGCTTGCTGAAACACCTGCATTGCAGATCTGTGGATTCTTGACTGTATCAGCAAGACTGAATTAGTTTATAAGGAGTATAAAGCTGTATTGTAGCATTTGCATGCTAGAAAGTTTAGAGACCTTGTTACAAAATCTAAATCCAAGAATCTTTACAGTCTCCATAATTGGTCTTGTTTAGGTGGTCTTATGTACTTCTTCTGGCCACCATCTTGGTGTGATGCACGTGTCAAATCTGTCGTTTGAAAAAACCACGTTTGCCCTAGGGAAAAAGCCAGGAGAGGCTTTGCTTGCTTTGCAAGGGCACATCCCTGGATCTGTTCTCCTTTTGCTTCGGGCAAACTCCCACTGAACTCCCTGAAATTACATGATTCCAGGGTGAGTGGGAGGAGAAATTGGACACAGTTATTTTCAAGTGCATCAGTATAACCCAATATTTAAATACATGAGTGTCCCACTGTGGTGGCCTCCTCTGGTACTCATAGACTCATAGAATATCTCAAGTTGGAAGGGACCCATAAGGATCATTGAGTCCAACTCCCTGCTCCTCGCAGGACTACCTAGAACTAAACTACTGACAGAGCTTCAGCATTTCCAGACTCCTGTCCACAGGCTGGCTCAGATGTGACGCTTGTTTCAGACTTCTCTGTTGAAGGTGTGATACAGGAAATGACAACGCCGTGCCCCAAGGACGAGGAACATGGGTTTCAGGGTTTTGGTATTCTTAGAAGCAAGGGTGGACACCAAGGAGTCGCCTATTTTAATATTCCCTCAGAGTCCCAAACAAACAAAGAGGCGTGTGTTTTATTTATATTTGCACACGGTGGTGCACAGTTGGTACCTGCGTGGGGAAGGATGCGTGCTGGGGTGCAGCTGTCTCTGCAATGTGACCCTCCTCATGAGCAAACAGAAGATGCCTTCATGCTGCTTTCCCTTATTTACTCTTCATGGCAGTCTTGGTGAGGCCAGGAGACTCATGGGAGAGGGATATTGTGGTTGTAGGGAGAAAGCAGTTACAAAAGTAGTCCCTATACTGGGCACAGCTCAAATGTGTGGCGTGAGGGGGTCCCTCCACCCTGTGCCGAGCCATCCCGCTGCCCCCGTGGAGACGGTCCCGGGTGCCCAGGGGTGCGGTTCCCTTCCCCCTGCTGAGTGCTGCCTTGGAAGCGGGTGATGAAGCTCCAGTAACTATAGGCAGATGTAGTTTTACAAGGATGTTTTTTTGGAAAAAGACTGTGGTTTGACATTCTTCACGTTATTTGGTTACAAAAGGGAACTGGTAGATGAGCCATTTTGCTTTGAACTTCTGTGTACACTGTGACTTTGAAAGCTTCGCTTGTGTTCCCAGGTTTCTGCTGTATTCTGCTAAGGAGAGGCTGTGAAAGAAGAAATGAAGAAAAAAAAAAAAAAAAACCAAAAAAAAAAAACCCACACAAACCCAAAAAAACCTGAAAAAGTTCCTATCACTGGGAGCAGAGTTGGCAGTGTAGAAGGCAAATGTAGAGACTTTGGGAAGGATGCAGGGAGAAGAATGAAGGACATCATGTACTGTGTACAGGAACCCATGTTTATTAGCTGAGTTAGTGAGGGGTTTTTTGGCCATCCTTTTCTTCCAGCACAGCTCTTTTCAGGTTTAAAAAAAACCCAAAACAACATATTCGTTTGAATCATAGACCCAAATGCTAAGACATAAAACTGAATTTGTGTTTTGAACTCCTCCTGCCTCCTCCAGATTCTTTGAAGCCCCCAGGTTCGGCAGCACTCATCTCCCCAGAGTCGGCTCGCTGTGACCAGCGAGAGGGGTTGTGCCTTTGTGTGGCGCTCGGGACAAGGCACATGCCGAGACACTGATCAAAAGGGAATGAGCTTTGTTTGTGGTTAACTTCTTGAAAATAAAGCCTATCCCGTACCTGCATGTGGTTCAGTTTTACAAGACAGATTGCTGGGCTCATCTGGATGAAACTTTTTTATTTAACATAACTTAATTTCTGTGGATGAAAAGGGCCTTCACTGACTTTTGTTGGAAATTCTCTCCTTTCCCTTCTCTTTCTTCTTTTTCCTCCTTTCCTTCCACCTTCGCAGAGCCGCCAACCAAATACCAAATCTCTCAGCCAGATGTATATTCAGCACTTCCAGGAGAACCGCTTGAGTTGCGCTGTCAATTGAAAGACGCCGTCATGATCAGTTGGACTAAGGATGGGGTCCCTTTGGGGCCCGACAATAGGACAGTGATTATTGGGGAGTACTTACAAATTAAGGATGCTACACCCAGAGATTCGGGCCTCTATGCTTGCACTGCTGTTAGGACCCTAGACAGTGATACTCTGTACTTCATTGTAAATGTTACAGGTGAGTGAGTTAAACATAGGTTTTTGCATGTAGAAGCTGTAAAATGTGATATAAAGACACATTATGATATAATGTGAAACAGTCCACTCGAGCACAGTGAGTTGAGCTGAGTTCTGTAGTTATCTCGGGTATTTTCCCCCTTGTCCTGACCCTGAAACAGACTCAGTCTGTATATACTCCTTTTACTTCACGGGATCTATAGTGATTAACAGCTGCTGAATAGCCCTCTATTTTATGCCACTATGACAGGACTAAATTATACAGAGCCACTGTGATGATGGTAAAGCCAGTAAAATGAATACAAGGTTTTTTTGCCACTGCATCAGAAGAGGAAAAGGGGTGTCCTACGTCCTTTAAGTTTAGAGAGAAATCGTTCTGGAGACACTCAGTTCTGTTCAACTGAATGTCTTTAAGAAAAATAAAAATTGTAAGTGGAAAGATTTTTGGAGTTAGCAAGCCCCCTTTGGAAACTCTGTAGCATTTCAGGATTATTAGTTGGTTTTGTTAGAATTTTGTAAGAATAACACACATTTTGTGGCTGGATTTTCTTTTTCTATAGCTTCTGCACAACTAACATAACATCTGTTCTCCTTGATAGATAATCTAAGATGTAGCATATTTGGTTTATTCATCTGTAAAAAAAATAGGCTGGTTAAAGACTTGATTATTTTTAATGTGCAGATGCTCTTTCCTCTGGGGATGATGAAGATGACAATGATGGGTCCGAGGACTTTGTGAATGACAGCAACCAGATGAGTAAGTAACAGCGAACTGCCAGAAGTCACTAGCAAGATCCACGTGGAACATAATGTCCCGTCTTTTGCACTCCTGCCTTCAGAGCTTCTTGATTGTTAGCTGCATGGGCTGTCAAATAGTGGTGTCTTTGTCCTCCTCCGTTTTCTGTTTCACATAGTTCGTAACTTGGAAAAGAAAAAGAAAAATAAACTAATATTCTTCTAAACACGCTTTACTGGTCTGTACTTTCTTTCTCCCTTCTTGCTAGCTTTTCTGCAGTTTCCGTTCTTCCTGAAGTGAAGTCTTTGTCTGGTTTAGACTCTCACAGACGAACTAACTTCCCCTGAACCTGAGCTGAAATCTAGCAGAAGAAACAAAGATTCAGCTCACTTTGTTAAAAGGTGGTATGGAAACTTTAAAAATAAAATTAAGTTGTAACGAGGCAAATCCTTCAGTCCTTAATCTTGGCAGAAATCTCCCTGGGGAGAATGAATTTGGAGACAATGAGGTTCTTTTGTCAGCAAAGGACCTCAAAGTTTGTCGCAAAGAAAGCAATCCAGCACTAAAACCACATTTTGTGTTACTTATGCGTGATGAAAATGTGCTAAAAGAGTCTTAAACCTATCTGAATGTTAAACTTCAGTCCCTTTAGAGAATTTGGAAAGCTATTAATAGGCTCTAAATAGAGCAGTCGCTAAGAAAAAAAATATGTAAAATTCATATTGGTTCCTTATGCCCCTATGCACTGTTGCAAAATCCCTGCGGTGACTGGTAGTTTGCTATCGCTCGTGCTTTGTAAAGTCAATAACACACAGAACACAGAAATCCTTCATGGGAGATGTCAGCTAGTTACCGAACGCAGTAGCCACGTAGTATATTTGCTCCTCAGCCTGATTAGTAATTGGCAGCTAAACTGTATGCTTGAAACGCTTGTTCAGATGATAAAGTACGAGCCTGATTTCAGCACCCCTAGTTAGTTACTGTTGTATATGACTGCCCCTGGTCTGAAGCTGTGAAACATTAGATGCTATTTAAAATGATATAAGTTCTTAGCTGCCTGTTTGGCCCCTGCCATCTGTTAGTGTGATTAACCCGGTCTGATTCACAGGTGCAGCTTGAAGTGGCTGAGATTAAGCAGCTGGAGGCTGCTCTGACAAAGGAATGTGGTGGCAAAGATAATTGGAGAGTTTGGAAAAGGGACACTGCTTTTAAAAGAAGTTGTCTAGGCAAAACCCACAAACGCAGGCAACGTTAGCGTTCCCCTGAAAAGGGCTTGTGGGTAGAAATTCCTTTTAGGAAACATCCCTATGTCTGTTACCACTTTAGAGCTTTATTGGTGTTGGTCAGAAAAGGGCTTGCAGTATTTTCGGTGTGTCAGTGAAGACAGTTGTGCTTCTAATCCATGCTGATGGCTTTGGAGATTCACTGTGAGCACAAATGGATTTTGGAAGCGCATATGGTGAGAGAAAAGAAAAGGACCTGGTCTCAAGGCAACTGTGCTGTGTAACATCGTGGTAACGATTCCTGCCCTTTCATGCAACAGGGAGAACTACCCAGTTGTGTCTTCTGTAACACCAGTGATGTTCTTGTAATACGAGCTATCATTTTAAGCTACTGTTAATCAATCTTGATTCAGGAGCTGGTGAAAGGCCATTGACAATTTCCGTCTGCCAGGGATGGGGTGTGTACTTTAGCAGGGGTCAGTCACACTTTCCCTGCTCAAAATGAAAGATGCCTCTAGAGCGTGAATGTTTAAACATCTCGGATGGCGGGGAGAGGACAAACTCCGGCAGCGTAGAAGGGAGGAAACTGCAAGAAGACAGATTGCTCCTGAGCAGAGCGTTGCGCGAACGAGTTCCCATGAGATTGCTTTTTACAAGGTGCCCACAAACTGCTGGGGCTTCTTGCAAGCTGCAGACGGGCGCAGGAAGCAGCGCAGCCTTCCTTCCCATGTCTGAGTGCTCGACGGGAAGAGCTGGAACCGGAAGAACGATCGTGGCACCACATCCCTGAAAGCAGTCTGTTTTCAATGAAAAGTTGCATCATAGTAACTCAGCTGGATTAATACAACGTTGCTGAAAGAGGGTTGTGATTTGGCAAGGTCAGAGCTGTATGAAAGTTAGGGGTGGGACTTGGTGTGGTGCTTTTGCAAACCGCTGAAGCTTGCTTATCCAGTGTCTTCTAAGACTTCTCATCAGTATCATTTGCCATTCCCCTTCTAGACTTTATATCGTGTCCAAAAGGCCACATCTAATTTAAGAAACTGTTGCAAGACAGATTGAAAAGCGAATAAGGAGTTGAAGAGTAGTCTTAAGTCCTCCCGGAGCACGCCCTGAGTGTGGCAGGCAGTGGCGTGTAATGGTCAAATGCCCTTTACCACCTTCTTCTGCCTACCTTAGGCAGAGCCTGGGGAAGTTCAGGACCTCACAAGAGTCCCTGGTTGCTGCTCTTTAAGAGAAAGAAGTCTTTAAGCGTTTCCTGAATCATGGTTTGAACTTTGCAGATCTAAAACAATTTAACTGATAATTTACATACAAATTACATCTGTGATCATTAAGGATAAGCAATGGAAATTGGCCTGGTTATGCCTTTACTGATGGAAACAAAAGGCCATAGTTTTGAAAGGTTGTTGCTTTTTGATGAAACAATTCTGATAAAGTCCAGCTGTCCTGGCATGTTAATTATGATGTGATGAGGCAGGAAATGGCTGTAGTGCCTTCCACAGGAAACTGAACCTTGGCATTCTCATTCCTGCATATTTAAAACTAAAGCAAACCTTTTAGAGCTGTTTTATTTACGATGGTAAGTATTCCTTTAAGCTTTTTTATTTTCTTTGCCTCTGTTACAAATATATTTTCAGAGGCCAAGGTTTTCCAGTGCAGGCAGAGAGGCTGTTGAGGAAATCTAGCCTAATTTTCAAGGCTGCCCAGAAAATACAACTGCTCTTGGAGTCAACGGGGGCTTTAAGTGGCTTGGTAGCTGTAAGGAGCAACTGGCTTTTGGGAGAGGAGGGCACTCGCGTGTACACGCGTGCGTTTGACCATTTGCCCTGTGTGTATTTTTAAGTAAAAGGCATGCATAGCAGATTTCACTCTGCATTTGGTGTCCTTCTAGCTTGACAGATATTTTAGCTGTCTGAAAAAACACTGGTAGATTTGTTCCAGACTGCATCCTGAATAGCTTTTTATTACTTCCAGCTTTTGTTGAAGGGATTAGTGCTCGTGGAAGGTGCAGGATTGGTTGCACTGCAAAACAGTCCTCTCTGTCCACAAAATGGCTCTGCTGGCAACTCAGTTTTTCCCTTTGTTGCCCTAAAGAGGTGCCTCAGCTTGGTTCTGGAGGGCCACCTCCAAGGCTTTTTCTCCAGGACCTTGACCTGGGACTTTCTTTTACAAAGCTGAGGGCTGATCATCATCAGTTCCTACCGGCAGCAATGGAATATGCATTGTTTGTACTCATTGCCTCATTCTCGTCATGATTTTGAGAGGTAGCCCTTACTTAAGGCATTTCTATAATCCTGGCTTGGTGCTGGCAAGGCAGCAGCTGTTGTGATGGTTGCGCTGAAGTCCACCAACAGTAACTTATCCTGGAGACCCCTGGGTAGCCCTGAAGATGCTGCTATTCTGCCTTGAATTCTGGTCAGGCGACTGGAAGCTTTATGGCTTTTTTTCTTATCACCCTTTAAACAATTTCTTCTGGGCCAAGCAATGGTAAATTGGCACCAAGAACAAAAAGTATCTAAATGTAATCCACATGCTGTTCTTTTCATGCCTTGAAGAATTTCAGAAAGGATGAAACAAGGTTCAAATTCATCAAATCCTGTAGAGTGGAGACCCACTCAAGGGAGCAGCAAAAATTGGATGTTGCCTAGGAGTGTTTTTTAATTAAAGGTCAAATACAATAGTACTGAAAACCTCGGGGGGGTTTGATGTGGTCATTTCAGGCACGCTATTGCCTGCTCGAGGTGCTTGTCAGGCAGGCTTGGAGTTGACTACTTTTGTATTTCTTTGTGTTAGATAAGTCCAAATAAAAATTGAGGAGTCCTGAAGTGAAGTGGTCCCCTGGGCTGCCTAATTTCAATTTCAGATGCAGGAGATTTGCCTGATTAGACGTAATGTATTTGCAGTGGAGTGCAGTGTGGGTCAGCAGGATATTTTCTTCACTAATGAGAGCTCTAAAAGCAATCAGGAATTCCCACCCGTTCCCCTGCTGCTCGTTACCGCTATGTGCTGGAGTCTGCCCTGTTGTTACTGTGAACTTTTAACAGCGGTGCTACCTACTTCCACCTGTCCTGTTAGCAACGATGGGATGCGATGGACATGGTCTTGAAGAGGACTTGGCGCTTGGTGGTATATGCTCATTAACTACGTTCATTATTGGTTTTAGTGAATCTGGATGTTTTTGCTCTCAAGACAAGTGGAAGCAGTAAAAGGTGCTTTCAGGTTGTGATAATTTAATCTATAAAGAGAAATGCTGTGTGTTAATCGGATCAGTCGCTGTATGAAAGCACAAAATGAGGGCGAGTGTTACCGTTTGTGGACGTTGCTGCCTTTTTCTCTTTTTCCTTAAACATACTGAGGAGCTGCCAATATACGTTGCTACTACCTAGTGAAAAATGGTAGGATGTCTTGAAGCGTTTTCAGATGGCGTTTTCAACATGTGATGTCCGCATGTTTTTCGCCAAGCTCCCCTGTAATTCAGGAGCATTGCAGGTTATGCTGATGAGAGGGTTGTGCGAGGGGAAGCTTTCCAAGCAGAGTCCTTTCTCCCAGCCCAGAGAGTTTCCTTTCCCCCTCTCTCCGTGGCACAGAACCGAGCTGCTTCTCTTTGTTCCTGCCCGCATCCTCCCGGCCTCTTCTCTGCTCCCACCTCTTCCATAGAGCAAAGTTTTTCCTCCCTGTGCATGTTGTATAGGAGTCTTACTGGAGCACTTCTCTTCCAGGGGCAGAGTTTTTTAAAGGATGAAGGTTGATGGAAAGGGGAGTTATGCAAGAAAACCAGAGGATGAGCTGCCCTGTAATGCAGTACAGGCTGGTAGCTGAGTAGAAACCTGGCTGCACAAAGCAGCCTTGTTTGGGGAACTGTTGGTGGATGGATCCTGACCAAGTCAGATGCCCTGGTCCCAGGCTGCACCCTGATGGGAGCTTCTCTGGAGCTTGGTCCATCCGGTCTGTGCTCGCATGGGCGAGCTGTGCAGCCTGGGGTTCAAAGGTGGCGCTTGTCAGCGGATGCTTCCAAGCTTTTTGTGCTCTGTAGGTCTGAGAAGGTGCATGTGATGGACGTGATGAGAAGTGACCATGCTGGCTGCAAAGTTGCTGGGGCGGGGTTGCCAGTTTGGGGTCAAATCTAGGCACTCTGCTCTGTCTGAGATGCCAGTATAACTGGTTTGGATGGTTGGTTGGCTTTGACCTGCCACAGTTTACTTTGACTTTGTGGGAATTGTGGGTAGGGCCCAATATTGGTCACCTTGCATTGCCCTGTGGAAGATGTTTAGCGATCCAGAGAAAATATCCTTTTAACATATCAGTACCAACATGTAATTCCGCCTTTGCCCGGTATACTTGTAATGTAATTTGGCCTTTGCGTGTAGTAGTTAATTCCTTTGGTTGGCTTTATTTAAAGTCTTCTGTTATTTTAATGTGATCCTGGGTTTAGCAAATAACGTTAACGGTGATTTTCCTTGCATCCCTAATTCACTTTAGTCCATGTAACAATTTCTTAGTGTTGCAGTTAAATTTTCAATAGTTACCTGATTTTCTATTTTGATTACATGCGCAAATTTGCTTTGCTTTTCTACTTCATTAATTTTAACACTAATTGCCACTTCAGGCAAAAAAAAAAAAATCACTTATCGTTCTTAGCATCATTATAAGACTTGCTTTTGGAATGTTTTCTTTATACTGAGAGAGACGTTGTTAAAGGATTTATTCCTGTATTTTCTATCCAGCTGTATTTTTATTTAGAGAAGGGGGTGGCAGGATTTCTGAGTTTGCACTGATTGTAAGAACTGCTATAAATATTTGAGGAACGGAAGAGTTTATTTATAGTGGAATGTTAGGCTGCTAATGAAGGAAATGAAACAGGGCTGAGAGAAATAGAGTTATTTTTCTGGACCCCTCTAGTCCTAAAAATTCCACACTAATCTGATTTGCTTCAGGAAAACTCCATTGTAAAAAGAAATTAATGTTTCCTACTATTAAACAGATCTTGAATCTTTAACTTTTTAAAAACTGTTATGGTGAGACAACTGAAGCGATGCCATGAAGATGCTGTGCAATGTAGTCAAAGTGGTGCACGGATCCAAGCATGGGATAACCCTGTATATGGATCTGTCCGTCCAAATTTACTTCTTGGAGGGTAAAAACAGATGGGTAGTTGTACATTTCGTTCTGCTGTGTTTGCTGTGTACTGGTACGTGACAAATGATTGAGAACCTGGATAAGAGAGGCGTTTTCCATGCGCTCCTCATGCTTCTCGTGTGGGCATAGGCTGGGCCAGGGCATGGGAAGGAGTGAGTAAGAGCCAGGAGACCCTTGCCAGGAGCTGGTAAAAGTGATCACTCCAGTAAATATGGGCTCAGAGAGACACTCTTGTTTTGTGCCACGGCGTTGGATGCCACTGAACGTTCGGGCTTCAACAGGCTCACGAGAGTGGGAAGTCCCTGCAAAATGATCAGCGCTATTGCTAAGTTTTGTTGGTCCTCCATTTGCAAATATATTTTGGTGGTTTCTATAACAGTAACAGCACAGCTCACCTTGCCGTGGTACACTGTAAGTTTTAGCGTGCTGCCAGGCAGGTAGGTATGTTTAACCCCCTTCTAACAGATGGGGAAATGTTAAGGCTGAGGCTTCCAACAGGTCTTCTGACTTGGTCTGTCTAGCTTCGGAGCCAGGGTCTGAGAATTCAAAGTTTGCTGAACGCTCACAGTAACTCAACTTTAGGTCGAAAGTGTCTGATCGTTTGAGTCCGCTGAAAACTTGGTCCCTCTGTCTTACTTGACATACACAAAACAAAGGATATCTGTGGTTAATTATTGGAATTTTGTCATACTCAGGGCTGCAGACTGAGCCCTTTGCAAAACTCTGGTCAACACTTGTGGCATATGATTTCCAGTTGTGTACTCTTTCTAAACCACGCTGTCTCTGCTAAAACGAATACGTGCAGGACTTTGTCTGTGGAAGGGGCTGGAAAGGGAGCTCGGTTTCCGAGTACTGATATTTCTGGATGTACCTCTTTGAAACAGGGGCACCCTATTGGACACATACGGACAAAATGGAGAAAAGGCTACACGCGGTACCAGCAGCGAACACCGTCAAGTTTCGTTGTCCGGCCATGGGAAACCCAACACCGACCATGCGATGGCTGAAAAATGGGAAAGAGTTTAAACAAGAGCATCGTATTGGCGGATATAAGGTACATTCTCATGGTGTGATTTTGCAATTTCTGTTTTTGACCAAGGCTGTAAAAAACGAACAAACTTGCTGAAGTCAACAGAAAATCTTTTGATGGCCTTGGATCAATGTAGAAGCAAAAAAAAAAAAAAAGTAATTGTTTTCTTCTGGGGAAGGGTGGGTGATTTCTTTGGCAGTTATTGAGCACTAATTCTATATTTCTTTTTTTTTTTTTCCTCAAATTCAAGCTTGTAGCATAGCAGTGCAGCTAAGGATTATTTATAGAGACTTACTTGGAAAACTAAAGACTGATTTTGCAAAGCAGAGTAAGACTATTTTGCTCTCTTCATTTTCAGCTGCATTGTTAAAAACATGACCATCCACTCTGGTGATTGTAGGCAGTTTAATAAAGGAAGGGTTGGAAGTTACTATTTTCTATAGAGTTTATGGTCTGTGAAACTGAAATGGGAACCAGAATTTGAGGGAAAGTAACAGCAATTACTTACAAGGGTTTGTTTGAATTTTAAACAGCTTCAGATTAGATGTTTCATTCTAAATTGGTGGTTACTGATTAAGAGAGAGTTTTAGGGAGGCCAGCTAGCTCTGTGGGTTAGTGCACAGACCTTTAACCTCCTGGTATCTGCCTAGGTCAGGTCAGAAGTCAGGATTCGGTCGTCTTATCCTGCTCCTTACGGGGGATGGGAGTGTGTGACATTGGCA
Organism: Fregata magnificens; assembly: GCA_013389945.1. Lineage (NCBI taxonomy): Eukaryota > Metazoa > Chordata > Aves > Suliformes > Fregatidae > Fregata > Fregata magnificens. Next base: position 305,173 of record WAAD01017996.1, on the reverse strand, counting down.
GCAAATTGCTGTTCAAGCACCACCCTTGCCATCCTGCCCCGCATTTTTGAGTTACCGTAACCTCTTCTGCAGACTGTCTATCGGTGGCTTCCTTACCTACCCGGCACCTCAGCAACTTCTCTCCATGATGAGATGTTTCCAAGTTAGTCACCTTGTGTCGCGGTTGTAAGCCCCAGCCTAGAACTTCTGCTGAGGAGCTCGGAGCAATTTGTAATGGTAATTAAGACAGAAGTTAACTGACCTTTCTGGACGACACAGTAAGCCCAAAAGCGAGTCCTGGGGGCTGCCTCTCCCGGTACCGTGCCGCTGCCTTACCCCGGCGACTGCAGTATTTGGGGTGCCGTGTTTTGCGGTGGCCCGATGGAGCCAGGGTGTATATTGCTTCGTGTGCTGTTGGCTCAGATTCTGCTTGGTAGAAAAAAAAAAATGTTTTCCAGTGCAGAGGAGGACAAGCCATAGTCTCCTTTCCTCTCTAGCTAGATTTACTGTAGAAAGTGTCAATTTTTCCAACATTTGTGTTAGTAGAGAGCGAAGCCCAGAAGTCTCCCCGCATGAACACTAATTATCTAAGTAGACTTTTCCATCTATGTTTGCTTACACCATAAATTACGGTTGCTTATGAGTGTACACCTGGCAACACCTTCTGCCTTTCATAACGCTATGGAGTGTTAATGAATTGGCTACAATTCAGTGATTTTCACCTTTCTCGGTGCTTATTTAAAAACAAAAAAAAAAGCCAATTAAAAAAAACCAAAACAAAACTAATCCTGTCTTGGAAAATAATTGTAACTGTTTCGGTACTAACTGAGACATTATTTGAACACTTTGCGTCTCATGAAGGGGAAATGCAGATATCACTCTTGAAAACTGTGAAGGAAAATGTGTGTCTTGCAAGGCAGGATGGAGATACCTGATCTCTGGTTTGGGAGGGTGATCTTCGGCAGGGTAAGTCAGCCCATGTGGGGCTCCGTGCTGCCACTGCTAGCCTGTGTTAGGGATCAGGGTGAGCTCATTTAGACTTGTGCCCATTAAGTGGCACAAATTAAATTTTTGCTCATGTGTATTAAACGTATACAATTTCCTAGGTATGTATATACTCTGGGAAGAAACCACAGATGCCGGTTTCTAAAGCCAGCTGGATAAGTGAAGTATATACCTATAATTCTAAATCATAACTTCTTACATCTCTTTAGTCTAAAGGAAAAAAAAAAAGGGACGCAGCTGTGGATTTTAGGCTTTCTTGTTGCTCAGAAATACATCAAATTTTAAATGATCTGGCAACATTTACTTATCATTGTCATTCTGCTTACGAAATCTGTGTATACTCCAGATTCTGTTGGTGTTTTGAATAACCATCTTTTTGAGATGGAAGCTTGTTTTCAGTGAATGGGTGTTAAAGAATGAGGCCTCCAGAGCTTCTGGAGGCTGTGCCCTCTTCTTGTTAGAGGGGCAGGATGAGGTCACTGCGGGCTTAGTTCAAAATTATTCTGAAATTAAAGAGAGAATAGTATTTTTTTGACACCTCTACACCGACAAATTTGTAATGAAGGAATCCTCGGAAAGGACTGAGTCTCTTTCCATGTTGGTCTGTGCTCAGCCACGTATCACAGCAACTCATGATAATTCTTGTACGCTACTTTGTCTTGAATCTGGCCGTTGCTATATGCAAAGCATTTTTGCTGGAGATCTTCATATTTGTAATACTTTGAGTGACTAGAATAGCTGGAACCAAACTTGGCCGTATCTGCCATCACCAGTTGATGTAACACCATCCGTCCCTTTTGGAAGAGGCAGCCGTCCCTTGAAGACTTTAAGAACAAAGTAAAGGGAAGGAAAATGTGAAGCTTTCCAGTAATCCGCCAGCCACCTCTCTCCTGCTGCCTTGAGCTAAGAAATCTCTTCTCTTTATCGCAATCAGATAGTGGCCTGTAGCACTTTGTCGCACTGACTGGAGAATGTCTTGAGTCAATTTGCACTCAGGCAGGCTAGCAGAAGGGTGTATGTGCTGGCCAAGATAGCTTCCAGAGCGAAATTCCTCCACCGTGACTAATTCTGGGTGGTGAATTTCAAAATCGAACCTTTTATGATTGTACAGGTATACCCGAAGTTCCTACAGCAAGGAGAAAGGGATCAGTTATTGAATGTCTAAACCCTTTTTAGTCTTTTTAAATCTGCCTTTAAAGTGATGATAGCTCTTGCTTGGGCCTTTAAAGGCATTTTGTAATGTCTTTGAGTGAATAATGTAAATCCTCTATGAGAAACCATAGGAGCCTTTACTTTTCTATACACCACCCGGAAAGCAAATGTACCTCTATCAGTTGTCACTGTTTAAGTATTAACAGGTGTGTGTTTTCACATATGCATATTGATAAGCTTCATCACTACAGTCGTCTTAGACACATTTAAATTCAGCCAGGTAAAGAGTAAAGAAAGAGTTCTGACTCTATAGGAACTGTAAAAGCCTATGGCTTTTGTATGGATGTTCCGTACTTGTTCTTTCTACCTGAGCAGTACCAGTATATGTCTGAACTGTGCTGATTTTGCGGGTTTCTAATCCTTCTGTATTTTGAAATTCATTTAAAATTGACCCCTTTTTACCATTTTTTGCTAAGTGACAACTTTTCATGGTGTATCTGTTCACTGAAGACATGTATCTTAAAATTAAACAGAACTGTCCACAATTTTTTATATGATGCTCCAAAAGCAAAACATTTCTGTGAAACACTACTTGCCCTTTCCTAGATTTCTGACCAATATTCCTTGACATTTTGATTCCAGTTGCGGTTTCCCACCGCCAAGCTATATCTTAAGGGTACAGTTGTATGCATTTGATATTGATAATTTTTGGGTATCAAGCATAGCTAAAATAGGTATTGCAAAGCAAAGCAATAAAAAAAAAAAAGGTGGCAAAAGCAGTTATTAAACTGTGGTGACAAAATATCTGAAGGGTCAAGCTGTGATTTGGGATGCTTGGAATGCGGTTGTTCCTGAATTTCCCTATATCAAGAAAAGGCAATGACAAATTGGAAGGGGTACCCTGAAGACCAGGTGATGGAGTGGGTGGAACTGTGTGGGTATTCTCCAGGATTTTGAAAGAACTCAATATGAAGTAGGGCTTTCAGGGAACAAAATAGCAGAAATACCAGGATAATAGCTGGCAAGGAGCTAGTCAAGTTGGAGAGCTGGAAGAGTTTCCTACAACTGATAAATCTCTGGCTGCGGACACTTGTCCTTTGCTGGACCCCATGTGCCTAGTGAGGATGCTCCAGCTTTCAGCGGCTTGTTGCTGCCCTCGTGTTTTTTCCTAGTGGATTAGTTCACACGAGCTCCCAAATATGTTCTGTCTGCCAGACAAGCTCAAGTCATCTTTTTAAACAGTTTAAATGGACCCAGTTGGTATTACCCAGGGAAACTTATTAGGGAATATTTGGAGAGCTGTAGCGCCGGTGTCTTCAGTTAGAAGGGCCCTAGTGAGCAACCAGGAGGCAGGTAATGGCTTTAACCTGCATTATCAAAGAGACCATCTATTTGCAACTTCAGTCACGAGGGTGGGGTTTTCTTGTTTGGTTTGGGTTTTTTTTTTTTCCCAAAATGAATATCACTGTTGTAGTTCATCCATACACAGAAGGCTGGTGTAAGCCCTGTGTACTGTGGAAGCACTGCTTTGAACCTCTTTTGAAACCGGCTTTTACATAAACCGGTGTGATTTTGGTGCTGGTTGTCAGTAACGGCACCAGTTTTGCTGCCCAAAGGCGGGCTTTATGGGGACGAGGGAGTGACAGCATGTTACTTAAAAGGACCATGCTAACAAAGCCTGTACAATCAGGGTGCTGCGAGCTGCGTGGTTGCAGGGATGTGGCAGGACCATTGTGTGTCTGAAAATGAAAGGTTCCGTCTGGGAGTTTTCAGCGGGAGAAGATGCCGTCATCCCCAGGAAAGGGGAGTTTTTCTGGGCTTTGCCATGCTGCACTTGTAACCAGAAAGCAATAAGCCAACAAGCTGAATCTAGTTGAATCCAGATTCGTGACATAAATCCAGTTGTGTGACGATGTGTCGTAAATGCTTTGGGCCTCCACAGCAGTTGTTTAGCTTAAACTGAAGAGGCTTAAGCTGTTGTTTTATTATAAAGATATTATCTCTTCTCATTGGAGTTACAAGAAGGGAAATTGCACAAATACTTTTTAATGTTGCCATCCAGTATATCCACTTGTGGCTGTAAGTTAGTTATGTTTTCTTATGGAATGCTAAACAATCTCTTGTGTTTTCCTATCAAATTAATTACTTACAGCTTGTTACCAATTTTTATTTTGCTTTAACTTCCGTGGAACCATGATCTGTTCTTCCTGTTTTGCGGTCAAATAGGTTAAAAACACTTGCTCTGATTCTGAAAAGTGTGATGTGACTTGTAATGGCAAAAAGTTCAGGTCACTTTGACCAAGTCTTCCCCAAAATAGCTCATAAAGAAGTAAAATATTCAAAATATGTAGCTGTTGTATTTGCTATTTACCGATGTTTTATGACAGTAATTCTTCCTGACCCAAACTTTGACTTTCAAGGTTGCTTAGCAGAATAACAAGACAATAAAATAACCCCGATAAGCTCTTTCTAGCTTTATCAAGTTATTTCTTAGCTCTTCATAGTGTGAAAAAAAAAAATCAATATATAGTTTTGATGTATACCATCAAGAAGGGGGGCTGGGGAGAGGAGCTGTGAGTTTGGACTGGAGGTTTTGGGGTCATGTTGTCACACATTTCTGCGACATTTGGTTAGCATCCATGCCTTTCACCTGCTGCTGGAGTCTCATCTACATTTTCTTTGTTTTTCAAAGCCCACATGGCCAGTTGTTAGCTCATATTATTAGCCCGTAACTGGACAGTAATAGTAGTAACTAGCTAATGAGCTAATTACTAGTTGGGGGGACGAGGAAAGCCAGGAGCCCCTTACAGAGAGGACTCTTCTTCCAAGCTTTGAACTGAAGGCATTTTTACCTCCAGCAAGTGTGAGAGCTAATCTCTTGGCACCGGGGACGCAGCCCTGCGTAGCCTTTTCCTGCTTGATAAAGACCTACACAATAGTCAGGCACGAAGCAGGATCTCAGAACTATAGTTGTAATGATCTTTTAAGAATGTATAGTTACTGGAAGTGTCACTGAATCGTCCATAAATTTTTTCTGGTGTATTGCACTGAATTACTGCTTTCCATTTGGCTGATTAAAATGACTGTACCAGATTGTATTTTTATCCCATTTGCTAAAATACGTACTTTGCAGTTTAAAGTTGTACATTACAGCTACATAATGTTAAGATCTTTGAGCGCTTTGTGAAAAATGTAATGCTAAAACAAGGGATTAGTGGATAGCCAGCAAAAGGTCATTTTGGGAGCCAACTTATGATGCAGGAAATATATATGTGTACCGGATGACTATATCCTTCCAGTATTGGGCTGGATCCTATTTTCTGCAAGACCAATGCCAACTCTCCTTTTGAGTTCAAACGGGAACAGAATCAGCACCTTTAATACATTCTGTCCGAGAAGGATTGTATGAAATAAATGTATGTCATTATGCTCTGCTTCCATGAGGATTTTCTTCAGGCATTTTTCATGAGGCGGCATCTTCGTTTCATTCTTGTGGTACCCCAGAGCAGCAAGAGATGTGGTCACTCTGTGTCTGTGGGAGGGATCCCAAGCATTGCCTTTCTGTGCTTTGTTTCTCCAAAATGCGGGCTGTGTAATTGAGCTATTAGAGAAGGATGGAGACTTAGATGTTAGGGGATCATATCCATCCCATATTGCTGCTGGGTAGTTAATATTATCAGATGATTGTTTGGAGACAGATGGGAAATGTCCTGAGGGTGTGAATTTGCTTTAGAGTGGATTGAGAGGTAAAGCCTGGTAAGACAACTCCTGCTAATTGGTGCCATCCTCGTAAGCCTGGTAGGATGGAGTATGCACTGATGTCTGCAGTGCTCAGATCAGGGACGAGGTAAAATTATAGCAGAATGCGTGAAAGCTTTCACTGCTGCAGCCGTGCTGCACCTGATCAGGAATAAATGGAGTATTTCAGTGTTCAGAGGTGTCAAACGAGCACAGAAGAGGCTTTTAAACATGGATTACAAAAGGTTAACTATTCAGAAAACAGTTCTTTTGGAGGGGGAGAGGGTGAAACTGTGCTAGTGAAGTTCCCAACCTCTCTGCTTACAACCCGCCAGGTCCGCAATCAGCACTGGAGTCTCATCATGGAGAGCGTGGTCCCGTCTGACAAAGGAAATTATACGTGCATAGTGGAAAACCAGTACGGATCCATCAATCACACGTACCATCTTGACGTTGTTGGTAAGTAAAAGTCTGTCACATGTAAGACGATGTTTTTAATTAATGAGTTTCTCTCTTAAAAGAATTAGAACTAAGCTGATACATTTTGCATTAATTTTGAAGACGATTTCACAGGAGTCTAAAGATAAGATTTCACTACATAACCAATTGCTACATAACTTTATATATTCATCTGTCTCACTGGTGTGTGTAGGACTAATCTACCCATGCCTTGGCAAAGGTGTAATATCCGCATGTGCAAGTGAGTTCTTGTTGCAGTGATACACCTACAAGCTTACTGTGACGAACAAATGATAAATGCTGATGCAATTTTAATCATCAGTATTACAATTCAATTATTACTTGTACAATTGTACTAACACAAATTTTAATAACTGCAGTTATGAAAACTGTCAAGTGACCCTTTAGATAGCTGAAACGATTTTTTTTTTCTTATGAAAAGCTAGATACTGACTTTGGTAAAGCTGGTGCAGATCTGGAGCTTCAGGAAAGGTACTTTGCATTCACAGCAGTATGACAGAGATCCGACCGTAGCCCGTTGCGTGGGCTACGAGGAGTCCCTGAAACATAGGTGACAAAAATTGTGAAGAAATGGTTTTACTTGAGGACAAATTCTAAAAAGCTGTCTGAATTCTTAGTAGTAGCAAAGCTGTGATTCAGCAGGACTATTAAGCACATGCTTAGTAATATTAACTTAATAATATCAAAATCCTGTTGACTTTAATAGGGCTTACACATATTTATTTAAGTGCTTAGCTAAATTAGGGCTTGAAATCTCAGGAACAAATTCCATTCACCCTTACTCTTGCTGATTAGCCTGGATGGGTGTGAGCAGTTCTGTTGACTCTGAAGGCATTGCTGTCCAAAAGTAATCAGTTTGGCTGTTATAATAGGACCTGCTGGTAGTACCTTTGGGGATCTGATCTGCAGTCTCTGAAGTATGTCTTGAATGGGCTTTGCTCTCTCCAGGCTTGTGGGATGATCTGAGCGTGACAAGCTCTGTGAATAAAACTTTTGATCAATCAGTATTGAGAGTAAAAATGAATTTGATTATCGTAAGCTATTTTTGGCTGGTGACTGATAGCCCAACTTATCTTCTATGGAGAGTCTTACTGTGAGTTCGGGTTTATAGGACCAAAAGAGTGACAAAATTTTCATTTCCCTATTTCTTGGTTGGCTATTGCATGAATAAAAATGCATCTCTCACATTGTTTTGGATGCTCTTTAAAAGTAGTGTCTTATTTTTTCTGGGGCCACTTAAGTCTGCGGAAACCCCCAAATCCAAAAGAAAATAAGTGCCAGCTTCTCAGCAGCAAGAAATGAAAGCATTCCCCACAAAAATGCCAGTGAGAGCTAGCCTTCGTGGAGCAGAGGAGGAAAAAGATAATTTTTGTGATGGGGATGCTGTCAGACTGGAGCCCTACCACCAGCCCCAATACGTTTGAGTCTTCAAAGCCAGTCTGCGAACCACCCAACTCACCCGGACTTGGTTTTAGGTAGTCAACACTGAAAGCAGTGAGGATTTTTATAGTCTTGGCAATATTTTTTCATCCTTGGTAGAGTGAGCTATGGGTATTGTTGAGGTGAACCGAGTGACTGGCAAAGCCTTTTTTGTTTGAACGCTTGTTTAAACAAAGTTTATGGAGGGTGCAGCAGCGACGGCTGCCAGAGGTGGTAGTAAATTGGGTTCTGTGTGCCTTTGTCCTCTGCTGACCACCTTGCTGGAGGGCGCGGGCTGCTTGCCTGGGCTCGCCAGGGACGAGGCTCGATTTATAGGGCCTGGCCCAGGAAGAATTTAAAGAGATGATGCATTGTGGGATTCTTGGAGGTTTTTGGGGTTTTGTTTTTTTTTTTTTCTTAATCCTTTAGGGAACCTAGATTGACTCAACTTTGGTTTTGCTTAAAACTGTGTTTAATAGGCTACCTGGGAGGAAAAAGATGGTTTTGCAATATTGCTGAAACAAAACTGGTTAAAAATTCTCGTTCCCTTCTCTGTCCCCTGCTCCTTTTCCTCGTTACTGCCCCAGTCCCAATCTGACGCGTTTCACGTTGACTGTAAATTTCTTCACCCATTTTTTTCTAGCAAATGTGTTCATGGATGATGCGGTCACTTGAGCAAATATTTGTCAGAAGCTCTCTCACCTCCTCTCCCACTTTGAGCCTTTTGAATGTCTTACATTGAGGAATATTACGCAGAAGTTTATTTTTCCTAGCAGTAAATTATAGTGACCTGCATGAATGAATGGAATGGTAATAAGGATTATGTCATTTATTTAAATGTCTATTCCTTTTTTACGGAGAGGCAGAAAAGTAAATAATAAGGTTTTTCAAAAGTGACTAGTGATTTGGGGTGCTGGGTACCCAGCTGATGGCACCCAAAGGTGCCCTGATTTTCCCTGAGTGAATATCCAACATTTTCTGATGCTCAGGCTCTGTGAGATAGGAAACCAGAAGTCCAAAAGTGAGTTTTGCAAGTCACAACCTGCATTTTGGAGTTCTGTGTACTTAATCATTTTACTTCCTTTTTGCATTGAAGTCGATGAGTTAAAGGGTGTAATTGTTAGTTTACTTGGAAAACTTATGTATGGGAACACGCACCCTAAGATACCTGTGTTTAATTTACTGTGAGTCTTAAAAGAGATACTGCATTGGGACTTTAACCTAAAAGCGGGATTGATGTTAGAGAGCTCAGCCATTTCTGTGTTGCCGAAAGCTTGTAATAATCGTGGAGGTTGGGCATAAAATTGCTGAAGCAGTAAATTAAGACTGGCCAGAAGGGGAAACTCTGACAGTTTTTTCTAGTTGAGAGAGTTCTACAGAAGTTAATTTTGTGCCTTTTTTTTTTTTTTTTTGTTCTCATATGAATTTTCAGTTCCCACAGGGTTGCAGAGAGTTATGGATGTTTGTTTAGAGGCAATTGCGTATGTAGACTGCATCTTACAAACTTCAGGTCGTAATTTTAGGTCAAGTTGTGTGTGGAAAACTGTCAGTTGAAAGCCTCCGAAATTGCTTTTCCTATATGGTTTAACTGGTTCCAGAGTTGATTAAGTGTAAGTAATAGCAAATGGTATTAAACATGGTAACGTATTACGCTAACATGAGCATCTGACTATATGGTGTAATGTAGAGAACCCTCTGATTATGTCACAGATTTGGGAGGTATCCCAGCAAAAATTGTGCCAAATAATGACACAATGCTGGTTAGGAATATCCAGTATTACTTGATGCCAATAACTTTCCAAACCTTGAACTCTTTTGACAATTAAAAGCCTGGAGCCAGCAGGGCTGAGTAGTTTTCAGTCAGGACGTAGGTGTGAAGTATTCTCGTTTTTACCTTGTAATTACTTGCAAGAATCCTCTTAAAATAGTCAACTCAGCTCAGATGGTCTCATTCAAATTTACAAACCTGGCAAAACCATTGCACTGAATTTTTTACAATGGGAGTAGAAAATACTGAAGAAAAAAGCAGCAAGTCGTTGGCAGCTTCTCTGCATTGCACAGGATACTTGTGCACGTTGACAGCGTTAGTGGGGAATTGTCCAGTTGAGTTGGCCAGGATATTCTGTGTTGGACAACGTTGTTCTTTACATGTTTGGGATACCCCAATCGACTGCCTTTTCCTCTCTCCTCCTCCATTTCAAAGCAGGGGCTTAAGCAGGCTGCATGCAGGGTTTTGCTCAGGGATACGAATGTGTTAGATTGCAGTAGCGGCAAATGGTGACGATATAAAACTCCATTAGGATCCTGTGAAAGGGAGACAAGTCGATTTTAGCTTTTTATTGGAGTACTACCCAGAGGCTTCAATTAATATCGGATACTTATTGTCGAAGGCAACGTGCCAGCACACAGTAATTGCTTACAACTGAAATGCGGAGAGGCCGGGAGAAGGAAATGTCACTGTCCATTTTATAGATGAAAAACCGAGCCATGGAGTGATGAAATTTCTTGCCCTGGGTCACACAGGAAGCTGGTGGCAGAGCCAAAAAGTGAAGCTGGTACTTGAATCCTAATCCAGTACCTTAATTAAAAGAATGTTCTTTCCCTTGTACAGTTTAGCCCATCAGTTTTTTACTGGTTTTTTACATGCAGCTGAAGTGCCTTTCTATTCTTTTCTATTTAATGGTAGGTAGAAACTCACATTTTTATAGTAAGCTTACTAATAGACTAACTCCATTCTCATTAAACATATATAAAGTCATGCAGTCTTAAGGGACGACGATTGCAAACGATGTGCTTTTCACTTACGAGTTGTATTGTAGTGAATCCGGGTTGTAGGAAGCAACGTGGGAATGCAGCCACTGAGACTTGTATATAATTAGATCACTCTTGGATTGCAATTATCGCTGGAGTACAATTTCAGCAGCGGCAGTTCTGTTTAAGCATGGAAGTAACTAATTGAATTTATATTTTAATGGCAAAAGAAAAAAGGTTAGTCTTTGAACACTCCTAGTACAGGTAGCCATTTCTGTCCTATTTAATGTCATCATCCAGGGAAACAAAAGATGGTTTGGTTTCAGATGAAGTTCGGCACATTACCTCATTTACTGGGTTTTATAAGCAGCTGCCACAGCACGACACATCTTCCAAGAATGTGTAAGAAGACCCTGCTGTTTACTATAAAAATGAACATAACTTGTCACAATTTTTTTTTTTTTAAAGTCCTTTTGCAGCCAGTTTAGCTGTACTTTGACCAGTTTCTAATTTACCTAATAGCCATGCCTTCGGCTCTCATTACTGAGGAGTGAACTCCAGAGGTGGCAGAGTACCATGCGGTCGTATTTTCATATGAAAACAGCGTGAGAATAACTTCTCATCCAGGAAGCATTTTAAATGACTCTTAGCTTAAAGCTTGTGCCCCAGAAATCTCATGTATGAGTGGTTTTACTGATGGGTGTGCAAAAAAACATTTTTATTCTGAACTCTTGGAGGTTTAGAGGGCTTTAGGGTGAATTTTATTCTTGCTTTTTACAGCACGTTATTAAAAAACCCTGCTTTTTGCTACTGATACTTCACTGTTTATATTTCCCTTTAGTTAAGGCAGAAGAAAAAAAATTTTGCTTTTGTTTCTACTCAGTTTTATTTTTGGATTTTCATGTGCTCTCAGAGTCTCTAGCTGTGAACATGGCACAGACACATGTTTGGTTTTTTTTTTTTTTTTTAAAGACATGTTTCCATTTTGTCATTCCCAAATTCTAAAAACATATGCATTGTTATTTGCTGTTTGCCGAGGCTTGTTTTGTTGAAATAAAGTTCAGAATTAGTTTGACTTAACTATAGCATGTTCCTTAATTTCCAAAGAATTATTTTTAGGATTCGTTACATACGAAGAAGGAACTGACACCAACTAAATACATGCCTTGGATGTTGCATCACTGATGTCTGGCAGGAGTTAAATGTAGGTATTACAACCAAGCCTAAACTTGCATTTCTGGCAGATGTGCTTGTAGTTGTTGACTGGCTCTTTACATGGACAAGCTTTGGCTTGACGTCTTTACCCAAGTGCTTGCGGCATGGGACATGATGAGACAGGGGCTGAAAGCGTGAAGGAATCCACACTGATGCTTGCCTTCAGGTATTTGGTTAGGCCGAGAGGGAAGAAGATTTTATTTAATGTACTGATAAGCCCGAGTGTGGACTTTATACCTGGCACTAGGCTTTTGGCAAGGTGTGTGCATCTGAGAAGAAATCACGCAAATTGTTTAGCGCTGGAGGCTGTGCGGTTCGCTCCTGAAAACAAAGACCACAGTGTGATGGTTCAGCTCAGGGAAAATGAAAGCTTATGAGTTTCCCCCCCCCCCTTTCTTAGTAAGTTAAAAATATTCCAACCCCCTAGTTTTATAGCGTTAAAGCTTCTGATTTCATTGGAGTAGTCTGGCTAAATTACATTTTATGGACAAATACTAGTGTCATTACTTCATCTGCTGGGTGAACAGTGAATTTGTCATGTTTGGAATGCTTCCTGCAGAGTCTGCTGGGGGAGGACTGGTCTCCCTGTCCCACTTTCTGTCTTATTACAGCCCCAAGGCAGGTATTTCTCTTTCTTTTGATGAATGATGAACAGGATACTGTTTCAGCTCTGTTATTATCGTTTTTAATCATGTCTTCTAATTTGTGCAGTATCCTACTCATGGAAATGCAAGTAGGAATTTGCAGGAGTTGTCTGAAGATGCTAACAAGACTGTTGCCTTGTTAAATGTGCAGTTGGCACGTGTCGAAAGCCCTGTCTGTGCCTAATCGGAGGGGCTTTTTGACCTGGTCCAGTCTTTTCTCAGCAGTTTTGTTACTGAAAAAATTGGCAGTGTATTTGGCAGTGAATTGGTAAAGTCGCATCTCCTTAAAAAAAAAAAAGGTGGGGGGACAAAGCTTGAATTATCAGAAATATAGAAAAATTGTCAATGAACTGGGATACAGACTGGATGAACGGGCCATATTAAAGGCAAACACAAGGTTATTAATCACGACTGCCTTATTAATGAGGAGTTTGCACCTGTATTTCTTCATGTTGTCTCCGAGCATGGGACGAAACGCCAAGGTGGGACAACCCCGTGACCGCAATGGGACAGCTGCCCGTGGCGTGTGAGATGAATCCTAAAGGAGACCACCACACTAGTGGGTTTGGGGATTAAACTAGGATTAAAAGAGATGTAGCAGAGGTGGAAGTGGATGGAGATGGCACTCAGTGGTAGACTGGAGTGGTAGGCATTGGGGTTTGTGCATGACTGTATTTAGCTGAGGCTGGGGTTGACGGCACTGGGAAGATACAAGAGTGAAAGGGTGTGTGTGGGGTCTTCCCAGAAGTTTATAATGCAGGAGAGAAAAAGCCCTGAGGGTTGGGTACCGGGGTGAGATAGGTAAGGGGGTGAGAGATCTGGCACTACCAAAGTGTGGACAAATCAGTAAAATGTGAAATTCTGTGGCTATTAGAGCAAAGGTTGCACTCACAACTTTCGTGTTGGTGTCCTCTCCTCTCACTGCTCTGCAAACCACTGTGTGACTTGAAATCCAGAGGTGGCTGTATTTTACAGGTTTTCAGGATTTTAAGTCATTAGGTCATCTTTGGATTACTACTGTTCCCATGGTGCAGCTTCAACGGCAGTTGTTCCATTTAAACATGAAGTGAAATCTAATTTAATTATAACTTAAAAGCCACATTAAAAATCATAGTTTGTTAAGCACTTTTGGATATTGAACTGCTCTGTAAATATAAAATATTATTTTTTCAGGTTGCTCTTTAAAAGGTTGCATGAATAAGTTGAAATTTTTGACTGTTCATGAAAGAAAAACACTGATACTGTCAGAACTTGAGCTGAGAGGAGAACTCAACATCACAGTGTATTAGTTGGAATAAAGTTAGTCTTTACCATTTTTACAAGATGCTTGTGAAAATCTAAAATTATATATACTTTTAGGGATTTTTAATCACTGTCACAAATTAGGTGATCAAAATGGTTGCTTCTAAGTCGTGTTCTGCCTTTACGGGTGAATATGCGTGCGTTGGTTAGTGCTTATATTTCTGCAGCATCATTTCTGCTATTAGATTGGATTATATACATTACTGAGCAACATCATTTTGTTTCAGCAGTTGGTTTTAAATGTACGTTTCCTTTGATACCTGTGCTAATGCACTGTCTAGAGTGTTGGTGAAAACCTCCTATGTCTACATTTGAATGAATATCCCAACAAATTACACCACCCCCCCGCCCCCGCTGAAATTTTCTCAGAAAGCATTCTGTCACCTGCTGCTCGGCCAGAGGCTGGCGATGGTGCTCCCTGGGCTCGGGGGACAGCATGTAAATCTGCCGATGAATAGGTGCAGCGAGGAACGGGGTGCGGAGGGGTTTGTAAGGGCATCTCTCTCATTCACTATAAACAACTGAGAAATGTTCAGATGCAAGGAAATAGCTCTGCTGATTTTGCATGTGTCTGGCTTCGTAGGAAGCTGGCCGTTCAGAGTGTATGCTGAAAGGCAGGAAAATGTGGATGCAGAAGAGAGGTCAAGAACCGTAGAAAATAACAGAGAAAAACTTTCTTGTTTTGGAGCACAAAGTTTGCGTCCAAGCGTGACCAGCCGAAGTGCTTGCTATGAAAGCTGTTGCATCTTCTGTCTTGCAAACTTTACCTAGAGTCACCTGAATTACTTGAAATATAATGACAAATGTGTATAATCAGGGTCTTCCCAAGAGCCGTCGTCTTCAGCATCTGGTCCAACGTTTAGAACAGGTTATGGACTCTGTGTTGCAGAAATGGGTGTGATCCTGATGGAGGGACATCTCCCCTCCTGACATGGGACCACATGATGGCAAACTTCATCACCAGGGGAGGCAAGCCCAAAGGCTGAGTGAGGTCCAACATGTCTTGAGGCTGAGCCAGGATGGTCCAGCACAGAGCATTGAAACTCTGAAACTCTGGGAGCTGGAGCTTCTCTCCTGCCCCGAGAGCCTGTGCATAGGTATGGTTGGTCAGCTGTGTCTAGCAGGCGAGGCAGAATACCACGGTCCTTCGGATAATTTCACATCTGCATTCCTCAATAGAGTGAGTGTGCTGTGTAAGAAAAGGGGGAGAAGTGTAGAAGTATAAGAGGACTTTTAAAGGTTTACATAATCTTTTTCCATTTTACTTTAAAGGCAGAGCTGTTTTCAGGAAAGGAAATTTGGAGGATGAAAAATATGCAGTCAGGTCACAATAAGAACAGCAATAATAACCCCCACTGTGTGCTTTATGGCATTGCTGGGTGCACCGGTGAGTTAAACCCACTGCAGCTGGGAGAGGACATCATCCCTGTGGGAGAGATGCTTTTTGCCAGGCATATGGGAGACCTTTGGCAGAGCCTACTGGGGAGCCCAGTCCAGCAATGCTGGACCCCCAGAATTGTCTCTGGTTATTATAAAGCAGTTGAGTGCTGGGAGCTGTGCACAGTACAAAGGATGATATCTCTGTGCGTAAAAATTAATGCAGTCTCTGGAAACGGCCAGAACAATAAAAATTTACCATTTGTCTGTGAGAAGTCACAAGTTGTTTTTCGTATACTCTTGTAGCCTCTTTCTTTTAGGGCACACTGAAAAGAATTTCAATGAAAATTTCAACTCCTCATTGTTCTGTTTCCCGTGTTTTTTTCAAACCAAAAGGCGGCCTCTCCCCTCTTTGTTCAGACATGTATGAAGCTTTTGCTTATGCATGCACTGTGTAAGGAATACTGCAAGCAAACTCTAAGATTAGTGTTGTACAACTCTTGCTGCTATGACTCTTTCTGCTCCACGGGGCTGATGAAACCCACGCTGTGTCAGCCTGACAACGGGGCTTTGCTTTAAAGACAAACTGGTCTTAAAACCCTGTTGATAATTTCACATTTTAAAACAAGAGCATTCACGTTGCCTGCCTTAGCACTGGGCTTGCTGGATGTTCCTGTCTCTTTTAACCCTCTGATACACGTGTGATTTGAAAGGATAGCTTTTAACTAGTTCTGATTGTGATTCCCCCCCCAGCGCTGTTTTCACTGACATCAACGGGCTTTGTATCGAGCCAAATAAGTCAGTCTTGCTTGCTTTCTTTTCCCTGGCTTGCTGCCGTATGACAAAGGGGTGTGCAGATGAACTTATGCTGCCAAGGTGTTATGTGAAGATGAATTTTAGCTAAAATGCACGTAGGACAGCAAGCCGAAGCTATGCTGTAGAGCTATCCAAAGAGACAGATGGGAAAACATCAGTGGGAGCTTTACCTGCTGGAAAAACTGTGCCATTACTTCAAATCAGAGGTGAGGGTGGTGAAGCCAAGGACAAAGAGTTTGAATACACCTGATTAGTTTCTGTAGAGATTTAAAAAAGGTACGACCTTTTACTTGACTGACCTTGATAAGTAGGAGGGCTTAGGGGGCACAGGGAAGTTGGATGGGGTGGCAAAGGCTTTGCTATGGGTAGGAGGCTGTCTGCTTCTGGTATCTGTGACAAAATTTTAATCTTTAGAACTAAAATTCTTTAATAGTGTTAAAATGTTTAATTTTATGAGAAAGTATTCAGTGACAGCAGGGAATGTATGGAGCCTGGTTCCCTGCTGTCTCACTTTATGCCCGTTGGTGATACTGGTCCACAGACCGAAGCAGAGATGGACGTTTGGGCCTAGTAGTTAGCAATGATGAAGTGTGTGACACACCAGCAGAAAGAAATGCCTCAAGTTTATATAAAAGGCTTCTAAAATTGAGGACAGAGGGAGTTTAGAAAGTGGTTATGGAGGTTAGTCCCTCACTCCCATCTGCATGAGCAGATCCCTGCGCTGCTCCGGGCTTCACTTGTGAAGGCTAGGAGCTCCAACCGCAGCGATACCCCTTTGAGCTCTTGGCCACCGAGATGACTTCTTGGAGTAGTGTTGGGCCAGTAGGAAATGCTAGACATGGAGACTCCTGCTGTACAGGAACATTGAATAGTATGAGCATTTGTTGGCTAATGCCAACTGATAAAAGATGCCAAAGTTTGTAAGGCATGATTTCATCAGCACTGGTAAATGCTGGTCTGATCCATAAGCTGTTCTGCTAATCTGCCTGAAAGGCTCCTGTTCTTTATCAGGTGTTCTCGCCCGGGGTGGTCTCTAGCTCTTAGTGTTTATTGACAGTGATCTGTTATTCCTTGTAGCCTTAAAACATCTTCTGATTTTGCAGAGTTTGGGAAGAGAGCATTGTCTCTAACTTGCAATGAATGCTACCTTGGTGTGTATAAATTACCTAGGAAGCGATGATTTGAGGGGTAGGTCTGTATGTACATATGAATGGAACATGACAGTTCAGCAGCACTTCTGAATTGGCTATAAACAACATGCAGTGCTTCATATTATGCAGACAGGAAACCAAACTGACATGCAGCTGGTAGAAGCTGCTCAGCTCCTGGCTCACACATAGGTAGTGTGTGACATTAAGTAGTAGAGGCATTTTGCCTACACCTGCTCAGTTGTTTCTGATCTTTTGAAAGAGCCGCCGGCACTCACCCTTACTCCTCCATGCCATGGAGCAAATAGTGGAGTTAGCAGTGTTTTCCTTCCAGCATTTCATAGAGCACAGGCCCCCATAAGCAATTGCTTATTGCTGGAGAAAGGAAGCGAAGGTTTGGCTTGGCCCGTGTGTAGAAAGCTACCTTGAAGGAGGAAATTCCTGTGGGGACTCTGACATCTGTTTGGTTAGACCCCTCCTACACCACTCCACCTAGGGGTATGGAAAGCAAGTGTAGTTTCAAATTGAGTCCTTTGTATGAACTTGGATGATGCTGGATTTATAGAGAAATCTGAGTTGCAATTCCTCATGTCTTGGCTGCTCCCGGAACCCTCCTTAAAAGAGCTCTCTAATTCAGAGAGCAATAATTAATCTAGCCTCTGAGTGCTCATGAACTGAGGCCAGATTTGCAGCTCATGTAGGTGGGATCTTTCATGAAGCACAGTGATCCTTGTGTCTCTCCTTCCAAACTGCTTCCTTTGCTGTCAGCTAGAGCAGGATAGAAACTTGAAAGGTCGTCACTCACTGAAGGGAGAGAGATTGATAAGGATTTAATCTTTCTTTTAATGGTTGATATTTAGCCCAAATAGGTAGGATCAGAGACTGATGTCCTGTGGTTGGCCCAGTGGCTTTAGTAAATGCCTTCACCCGGCGGTATGTATCCACACCGCCAAAAACCATCATCGGAGCCAGCAATAATAGTATGTATGTGTACAGCCTCAACAGGGATGCCAAAAGTTGAGCGTAGAGACAGAGTGGCTTGCACAGGTAGAGAGACTTGTTTCCTCAAACTGCGGGTGAAATGTTGTTGTGAATGGTGCCACTTCGGAGAAGAAACGATACTTCAGCTTTGAGGTGGCGTGGGGTGCACTGGGCCCTGTGGGAAGCTGGAGCTATACCTGAGAGGTTTCACCTTCCTGCCAACTCCAGGCAGCAGTTAAGTCACCTGAGAAGTTACCATATAACTGCCTTTTCTGTTGGAGCAGTTTTGGTAATCCCGTGGGTATAGTTTGGAAGAGGGCATGAGGAGGGGGCTCTGGGTGTCCCAGAGATGGGTGACACCACTGGTTTCCCACTCCACGAGGCTTGTCCATGGGTCAGTTGGTGGTGTGAGGGATGTGTTGGGCAGATGTGCATCTGTCTGTAAAGTACCTGCCAAGGAAATCCCTGGACGTGACGCGTTGTTGGATAGGGGAGGGCACATGCAGTTAATTTGGGGGCAGAGCCGTGTAGCAACACGTTCTTCCATCAGAGTGCTGCTCCCGGGGCTCGGTGGCCTTCATGGACCTCCTGTGTTAGGTACATGGCTCGGTGGAAATGGTGGGAGCGTGCTGCGTACCGGGCAAAGAAGAAACACAGAGGAGAAATATTTCAGTCCAAGTGTATGATGAAAAGGCTGTGGTGATTTTTTTTTTTTTTTTTTAATTAAGGCTGAAGAGTCAGTGTTGCAAGTTTGGGATGCTAAGCCAAAGCCAAGGCAAGAGGCTGTGATTACTGTCTGGCCTGAAATGCTGTAGGATGCTTTTGAGACCCATAATTTACAGGATAATTAGCATTTTCCAAGGCAACAGATATTGCACGATCAGAAGGAAGATGGTTGGGAGTGGGCACTGTTTTCACCAGACAGGGCGCAGACTGCTGCTGAAGACTTCCCGTGCTCAGAGTCAGGCAAAATAAGCAACTAGAGCTGAACGTGCTGTGCTGACCAGGGCAAGTGAAGAAGGCATGGCAGGTCTGTGTTTTCAGTTAAGCAGAGGCAGCTGGAACTGCTTCATTTTTTATTGAGTGATGACTGAATACACAGAACCTCTACCAGGGGCTATCGATCCAGAACATTACTGATGCACTGAGAGGCAACATTTGAGGGAGCCTTCTGAAGCTTCACAGTGGCAGCCGTCAAGATGACTCCTTAGGAGTCAGTAACATTTCAAAACTGGTATTAAAGACTCTGATAAATGTGTCTTGTCTAATTAAAAGCTGTGGAAAAGAATTAGATAACTTTTTTCTTCCCCACTCCCCCCTCAATCGAGGATCTCTCCGTTGTCCCCAGAACTCATGTTGGGTCTTGCATTTGCTATTCAGCTTTTATTTTCCTAGGCTGCACTTGAATCACACATTTGCAAGGAGAGGAAACAAGCACATTCAAAAGGAGAAAATAAGAGTAGTTTTCTTTTTTTTTTTTTTCAAATGAATCAAATGCCTTATCCAAAGCCCATTGAATTCCATGTGAGTTTTTCCCCTGACTTCAATGGGCTTTGGTTCTGGCTTTTAGCTCCCATGAAAGGTCCTGAACTGTCTGTGCTAGGGTGACAAGGAGGCTTGGATAGACAATTACCAGAGCTCTTCTCAGCCCGTGGCACAGCCAGGTTGCTAAGGAGACTTGGCCTCGGGATGAGCCCCGGAGCTCACCCCTTCCGGGGTTATTGTCTCCTCTCCCTGCCAAGGCACTCCAGTAGCAGCAGAGCTGCTCTTTCAGTCACAATACGCTCTACTTCGGCCTCTGGCAGCAGCAAATCCTGCCCTACGTCTTCCCTCCGCTGGCATGCTCGGCGAGCAACCTCCCTTCCCGCAGTTTTTCCATCCCTGAACCCCCCGCACTAGGAGCGGGGTGGTGGGATCTCATCTTCTGGTCTCTGTTGGCTGTGAAACTTGCTTTTTGGCCCCTATCACCCACCTCTGTCCCCCAGCGTCTTCACCTCATGCGTTTGCATCATGACTTTCCTGTCTCTCTCCTCTCTGATTTCCCTCTGTGTTGGCTGCAGCTCGTCAGCAAAAAAAATTGGAGGAGATAAAGCCAAGGATGGGAGAGAGGTGAGGCCCTTTTGTAGGAACCACCTGTCCAGGGACTTAAACTTCTTAAAGAGCCAGTTCTCAGGATCCCTTGTGAAGTGTGCAGGCTCCGGTAGTCATTTCCAGGATAGTTTTTCCAGTCACTTCTCCCTCCATCATCTGTGGCAGGATGGGCTCCTGCCCATCTCCAGGTGTCCTGCAGGGCTGGGATTTTCCTGGGCAGCTCCTTCCATTGTGCCAGTTTTTTGGAAACTTGGAATTTTCCAGCTTTCCTGGATTCTTTGCAGTTTTCTCTCATGGAGGAAGGTGTTCTGAAGTTTTAGCGCTAGCAGGCTAAATGACAGTTTCTTCTAAGCCATTGGGCAGGTGTCTTTGTCAGTCGTCTTTTCAGATAGCGAGTCTGTTTGTCTATAGATAAGCAAGCAGAATTGCTCCAGCAATTCTGAGCAGAAATGCCCAAGCCCTGGGCACTTTTATGGTGGTGTAAAATTTAGATGCTTGAATGGCCTTGAATATGATATTCCTCACGTGGGCAATCATTTTTGCTCTGCCTTTTGTAGATAATTGACTTCTGAAATGGGAATGATGTTGGTTTTGTATCTAAACTGCAAGTTGGAGAAAGCAAGCTGGGGTCTGTCCCTTAAGGTGGGATCCAGCATTAAGCATGTATTATAAAGTTAGACTTTGGGAAGAACTAGAACAAAAATGAAGTGTAGCATATGGAGACTTAGATGTAACTATCAGTTTGGCTCAATGACTTTCAGATCAATATACAGAAAATATTTTTCAATTTTAAAATTTTTTAAACACCCGTTACATTCGCTTTTAAACATCTATTACGTTTCAGTTGAACCAGGAAGGTCTGTTTAAGAAAGCAGGGCATATCTACGAAAAACCTTGTAGATCTGTACGTAGTTCACTAAGTAACTAATATTTATGGTAATAAAATTAGTATCTACTACTTTTTATGGTCCTTATGATGTAGAGTTTAGTATGCTTGAAGACAGCTAATCCGTGGGGTGATTTTCTGCATTATAGCATATGCTGTTGACTTGTTTTTGAAACATGTTGTGTTAGCAATGAGGGTGAAACTAAAATTTCAGTGGACAAGTAGTAAAGATTTATTTCTTGAGGTTCTGATTCAATTCAATATTAATGAGCAAGGGGAATACTGAAATCAGTAGGGCTACAGAGCTATGAGATTGGTTGCCAACTTGTTTTGCAGAAAATACTGTTTGTCTGAGTTAAATAACTAGAGATGTATATGGTCATTATAGTTCAGCGATGATCCTGATTATAATCATTAGGTTATCTAAGGCTAATGATAAAATAAGTTTCACCAGCCTTTAAGGTTTTTTTTTTTTAAAGGCAACTTTGACTCTTTTGCTAGTCTTTAGTAAAAAAACCCCACACCGTTTCCATCTAATATTAGTGTAGCCAGTCATTTGAGTGATGATATCAGCTTATAAATGTAAGGCTTGTATTTTAAATGCGTAATAGTGATGTGAGATTTATGAATATGGTTTTGATGGTACCTATGCGTAAGCAGAGTCCTTAGGTGTGTGCTGTTTGCAGAGAAATAGGAAAGACAGGATAGCATCCCGAAATGGCTATTTTCAAGAAATGATACTGTACAGAATTATACTTGTTAATTTGTAATTAGTGGACGTTTCTCCATATTTAGTTATTTTCCCCAATACTGAGTGTATTTCTTGTGGTCCTTGGACTCCAGGATTGTCACGAAACCCTGCTGAATTTGCATCATGATGGTTGTGTTTTTCTGTGCTGTTTGCCTTCGTGGGCATAGGAATACTTCCTTCTGCTGAAGTGGGGGAGCTGACGAACACTAATCATTGCTCCATATGTCGGAGGGCAACTAAAGCTTGTTTTTAACACATTTACCCTTAGAGAAGAAATTTCACATATGCCTTACCTATGCATATGCATGCACTTTATTTAATTTTTTTTTTTAAAGGAATTTGGGACAAAGAATGTGAGAACTTTGCTTTTATTTCTTTGCTCTGCCTCCTGTTTTCTGGTAGAGGAAACGTTTGACAGTCATCAATAAAAGATTAAATCATTGATGGCTATCGGGATAAACTAAACACATTTCGTGTGTTGATGCTGGCATAGTAGGAACTTTTCCAAGATGTTTCAGGCCTCATTCTCTGGTTTGTTTAAGGGCAGAGAATAAGGTCACAAAGGAAATCAAACCCTGATGTGGAGAAATGAAACATGAGGCCTACTGACTTCTAAAAAACATTTTAAATAACATTCTCTAAGGTTTCATTTTATACTGAAGGCAGCTGTAATAAGTTTTGGAAGATGGTGTAAGGTTTCTATTAAAGAGAGATTTTTGCTTGCTGTTTTTGTACCCAAATGAAGGAGCGAGGGAGATGGAATTAGAGCTTATTTAGTATAAGGTGAAAAGCTAAAAGTTCTCTCCAGAGCTGTAAAATAGTAATTCATATGTTCTACCGTAATTTACAAATTATAAAATATTAAACTGTTCCTAGATCTTTGAAAATGACACACATAGCCATGGAATAATTTAATAACTGCAACACAAATGCACTTTTGCCACAAGTAAGATAAGACTGCCGCTTTGTAGCGTGCTGCCAGCGTAGCCTCAGTTGAATAAATTCCCAGTAGATGTTTGCCGCGTGCCAAATATATTGGACTGTATAAAAGATCCCATTGTTCCATGGGCATCATTATTTGCTATTACACTCGCAATGTTTGCTTGTGAAACAGTTTATTGGAAACTAGTACTTTTAAGAAGGAATGCTTGATTTGAAATTCAGTTGATTTGGCTCGTAATGTCAAAGCTTTTACAGTGTACAGCCTCTAAAACCAAATATTTAGGTCTGCTGGTTTTCTACCTTCGAAAGAATTCCTGGAGCAGGGGAGCATGGACAGCTCGATCTGGGGATGGGCAACGGGCTTTTCACTTCCAATTCCTATGTTGAAAGTATATATAGGTCAGTATTAACTTCACATTCTTATAAAAAGAAATGGACAGAGTTAAACTTGCATGAAGGAGGTGGTGAGTTCCCAGCTAGGCTGATCAAACTGCAGCTCTCTGAAGGTTCTCTGGGGAGGGTGGCGTTGTCCATTGCGCTCACTGGAAAATAAAGAAATTTGGTAAGCAGGGTTGTCATTTTGAATGAAAAGTTTTTATGCTTTGCCCACTTGCCTCTTCCAGCAAAAAAAAGCTGTCGGTGGCCCTGGAGGCTGGGGAGCTGGGCTCGTGCCCTGCCCACCGCCCAGAAAATTTTTAGCAGCTTTTAGATCAGGCTTAGTGAGGGTGGTGGAAAGCTGCCTCGCTGTCATAGCTGAGGGCGAGGCTCCCGTCGATGCTTTGCCCAAAGGCTATGTATATCACATCCACAAAATTGGGCTGGGAATGCTGGCTGTAGTGGCTCTCTAGATACCCAGATGATAGAGGGTGCACGCGGTATATTCAGTGGGGTAAGCGTGACCAAGAACATTTGATAAATGCTTAAGCAAGCCCGTAAATTAGGAGCTCTGTTGGCTCCCGCTAAATACACTGGAGTTTTCCAGAGAACTCTGTATTTCCCTGTGTCCTGCTCAGAGTAAGAAAGAACTGGTATTTCTGCTGCTGTGTCTGGGTAAAGTAGAGAGCAGCTATCGTGGTAGTACTGTTCAGAGTGTTTTGAAAAGTCGAGCTGTCTGGTATGTGCATCCTTCAGGAGGAGTTTCAGGGCTGAGGCTTCTGCTGCTAGTTTTGAAAAATTCCCTTTGGTTTATTTTAATACATTAATCAATTTTTGAAATTAATCAATAATCTTTCTTCCTAATTTGTGGAGGTTTAGTCCAATTAAAATATTTCAAAACTCAGAGGTACTTATTACAGTAGCTCAAAAAAAAAAAAATTTTACTTAATTCTTGCTGAGTTGAACTATGAAAAATGCTTAAAGTTTTTAAGCAAGGTTTCTCCCCTCCCCCCAAATAGCTATTCTTTATATTACAAGTGTAGTGCTCAAGTCATCTCCTTTGAACTGTAGTTTTTGTTATATGTTTTGGCTGCAGTGTTATTTCGGAGGAGTCAGCCAACAGGCTTACAGGGCTTTTTGGCTCGAGTTCACTTACAGTTTTCTTGGCAGCTCTGCTTATTTATGCATCTTTATTTCTCTCTCTTCCCCCCCCTCCCCTTCTCTCTCCCCCTCCCTACCCGAACAGAGCGATCACCGCACAGGCCCATCCTCCAAGCTGGCCTTCCAGCAAATGCCTCTGCAGTCGTCGGAGGTGACGTGGAGTTTGTCTGCAAAGTCTACAGTGATGCTCAACCTCATATTCAGTGGATAAAACATGTAGAGAAGAATGGCAGTAAATACGGACCAGATGGACTGCCCTATCTTCAGGTTTTAAAGGTGAGGCTTAACAGATGCCGGCGATGGTGATGACTTCTTTAAAGCATTGAATTTATTTGATGTAAATCCAAGAATTTTGAGATCTGAACTTCTTTTGAAAATGGAAGTGTTTATGTTACAAATGAAATAATGAGTTAGATAAACATTTGATTGTCTCAATGCTAATTGTGCAGCTTATAGACACTGTTTTGCTCTTTTTCACTTCCGTGAAGTCCTTTATCTCTGAATGTTTCAGGCATGACTTATTCAGAAAAAAATGAAAACCCTCTTAAAGAACATCATTGACGTTTATGTATGGGTAGAACGCATCCGAAACATATCCGGGACAATCTACTCCATTTCTTTCACGTTTCTTCAGCCTCTTTATTTCAAAGTAACGTGACACCTGCTGCCAAAAGCTTGTGGGCAGGATTGGGTTTTCCGGATGCTGAGCCTGCAGAGATGTCTATATTTCGCCGGCGTATCGGTGGTGTCATTCCTGCTGGCAGGTGTCTTGAGCAAGCCTGACTAAGGAAACTCCAAAGTTTTCTGAGCTGGGTGGCGTTACCAAAACTCAGCGCGTTGGCAGGCAGGATAGCCAGCTCTGTACCATCTTGTTCCACGCAGCTGGTGTACCAGCCCAGGTGCTTTTTCCCCCCTCGCCGCTGTTTTCTAACTCCTCGTGTGATGCTTTGGATTTAAAAAAAGAAAAAAAAAAAAAGAACCAGAAACCAAACAACAACAAAAAACCCAAACAAACCCCAAACCTTCAATGTTTTGACGCTGATGCCTGTATGAAGTGGAAGGCGTATTCTTATGACGTGTTGGTGGTGGGACCATAGACAGATTGGTGTCCGTTTTGGGCAGCAGTGACATTGTTCTCCTGTGTTATTGGTCTATTCTAGCATTCGGGGATAAATAGTTCCAATGCTGAAGTGCTGACACTGTACAATGTGACAGAGGCGGACGCTGGAGAATATATTTGTAAGGTCTCCAATTATATAGGGGAGGCCAACCAGTCTGCCTGGCTCTCTGTTCTGCCAAGTATACAAGGTAACAATGTTTTTTAAAGCAAGCTGGATGTAGAAGCTGGAAAAAATGGTGCTTTGGGAGACTGCAGGCAGCTTGTAGGATAACTCTTTGGCCTTGTGGTATATGTGTAATCCTCCTTCGGTGATGCAACTGGTATTACACCAGCAGCCATGGAAAAATTCCCACAATATTCTGTGTGTACCATAAGCACTGGTTTCTGACGCTGATCTTTATTCTCTCTTGTGTTTGGTGTCTTTATGTCTGTGTGTTTACGTCCAGTTTTGTTGTTAATTCTGCATACTTTGCAGTTCACATATAAGGTACTCGTTGAATAATGTGATTACCTAATTAGTGTATATTTTTATATATATATACATACGTGTGTGTGTATATATATATATATGAAATATTCACATAAGTACCCACTGAAGCATAAGACAGGTCAGTTTAGTCAGTTATAACTTCCCACGTCACCACCCATGTGCAGGGTGGGAGGGTTTTCCAGTTGTTATTCACCTGTTATTAACTGGGTAATAACCCATCAATAACAGTAGAGACTGGCAACAATGCGACTACAACGCACAACTAAATTTACCTTGAAATGGTCTGGTAAAAATGTGTTTATTCCCTCATCATGTATTTCAAAGTAACATTTTGGAATGGAACAGAGCAAACAATAATTTCTCTAAATCTCCATCCTAGAGACCTTGACACTGATGTCCTGCTGTGCCCGTCTTGGGACAGCTGGGAAGTTCCAGGTCTAGGATTTACTCTATTTGTATGAGTTTGGATAATCACTGATGCGTTGATTGGTTTGGTGCATAATGACTCATCAAGCCAGAGATTTAGCAAGTCTGGAAGAAGACCAGAAAAAAAAAAAACTTC
Source organism: Fregata magnificens (assembly GCA_013389945.1). NCBI lineage: Eukaryota > Metazoa > Chordata > Aves > Suliformes > Fregatidae > Fregata > Fregata magnificens. Next base: position 278,788 of record WAAD01017996.1, on the reverse strand, counting down.
CAGAGTTGGGTTTTTTTCAGTCTCTAAGAATTAGAAAAATATATTTTATTTCCATCTCCTGGTTGTTGAACCTTTAGGGTCCAGTTTTGCTCCACATCTCTGAGAGCCACAACTGATCTTTTCTGAACAAGAGCTGAGATACCTTCCACTGTGCTTCTAAGCAAACCACCAAATATTACCAGACTTCAGATTAAAATGAGATTTGGCAACAACTGCACAACATACAATATTTAAGTGTAGTGCAGTGGATGATGCAAGGACCATACACTGCTTAAGACAGCTACTAAGTTGTGTCTTTTGGAGCAGAATTTGCCTTTTTTTTTTTTTTTTAATCCTTTCAGATTATATTTTTCTGGTAAATTCTTTCCTCTGAAACAGGTAACTACATGTGAAGGATCCGGCATTCTGTCCTGCTTTGTTTTCTCTTTGTTTTTCTTTCAACTTTCTTTTATTAAAAAAGAAGGGAAAAAAAAAAAAAAGCTTTGTGGGTTAATTTTTCCATGTCATTTGATTGCATGCATGTTTAGGTGGTGAGTTTAGGTCTGGTGAAGGGTGTTGATTACTTTCTGAGGTGAGCTGGGACCTGTTGGTAAACGCCTTTTGGATGAGGGATTGTGGATGGGGAAGGAGCTTTGCATCTCTACACCTCTGCCTTTACAAAGTGCAAAGCCCTGTGGCTCCATCTCCCTATCCACAAGAATTCTCTCAATGTCTAGCTTTTTCTCTTGCTTCCCTCTTTTGTTTTTTTTTAGGCTGCCGGTGTTAACACCACGGACAAAGAAATTGAGGTTCTCTATATACGGAATGTAACTTTTGAGGATGCTGGGGAGTATACATGCTTGGCGGGTAATTCTATTGGGATATCCTTTCACACTGCATGGTTGACAGTTCTGCCAGGTATACACTGCTCTCTTTCCGTGGTTTTTCCTCTTTTTTTTTTTTTTTTCCCGCCTCGTTGATTGCTGCAGAATTAGCACGGCTTCTGTCTCAGAAAAGGACTTTTACAATGATTTTTTTTAAACACAATTGTCTCAAGCCAATGAATTGTTTTGTCACATATTTGCAACTCCAAAAACCTAACAAAAAGAAGCAAAAAAGGCGGGGGGGGGGGAATGGCTATTGCACTTAATTGGAATATTTTTACAGCTGTTAAATGTTCATCAGAAATGCTAAGGAACTGCATTTCCTTAGCACTTCAGTGAGATAACTGAAAATCAGCACATAAATCATTGTAAACTTTTTCAAGAGGAGGAAATTCAAAGTTTCTTATGAAGCTTTGGGACTAATTTGGCCACAGTCATGTACTGGTTCATAAAAATACCTGAGCTATTCAGTGTGCTTAAATTCACTTTTACCTGTCATCCCAATCTCTTATGGAAATTTAAATTTTAATGCCAACGGATCATGTACAGAAGCAGTGCCTTCCATATCTTGGGAATCAGCTCCATGCATCTTTAAACATTGCATGCTCTAAGAAAACAAGTAGTCATTTGCTTTTACTGCAAAGCATGTCTTGCTGTTCTGGGGTTGATGATGTTTCTGTTCTTGAAAGAAACAAACATCAATGTGCTTTATTGCCTGAAAATTGTTATCAGCTGTTAGAAGATATAACCGTAGTTGGTTTTGACACTAGTCAAATTTTCTCATTTATAACTGTTGGCAGCTGCCTTAGGAGTTCCTTTGAAAAAACATGAACCACCTGAGGTTTGCTGGATCATCTTGTGCTTACCATTTATTAATTGTTAATCCTAAGTAAAAGGTACAAAACCTGCATGTGCATATTGCTGAGGTTCATATTACAGCAGTGAAATGTTCCCACTTTCTGCAGATAATTTCTTACCCTTTATTAAAATATATTGAACAAGGCAACTTTATTACATCTCACTCTTACGTGAACACTGAGCCTGCGTGGTCTGTCACCAAGCAGGCAAAGCAGTACTTGCGTAGAGCTTGCTTCTGCTAGCACTGTTTGCATTTTGCAGGTGCCTGAACAGCACTTTTAAAACCGATTTTCTTGAATGAAATATTTTTATAAGCCTAGAGTGAGGCACAAGAAAATTTCAGCTTGAACATGCGTTGCTTGCGGAGTGACCGCTGATTGCTGTGGAATGCTGTTTATCCGGGGGATGAATCCCAGATAAGGGATTAGGGACAGTGTTTGCACATATAACCGTCTTGAAGATAATTCCAAAACGGTCTCAATCAGAGTAACAGCTATGTAGAACCACTCCCACTAAAATCTAATCTCATAGACTGGTAACCACTGATGAAGTTACTTGAAATATGCATCCCTCACAAGAGAGGGCTCATTAATTAATGTATTGCTAGCAATTCAGCTTTTGCTTCCATTATGCTTTTTAATCCGACAGTGGGCTCTTCAAAGGACCTCAGGGGAGTTAGGCACCCGGCATGAACCGCAGCGAGTTAAGCAGCTGGGCAGCCGGGTCCTTGAAACACTCTTGAAATCCCTAACCTAAGTTTAGAAACATCATGAGGGCCCGATTCATCCTGCCTTCCCTCTGTATTTTGAGATCCCAGTGAAAATTTTGGATAAACAGGCAATGCAGACTCAAGCCCAAATATCTATTTCTGAATTTAGACACTTTTCTTTTAGGCTAGCTAATTCAATATTTTATCTTTAGCTGTGTCTTTATGTGGTTGAAAAGAATTACAGTGCTTTTGAAGTTTGGCTTGAGCAACAAAATGAACCTAAGCCTAGTTTGAACACTTCAGTTTCTTCTTTTCCCCTAAAATTATGCTTGATTATCCAATATTTCTATGTATATGTATCTACCTCCCTAGGCAGACACATCTATATGTCTATATATGTATGCGTACATGCACAAGCTTACACTCAATGGCAAACTGAGAAGTCAAAAGCAGTGATCTAGAAAGAGGAATTACTCTCAGATTGCAAGATGGCCTAAACGTTCACAGTATTCTGTATGCTGCACAGTCACTGCGAGAATTGCTGAGATTTTACCATTTCAAGTTGTTCCAAGCACTGTACTGAACTATGCTTGTACCATGTGCTAACTCTGTGGCATGATTGTTCCCTCCTAAAAACTTCCAATCCAGCTCCTGAAAAAGAAAAAGAATATCCGACATCTCCAGACTACCTGGAAATAGCAATTTACTGCATAGGGGTCTTCTTAATTGCCTGCATGGTGCTGACGGTCATCCTGTGTCGCATGAAGAACACCACCAAGAAGCCCGATTTCAGCAGCCAGCCCGCTGTCCATAAGCTGACAAAGCGAATCCCTCTGCGCAGACAGGTAACAGAAAGTAGATAAAGAGTTTAAAAAACTTTTACCAAACGACTAAGCCAGCACATCCTTCTGATGAAAGTTTTGGAAACGGGAATAAATAAGCATTATACCAAATTGCAGTAGGGGTGGGATTTAACCTGGCACCTAGGAGACTGGCGTGGGAAGAAAGTACATCTGAACACAGCAATGCGTGTCTCAAGGCAAGGGAATCAGGGCAGGGATGTTAGAGGAGAAATGTAGAAAATGGAATATGTTCTGTATTAGCAGTCTATAGATGGAAAAAATGTATTTAAAGTATTTTGGGGCCTGATCCCACAGCTCATTGAAGTCAATGGAAAAATTTTTACTGACTTAATGGACTTTGGAACAGAATCCTATTTAATTGTGTATTTATGTTTCTAAGGTGACTATTATTGTAGCAACTAGGTACCAGTTACAGAGAGGTATTTTTCAGGAAGAATTTTGAAGACTGAGGGGAGGGAATTTCATAGCCAAGCATCCAGAAACCACCCCAAAATAGAAAAAAGACTGAAAAAAAGGAAAAATAGGGGAGATACTATATCAGGTCTCAGACAGTTTGATTAAGATGCTGATGCTTTTGAGTGAGGAACAAAAGCAAATGTCAGATTTAAAATGCACACAACAGCATCATCGCATGAAATATATTTTACAACTGCTTGTGGCTGGTGATGAGCGTTTCTGGAGAGGGCAATACCATGAGCAACAAACCAGTTGAACGAGTAGCAGGACTTTGGCTTTGTCACAGGCCATCACTTGCCAAAACAGCCTCCATTCCCACAATCTGCCCTCTCCTGAAAGACTAGTTTCTTTTGAAGCTAGAGTTTAATATGTTTTGATTTTCTTGCAGTAGGTCTTCAGGATAAACCTCTGAACCCACCAAATCCACCCCTAGGTTTCAGCCCTGAGGGGTGGAGGGGCGTTGGCGTCTGAGGCTGTGGTTCACCTCATTATTCAAAATCGGGACCATCCGCAGGGGTTGGATCCAGGCTCTGGTCAGGGGGTTTGGATCTGAGGGTTTAGTTCGGGTCCATCTACAGCATGAATAGGTTGTGCAGAATTTCTGCAGATTGTTTTTAGAGCCTGTCCAGAATATTGTCACTGTCAGAGTAATACATGTACTTTAAAGATAGTTCTTCAGTGTGGGTAAGTGTTTGAAATTTAGATGCAGGATCACACAGAGTTAGGGTGGAGCTTGGTCTTGGGATTTTGAACAGTATTACTTTTTTTATGAACCCTTGTTTCACGGTTTCTGAATCTCCTTGGTTAAAAATACTACAGAGTAGTAATGCTTTAGTCATCTTCCTCTAAAGTGCAGTATTTTAAAAAATCTTGAGGTGGGGGACATGAACTTTGTCCAATCTGAAAAATATTTAGTTTGATTTATGAGAAAAAATGTTAATTCTTATTTTTTCTGACTTTCTTTGCCACTTTTTGGTTTTTTGTAATTTTATGATTTTACTCATTTGCTTGGAAATCACTGGGAAGAAGAAAGACTTTTGACTCTGGTATATCAGAAAGAGTGATGAGAAGCCCTCAGCTCAATTCACACATCTCTGTGGCTAAAAATCTGTGTAGCTTTCTGGACAAAGAAGGCTTTTCAAATGTTGTATACTTAACCAGAGAGATAGACGTATCAGCTGCTTACATAAAAGACATTTATTAGATTTCTGCCTGAATATAAAAGCATCGCAATGACTCAGAGATAAGTTGACGGGATAAAAAATACCTAGGGTTTGGTGTGAGCTCAGCTGTGTCAGTTGGAAGTGGTTCCTCGGGGGGAGAGTGTTATTTCATTGCGTGTGACAGCAGTGCCAACCACTGCCCTCAGTTTAGTTATTTATCATTAAATGATGCAATATGGACCTTCTCCAAAGCTATTGTTTTCACAGAAGAAAAAATCTCTGTCTTAAACCATGCTTGTCAGATAGGGTTTTATCGGTTTATTTTGGTTTTCTATATTTTCTTAGCAAAAACATCATTTTGCTTTTAAAAGCGGGAATAATTTTTTGAAAAACAGCATATGTTTGAAAGTGCGAATCCTATTTCAATCCCTAAGCAAAAATTCCACTGCTCTCAAGTCTCCTGAGTACTTTTTTATTAACAGGAGTTTGTCATCGAAGGACTCTTTGCTTTTGTATCTTCATAGAGAAAAACATAACTACTATAAGCATTCAAAGAAATCTGTATTTCTGTTTTGATTATTTCAGTGGTCATTTCACTAATTGTATTAGGTTGCAGAGGCAGGATGAGACGAGCAGTCCCTGAAGATTTGCTCATCGACAGTGAAGCTTCCTTAATTTTTCAGTTAGCATCTCCTTGGTCTCTAAGGCTGCAGCAGTTGCTTAGTTTCTGCATCTTTTAAAGCTGGTTTTGGATTTTGGAATTGCTGTCACAAATCAAGAATTAAAAAATAATCCAGGAGGTGTTTTATTTAACGGGTACGTGTTTCTGGATTATTCACCTCTGTTTGTTTTGTTGTACCGCCAGGCTTACTTTTTTGTTTCAGTCTATTTGTATTTCAGAGGACTGTATTTAAAGCCTGGTGGGGTTTTGTCACTAAACCTTTATTTATCTATTGATTGCAGAAGGTTCTCCCTTGCCTTTGTGCTGTGCTGTCTGTGGGAGGAATAGAGAAAGTGGCCGAGCTGTTGAGAGGATGGGTGAGACCGAGCAGGGGAGATGCTCGTGGCAGGTAGATGGTGTGAGCCGGGCAGAGATCCGGGGCTGGGTGTTGGGATTTGTTGGAATTCCAGAGAAATGAGGCCATAGATTGGGGAATTCTTGGTATTGTTTTCAAAGCTCTCTGCTGCTGGGTCAAGCTCCCTAAGGATCTGGATATGAAAATAATCCTGGCTCACGAGGAGGCATTTGCATGACTGTGATGCCATCTTGTCTAAGCAGGATAAGAGTCTTGCTGAGTAACATATGGTTTGGTTTGCAGGCCTGGATTCTCGTACACTATTTAGTCTGAGCTACTACAGGATTTTATCATTCCCCACATGCAGGCGTTTTTTTCCTGCCAAAATGCGGTTCTTTTCACATTTGTAGGAAGGGTCATGATGAAGTCAGGAATTATCAGCTCCCTCCCCCTACAATCCTCAGCCTCCCTAGAATCTGGTACTTGGTTTTCAAAATCGAAACTGCTTGCAGGGAAATCAGCAAGCAGTTCCTCTTCTTTATATAAAAGCAGAGAGCTGCCGTGCTCTGTTGGTATTAGCCATGTTCTGCATAGAAGTACCAGGTTGCGAGGGAGTGGGAAGAAGTAGTTGTAGGATTGAACATCACAAGCCAATTTGCGGTATAGGTTTTAGGTGACAGGTTCACTGAACCAAAAGGTAAAGGGTAGCCTTCAATAGGATATACATCTATGTTTTTTTTCTTTTTTGTCATGTAACAAATAAATTATAATTAAAACAGACAAAAAGACAGCGCTGCTCTAGTGCTTATAGAAGGTCCCATCTCTTGTGACTTGCCCAGTCAAAGTCAAGTACAAGCATTTGTCATCACTAGAGCACTTCATTAGTGCTAGCACAGTTAATCTGTCAAATTCGGACCCCCTCAACTTGTGCATATATATGTGTCTTAAATAGGGAGGACTGATTTCTTATGCTTAGTATTTTAAATACATTCACATTAATTTATATCTACTGTGGTTGTTGATTCTAATCCTTCATGAAGATATAGTGAGCACATTTGTGATGAGCAAAGACTGATCAGTTTAAAGTAAGACTTAAGCTCAGCAAGCAAAATAGGTAATTCAAAATAATGATGGCAGCTGGAACCTGAAAAAAAGAAAAGTAATCTGGAACAAGCAAAGTAACACAGTATTTCACGTAGTATTGACCTGTAAAAATATCATTCTTTTTAAGGAACAAACCCTGAAATACAAAGATTAATACACAACTGTCAGTAGGATATGTTGCAAGGAATTTACCTTAATACCTGTTTTAGTTTCTCGCTTTATCCTTGAATTTCTCTGTGTGGAAACCATTGACTTGCCTAGTAGTACTCGTTTGTTATTTTGTTGTTGTGTGTTTCAAAAGGAGTGCTTTTCATGAAGGGGTGGTGCATGTGTTTTAAATGTCAGTACTTAACATTAGGAATCCTCAGTTTCATGTAGTGCATTTAACCTTATATTTTCCTAGATCCAGTCACTCAGATGGACCCTTTCTATCAACAGCTAATAGCATTACTTACTAATTATATTTATATACATATATGCATATGACTTCAAATTAACTTTATAGCAGAGCCTTCAAAAAGACTGACAATTATAGGAAATCGCTGCATGGCTGCTAAAATCTCACAGCATGAGTGCCAGAACTGACAGATCTAGGCTTCGGGATATGGTATAAATCATCAGTGGAGGAAAACACCCTTCATAATCAATTACAGACAATTACACACTGCTCTGCAGCTGATTTTGCCACATGGCATTAAAAGATTCCAGCAAAGATTCGTTTGTTTTAAATGCTCCGCTGCTTAAAAATGTTTGTAAAGCATTATCTCAGAGCTGATTAAATACAGTGTGTTGGCCGAAGGACAAATATGTTGTTAAAATGGGGATATAAGAATGCATTGGTGTGTGAGGTTTGGACACAGTGGGCTTTTCTCCTTCTGAAGTGCACATTTGGAGCTAAAGATTTGTCTGAGGCTGGTACTTTTCTTGGTTCTGGCCTCCTAAAAGCAAAAAGGAAGCACAGAAAGAATATTTTATGGTGGAGGTTTACCTTCCTGGCGAGGTTAACATATAGCACAATAGTCCTTTCAGTGTTCCGCTCAAGTCAAGCTGACTTCTGCCTTCCTCACTTTAATTAAGCACTCAGAATACCTCCTTAGTGTAGTGTCATCACTGAAAACAGGCATCACCAACACAGTGAGTAGACCTTGAAGATGGCTAATTGACCTACATCAGGTGCCCTTCCTTGCTTCTCTGCCCTGGCTCTGCTTTGTTGCTTTATCTCTAAGAAGCCCATGTTGGTGAGCTGGGTGATTGCCCAAGAAGCTCATGTATTTTGACTAGATGTCCAGCTGCTGCTTCTTGGCAGCTGGTACACCCAGAGTGGCCCTGGAGTCTGTATACTGTCCATGTAGAATTATAGGCTTGCTGCAAAAACTCAGGATGGCCTCTGTTATGCCTGTGTCCCGTGTACCTTGAATCTTTGCCTAACTGAAAGCAAAAAGAGCATCCACATACTTGAAAGCAACTCCACACGCTGAAATGTGGGGTTTATGGCAGGAGCGTCACGCGTTCTTGAACCTGCATAGTAAGGGGTTGGAGAGCAGTGCTGCGGGTGAAAAGGGGAAAGTAGCAAGCTGGAAAAAGGCTTTCTATATGCTGTTACTTAAATGTATACATGTAGATTAAAGTTGACCGTGTCTACTGACCTTGGAGTAGGTAGGGTTTCCCTCATTGTTTTATAGTGCACTCCAAGGCAATGAAAAAAGATGCTTAAGGAATGAGTTCAAAGGTTAATTCTTTACTATTGCAGAAAAGGTGAAAGCCCATTTTGAAACAGAAAATCTCCTCCAAGCACAGGCCAGCCTGGGTTGGCTTCATCTTTTCTGCAGCAGATTTTTATAGCCCTTGAGCTCCTGTAACTGTACTGCTCCAGTTAATCAATCAGAAGAATATTCCCTGGGTGTGCAGTCCATTTTTCTTCTCCGAGACACCGAGTAGTTCCTCTGGATTTCTCATCATTCTAATCCACGTTAATGCACTTTGGTTACCTACAGCATCTCCGGCCAATCATCCAGTTACTGTGTGAAGTCAATGTGCAATCGTGTTAAAAGGGAAATTGGCAGAGTCTTTCATCTGTTTTTTCTATACATTATTACTGTTTAACTTCTGTTTAAAATGCATCACCAGAGTATTTCCATTTATTGCAAGTTTACATTTATAGGTTTTAACCATGCTAAGACTGCTGAAGTGTGAGTGTAAGAGCTAGGGAAAAGATGAAACTGTCAGAGATCTGAACAGTGTCTAATACAAATATTGTATTCATGGGAAAAAAAAAAAAAAAAGACCCCAGAACATTTTGGGCCATTTCTGATACATAAGGGATATCATCTAAATTTTGCAGCTTCGCTTCCGTGCCTTCCTTACGTCCCATGAAAACAATGGCTATAATGACAAAGGCAGGCAAGAAAGTAAAGGCATAAATAAATAAACAAGAGTCAAGACTTGAATACAAAATCTTGGTAGAATGGCTGGAGAATAGTGGGTGGATTTTGGAAATATGGAGGAAGTGGTCATAGAGTATTAGTAGGTTTGTGGTGAAAGATGAAAAAATGGAAACCAGAAATAACAGAAAAATTAAATTTGGGGGAAGTCGTGGGGGACAGAGGAGTTGCCACATTGTTTGTGGAGATTTGCACATTTCTTAGTGCTGAGCTGGTTCATTTCATGAAGCATCATTTTTAAACTATAATGGAATAATGAAAATGAGCAAAAAATAAGCAAAAGTCTAATTCCAGCCCTGGTTCTCATGCTGGCTTGCCATGCAGCTCCAGCAGGTGTGTTCCCCTCTGCAGACTGGGCATGGCAGCATCTCTCTCGAAGAACTCTGTTCAGTATTCACGTAGTGATTTATAGTCTGCTTTAATAGTAGTTTTTGGTTTGTATCCCAAGTGGTCACCATATTTATTATCCTAGAGGAAGGTGTCAGGTGCTTATATTTGCTGAAAATAAATATTAATATTATTAACATGAATGGTGGGATGAACGAGGGGGGAAAGTGGTCTGCCTTTCTTTTTTGAATGGTAGCCTTATTTGTGCAGTTACACTCTCTTGTTCCAGAGACACCACATCTTGCATGCAGAAGCTGGAGCTTCTGATATCAAGACAGGACTGTCAGCTGCAAAACTGGTTACCAAGGTTATTTTTTTGATAGCAATCCTTAACACTTTCTTCCTTGTGAAACCTCTTTCCAGTCTTAATCTCTGGCCTTAGAAAAACGTGTCAACAAGCCAAACCCATTTGATGAGATGGGTTTGAGGATGTGTACCTGGAAAAAGACCTCTCAAACAAAACAGGTGGTCAGAGTCGTGATGAGAAATTTGTTTGAGAGCCTTAGCCTTGTCTTGTCAAAATATGTTGTGTAAGAGCATGACTTGCAAAAGCCTTTCAGCCCCATTTTGAGGAGTTCGAGTAAATCCGTGGGCTGAGACACTGTAATTGTTAATTGGACTTAGTATAAGGGAGCATTAAGTTGGACTTATCAGGTGTCATAGAGACAAGAGGATTTTGTGTTCGTATCACTGTGTGTCACTGATTTGCACTTTACTGGTATTAGGATCTGTTTGCTTATAATTGCTTTTTTTTATCTAGTTATGAGACCTGTGGAACAAAATTGTAGCCTGGTGACATTTTACATAAGTAAACCTGGTGTCAAAGTTTACTCCCGGTGATGAGGACGAAGGTCGAGAGTGGTAGTTATTCTGATGTTCTAGGCTTCCAGCTTGGGCAGGGTCCCAACAGTGCTGGCTGAGAAGCACCTCCTGTTGCCTGATACGAGGACGGGTATCAGCGATGGCATTGTGAAACAGCCTTCATCCCGCCTTGGCCACCAGATTTGGGCTTGGCCAAGACTGTCATGGCCTGAAGAGAGAAGGAGGATTCAGACTCAAAGGAGGGGAAGACTGGCAATACAAGCATTTTTGTTTTGTGTTCGTATTCACTTGAAACTCTGAGGTCAGCAGACAGCAGGCTGCTGCTTGCAGGTTTGAGGAAAGAGCCTTATAGAAGATACACCATTCACACCAAAACAAGTTTTGTTACATGGATGGAATAGCTGCCTCCTTTTTCAAAGCAGTTATCATTAAGTACCTGTCATGCTCTAAGGAAAATGTTGTTGAGGCCGATGAGAAATCATACTCCAAAGTGAGTTACATTTCAAAAAGCATTGGACATTAAATTATTTTTAGGAGCGCTTCTCCACATTGCCTGCAGAATCTCTAACTAAGAATGCTGTTAACTGAAAACTTAAGTATCCCCCAATTATTGTGATAGCTTTTCGATGCTTTCAATATTGAATGCTTAGAAAGTACAGAATCATAGAATCATTTAGGTTGGAAAAGACCTTTAAGATCATCGAGTCCAGCCGGCTGTTGACCAGCACCCCCAGGTCCTTTTCCAGCAGGCAGCTTTCCAGCCACTCTTCCCCAAGCCTGCAGCGTTGCACGGGGTTGTTGTGACCAAAGTGCAGGACCCAGTGTGAGAGAATCCAACATTTCCTACACAGTAACGTGCATGTAACCTTAATCATTGGCACTGATGAAAAATATGGGAGCCTTTGCAAAAATACCATTTTTCAATTAAAAATTCAAAATTTCAATTTAATAGTAACACCAAAAAATAGTAAATTGTAGGCTGATTTGGGAAAAGAAATGGTGACACGGACAACTAGAAGTGAGTGGAAGAAGAGAGCTTATTGGTAACCTCTGCTCACGGTCTAAGCTGCCCACTTAGGTATCTGAGGATGGCAATGTAAATACTCTCAGTTGATTAAAAAAATATTAATTTGATAAATGAAAAGAGAGAAAAGTTTATTTAATTTCTCTTCTGAGTGAAGGTATTAACTTCTAGGTTTTTCAACCTACGGGACAGACTTACAGCCTTGGCGGCAATTAGTCAGTATTGTGCTTACGAGGGAGGGTAAATGTGTGAGAATAGTGCACTAGAAACAAGACTGTAGGTTCAGCCACTTTCTCCTAATACCACTGGTCTGAGCTGGCTTGGTTATCAGGTACTGCTGTTTTTCAGATATTGGGTCAAGATTACATCTCCACCTTTTTTTTCTTTTTGCATCTTGTATTGCAACAACAGGTGTCAGCCGACTCAAGCTCCTCCATGAATTCCAACACGCCTCTGGTGAGGATAACTACTCGCCTCTCCTCTACTGCAGATGCCCCCATGCTGGCAGGAGTCTCGGAATATGAATTGCCAGAAGACCCCAAATGGGAGTTTCCAAGAGATAAGTACGTAGCCTGTTTCTCTTAACACTTCCCACACCTCTGAAAAACATGACACAGTATGAGAGGAAACATCTTTCCCAATGTCTCCCAGGGTTTCTTTAGTTAAAAGAAAATCTCAGTTACCTGAACCTCCTCTGAAGTTCCAGATCCAATTCAATTATCTGAAATCAGTCTTTTTTTAAGTAGAAGCTGAATTTTTTCTGCCTGTTGCTCTGATTTTCTTTTCAGATTTCTGGTAGGTTTTCAGGTACCTTACTGAAATGTAACTCCTCTGTTACGAAAGGAGTGAATCTGAAACGTTATTTTGAAATATATAGGATTTAGACTGGGAGAGATGTCCACATACAAGCATTGTTGAAGGGCAGTTGAGATTTCCCCAAGCAATACCTCTGTACATTAAACCGTGTTTCTTAGTCGAAATATTAAACTTAATTGTTTAATATTTATAAAATAGGTAATAAAATATAATTTAGGTGATAGAGAAATATGGTATTAGACAATCTTTTCTTTCTGTCAGGACCTTCTGGGTAGGATTTTGTGTTGGCTTTGTAGCAGCCTGTATTAATGGAGATGACGGGTTTCGATTTAGTAGGACATTTTGCATATTATGTGCATATATATACACACACACAACTTCTGTGGCTTAAAAGTATTAAGTTTCAAGCAGAGCATACTGAATCTTGATATATGCAAATTCATACGGCTACATAATATTTTCTTCAAAGTCTGTTGACTAACATGCAAAATGAGCTGCTAATAATCTAATTAAAGCTGTAATCATATTTCTTAATATAAAAAAGACATGTAAAAGAGAGATAATATTAAGACAGGTAGAACTATGATTATATATTAAAGTTAGTACTAACTTTAAGAAGTCTTTAGGTGGCTTTGAGAAAATAACACCTTTTGTTATGATCAGTTCACTTTCAAAGTTCAGCGTTGTAACTTTTGGATAGAAGAGCTGTAATTTTGAACCTTCTGACAACTGTTCTGGAAATTATTTTAATGATGTAGCTGAAAACTTGTGCAAAATGCTGTAATTGCCACCTGCAGTATTCTAGTCAACAGTGGGGGCCTGTATATGCACTTCTGTCAGCCCATACCCTGGGGGGTTACACTAAATGCGGAAAATTTTAGAGTGCTAAACATTTAAAACCAGCATTCAGCACAAATGTAGGTGGAGCAGATTTGCAATGAAAGGAGGCTATTTAGAGGCAGTTTATTAGGTTGGGGGGCAGGAGGCACACAATGAGGGGTTTGTTACTTTAGTCCTAGCAGGGCAATAGCACATAAATTAACCAGTTTCCAATGCAAATGTTTGTTCTCTGCCAAGATCCTAAATTCAATTTTAGTTCTGGAGAAAATGCAGGATGACCTCAGCATAGCATACGCTGCCCTTCAGTCTTTGCACCTTTTTAAACTCGCGTTTGCTTTAGAAACCAATCCCAAACAGCTTGAGGAATTCTCACCAAGGCAAAGACCACATTTGACAAGGAGTCTGCAGGCTGCTGCCGGGAGGAACCACCTCTCACTTCTGTCCTGTGCCTGAGCAGATAAGCGGGGTTTTCAAAGCCATGGTCTTAGCCATGGTCTAACACTCTTCTGTTGACTGTGTGACAACCTCTCCCTGTATTTCACGGGGGAAGACAGAAGTCCGTGCTTTTAAGAACGAGTCCCTGCATATATCATATCTGTGAATCCTGCTTTTGACCATGGAAAGCCAAGACCTTAAGAACTCGGTTATGAAAATGCTTATCCGAATCTGCCCCCTACACTGGATAACGTTAGCAGCATCAAACCCGCTGAGCACCCTCCCTGATTTCTGCTGTGGCACTGCTTCTGGACTTAGATGATAATTTCTGCGAGTTACGCAGCCTGAATGCAGCCCTTAAGCACTTACACTGGAACCAAAAAGATTTTGCCCAGAGGCCTTGAAGTTTCTTTTTTATTTTATCTTTTTATCCTCCTAAAGTTGAGATCGACGTCTCTGTGTCTGTGTGTTAGAGCTGAGCAGGTTTTGCAACCAGGTATATGCTCCACAAAATGCATTTTGTGTAGCTGTTAATAACTGCTCTTTTTAGAAGGTTTCTTAAGTTGATACTGTGATTATAATTGAGTTTCAGTTTCTCCCAGTCTCCGCTTCCCGCTCTCTGAGCAGAGCCCCGGGTGCTGCAGACAGGAGGCATCTTCTGTTACCCTCATACATGACATTTGTGGCAGCGAAGAGCCGCAGCCAAGAAACAGCCTCTGTGCTAGACCCAGCTGTGGGTAAATAAAGCGTCCCGTCTCGCCCCTTAAAGGATCAAAGCGCTGGGGGAATGCGTGAGGATGTCAGAAGAGCGATCTTGCTGTGGGTAGGGAGGCTGTGGAGAAGACGGCTTGTAGGGGGACGCTCAGATCTGCCAAGTGCTTTGTCCCGCGGAGGTGCTGCCTTTGTGCCGCCGCTCGTGCGGGCAGGCAGGAAGAGCGTCGCCTCTGCGTGAGCTGCACCGGGACTTGCAGCAGAAGAGCGGAGCCGGAGGCAGCGGCGGCCGAGGCAGCTCCTGGCAGCCGTTCAAGACACGTGAGCATTGCGGGCGCCTTTGCCCGGGCTCTCGCAGCAGTAACCCCTCCCGAGCCTTCTCTCACCTTCATCCTCCCTCCTCTCTCCCACAAGAAGGCGGCTGTCTGGCCACCTCATCAGCCACAAGAAAGAGACATGGGTGTGATAATTACCCACAGCTGCGCCCAAAGAGGGTGTCTACTGACTTGCTGCCTCTGTCCTGTCTAGTCCCTTCGGTGCAAGAGATCATTAGGCAAACGTTCACAGACCGCGTCCCCAAACAGAAAGCAAGAATATGAATTTTGAGCTAACGTTAAGCTGCCTGAGAGCACGTTTGATTTTCGTTTCTGCACTGTGCCGTTGTATCACAGGAGTTAATAATATTTAAAACATCCCCCTGCTCTTAATACCACCCTTTACCACACAAATCATCAGCCGCCTGAAAGCGACCACATGGCAACACATGCAAAGAAACTTTTATCTCCTTGCAGTCAACGTGAAAAAGATGATGACCGGCCATGTTACAATGACAGGAGAAGCTTGCGTGTTGGTTGCTTCTCCAGAATTTCAGCCACGATCTGATGCTTTTTGAAAGCTCTGCCCTTCCACACTGTGTCTTGCCACTAGCCATCGAGTACAGCCTCTTACTACAAGGAGAGGGAGAGCTTAAAAGCTGGGTTTAGCAACTGATCTGCCCATATGAGATGCTCGCTATATTGTCCCTAATAAAACATACCGCAGTGTGCATGAAAACTGATGCATGCTCAGAGTCTCATTGGTTCCATGTGATAAATGCTTCGTGCTACAGCAAGTTGTTGAAAGCTTTTTATATTTAGTCCTGGAATTTCACTGGCTGCATCCCTTCACCAGATGCTGTGTGTTAATCTCTAGTTTACACCTCTAGGCTGACGCTGGGTAAACCCCTGGGAGAAGGTTGCTTTGGGCAAGTTGTCATGGCCGAAGCGCTGGGGATTGACAAAGACAGGCCAAAAGAAGCGGTGACTGTGGCAGTGAAGATGTTGAAAGGTAAGAAAATTGGGTGATTAGGGATCAGAATAGGTGATATGGCAATTCTCATCCACAAAAAGTTTCTTTTGTGGCGTCTGAACTCTGTCATCGTTGGGGGGGTCAAAGAGCACATAGCTGACCTCAGCCTTCAGCAGTTTGGGGTGTAAATCTGCACCCTTGACAGCCTGTTTATCTTGAGCCGTGAGTATTTAGGAGCCAGGAGATGTATTAGCGTCGTGTGGGTCTCTCTGCTTTTAGTTTAGTTCGTGTCAGAGGCTGTCCATGTGTAGAACCTAGCCCGTTCAGTCCAGGTGCTTGGTGCCGATCTATTTTTAATTTAATTGTAAGGTTAGTTTGCAGGAAAGGCATAGTTATTTGATAGCTAAGGACAGCATTTTTATGTCTGATATTACTATGTTGCCTCTTAATGTATAACACTCAAGAGATGGTCAGTCCATCAAAGAGGTTGAGACTATTTTTTGTTAGGACATAACATAGGACTTTGTATAACGTACAGTGTATACTGGAAAACAAATCCCGTATTCTGCATTTTGAAGCACACATGTTTTACACCAACTGGTGACCCTTAGTGAAGTTCAGGATGGCATGCTAGAAAATATGAACTGAACCTGTGTCTTGTACAGATGATGCTACAGAAAAAGATCTGTCTGACCTGGTGTCAGAGATGGAGATGATGAAGATGATTGGGAAGCATAAAAATATCATCAATCTCCTTGGAGCCTGTACCCAGGATGGTGAGTAGAGAAAAGAAAGTAAACCGGGACTTTCCAACAGGTCTGCAAAAGTCTGATTAATCATAATTTTTCAAGAGTTTTTAAGGGAGCAGTCATGCCGTGATGGGATTTCTAGATATTTCCCTAGCTTAGCAGCGGTATTTTAACTTCTGTCTCTCATTATACTTGCAGCTTTAATATGAGAAAGGGTACTATATCATATGAAAACTCTCTAATCCCTTGCTGTAGGGAAAAAATGACATTTTGCAGGGGCTTTACCCACACCTGTAGTTCTGAATTGTCAGTCCTGCTTTAGTGTATCCCATGAATTTGAAATGAGCACTTTTAGTCTCTAAAGACCACAATGTTTTTATTAAAAGCTAATTATGTCATGTAAAGTGATGCAGAATGGCATAAAACTCTGGAAATTAAAAAATCTTAAGAAGCACTTTCCCCTTGTTTGAGATCTCACGGCATTTTTTGATTGAAAATGCTTGCTTTTCAGTACATGGCATGGTCTGGAAGAATAAGCACTGGGTCAGGGTTTAGGTACTTTCAGCCACTAATTGTACCTCTGCCACTATCCTGCTATGGAGCTTTGGGCCAGTCACTTCGCCAAGTCCAGACCTCCTTTTCTTTCAAGTTGTGCTTACTGATTTCACAGTTAAACATTTATTAATTCAGTTCATTTATTATAGAAGGCTAAAAGCTTCTTTACAGAAAAACATTTTACCCTTCAACCTTACTCCAGTTTTCACACGGTTCTGTTTATCCAAAGGTCCCTTGTACGTTATCGTAGAATATGCTTCCAAAGGAAACCTGCGTGAGTACCTGCGAGCACGCCGCCCCCCGGGGATGGAGTATTCGTTTGATATTAACAGGGTACCAGAAGAGCAGATGACGTTCAAGGACTTAGTGTCATGCACATACCAGTTGGCAAGAGGCATGGAGTACCTGGCTTCACAAAAAGTAGGTAGAACTCAGCAAATACTGCACAAAGCACATGATACGTATTGGTTTGGCGCTTTTTTGAGTTCAGTTTTGTTCTCATCTCGTTTATGTTCAAGAATTTGCTGGGAGAAGGACTTTTCTCAAACAAGTTGCATAATCCATGCTCTTGAAAATCAGTGGGAAAATTCATACACTTAAAGTTTTTAATCTCTGTTTAATGGCATTGCTAAAATGAGGCCCAGAATGGATTGTTTAAAGTAAATATTGTGTACATATCTGCACTTTGAATTCATAAGCACAGGTGGTCGCTTGATTACACAAGTCACATTACTCCACCCATGAGACAGCAGGCTCCATTTGCCTTCTGTTTCCAGTCAAATCGACCAAATCTGCTCACGTAGTGATGTAAAATAAAGGAATTCAGTTAGTGAAAGGATTTACAAAATGATAACAGGCAGAGCTGAGAAGACCGCAAGATGCCAGGGCAAAAATTGTGAACAGAAGAGGCAAAAATAAATGGAGTGAATTAGTCACTTAAGTTAGGCACTTTACTTAAAACTGGTGTTTGTCAGGAGAGCAAGCTTGTTTGTTGAAAGGATTTATTTATCCTGTCATGTCCCTAGACACTTATTTCTTCAACTTTTCTTCAAACATTTTTTTTTAACCAGTAATTTGATGAAATTATAGTTATGAAACCTTAAATAGCCCTGTATAACTAACTCTGTAAACATATTGTGGCTTAGTGGACAGGCAATCATGAATACCCTGGTGGTGTTTGGACCCAATGGCTAAACCAGAGCACCAGATACTGATGATAAGCACTTCCTGCAAGGTGTGGAGCGGTTAGTGGGATTTGTACCGATTTCCAGTCGTGTCCACTCCCAAGTATGGAGCTGTTTTTAACCAAAGACCAGAGCTGAGTGTAAACCTCCATTCCTATTGTGTAGAGTCATGATTTTTTTTATTGCTTTTCTGCACTTGTAGAGGTTAGAGGGAGGGGGAATCGAGGTCTAATTTTGCTTTTATCCTTTTGTTTTGAAATAGTAATTCTCAGTGCAGTAGGGTAGACAGGGAGACATGCATGACACCAAGACAAAATCTTCTAATGAAGTAAGCATGAGTATTGCATTAGGTAAAGCACCTCAGGATATCTCTTTCTAAGACTAATGAAACATTTGCCTGGCAGTGAGCCATGTCCCAAGAAAATAGAACTGTTGTGAAAGGAAAAAATAAATCTTTTGACTGGCAAATCTTGAGAACAAGCATCCATCTGAGAAGCTCTGAAGTGCTGTTGTAGGACACTGCCAAGAAGGTGTGCACTCACACAGATGCACACGGCAGAACCATTTCATCCCTGATCCAGCTCCTGTGCAAAAACACTTGATCAGCAGTGCGCCAAACTTGACAGAATGTGAGGCATTGCACAAGGCAGAGGGCAGAGGGAAAACAAAGGCAGCACATAGTAAAACTGCATTCCGGTTCTTCAGATATCCCACCATTTCTGTTTATATTTCACTAGTTCTTTTCCCCTTAGGGATCCATTTACTGAGCTGGAATAATAAGAGAGCTGGTCTTCTCACGGTATTTCCATTATGCAGGAACTGTGAGAAAGCCAGTGTTCTTGTTATTTCAATCCAATAAATGGCTCACTGAGGAAAAAAAAGAAAAAAAAAACAAATGTAAAGAAGAATTTTGGGTGCCTACTTTTTGCCTTACAAAAAGTTTTTGCCTTACAAGCAATTGTACATTGGAAATAGGATGTTGTTCCTAAGTTGGATGGATGCTTTTTAAAATTCTGTTGACATGTCCTCTCCATCATTCCAGTACCGCACAAGAATGGCAGGGGAGCTCCAGATACAGGGGCTGGCCCAGATCATTGCAAGGAGACAGCAAATCATTAGGGCCAGAGGGTCGGCTAAGAAACCTGTCAGATACGGAAATCAATAATGGCACCATTTTGAAGACAGGAAGAGTCTCAGCTGTAAAACTGTAGGGTATGAGAAAGCAGAAATATACTGACAGAAGATAACAGGGTTTGAATAATTTGGTGTATCCACTCAGAGGTGTTACATGTTCCATGGCACCCCCAGCCTGCTGCTCTGGAAAAGCATGGGTCTGCTGTAGATCCTGCGTCATCCCTGTTAGTCTTATCAAGATACCTTGGATATCACAGGGCATCTCAGATGTACTTCTGTTTGGGCAACTGAATTGAGTTCCTAATGTCTCGGAGGATGTTCTTGTAGGGTTTGAGAACAGGGACAGGGAAGTAGGAAGGCTGGCCTATGTTGTTTCTGCTACCGTAGCATTGCTGATGCTGAATTAGAAGACTGATTTGATGCTGAAAGCATGTCCTGTTGTCTGGTCCTGCGCACATGAAGGCATTGCTGGAGCAGGTTTTTCCTGGCAGTTCCCCATGACTAACCCAGTGAGGAGCAGAAGCTTTGTAGGCTCATTTTACCCATGCAGGATAAGAGATCTCAGAAAATTGCCGGGGCAAGTTATAATGCAAGAAAGAAATTGGCTGTGGGACAGTTTTTTTGTAGTGGTTCAGTCCAGCATGTCTATGCACATGCTGAAATAAAGAGGACAACATAAAGAATAATCAAAAATTGAGGAGGAAAGAAAAAAAAAAAAAAAAAAGAAAATGATATTTAACTTGAAAAGAAGTAGAATGTCCTGGGGGGATTCCAAATGCAACGTTTCTTACCATGCCTCTGCTGCCATCAACCCTAATAAGGCTGCTTGAATACAGGAAAAATATCCAGAGCAGTCACAACGTCCTTTCAGTGTCAAGAACCAGTTGCAAGTGTTCAGGATAATGCTGACATGAAGGAAAAATGTTTGAGGAGATAAAATTTTTAGTTTCAGTGTCAAAGCTGTTCAAAAAGCAAACAGATTGTGTTGTTTTGGGTTGGTTTTGGTTTTGGTTTTTTTTTTTTTTTTTTAATTAAATCGTTATAGTCTCATGGTTGAAGTAAATACACACACCCTAGACATCTAGTTTAAAATTATATACTGTGGATATATCTCCTATTAAGATCTTTTATATTAAAAATGGTTGCACTGATCCAGACTGTCAGGTTTTAGCTCTGGTGAGATGATATAATTTAAGAGAAGCAACTTAATAAAACGCTCATTAACAGTATTTGTAATGAAAGTGCTGCAATACCTGGGCAGGTGTAACAGAGACTGAATCACAAACAACGTGGCACAGTTTGGGTTACCACCCAAGCTTTCAGCCTTAGCAAAATATAAGTCTTAAATAAACCAGGCTTTTCTAAGAGGCTTCTTAGGGTTCGTTGTTCGACTTGGAAGCACCAGCTGAGGGGGTGGATTGCAGTAATTAAGACAATCATATTTCACAGGCTTGTAGTAAATGTGTGGCTTTCCCACCTTGTGATTTAGGTTAAAATCTGTAAAGGAGACTTAGTTATGGTGTAGAAGTAATTTCACTTTTACAGCAGTTCATTTCAGTGGGCCTTTTTTTTTTTTTTTCCCCTTTTCTTTCCAGTGTATCCATCGAGACTTGGCTGCAAGAAATGTTTTGGTAACTGAAAATAATGTCATGAAAATAGCAGACTTTGGTTTAGCCAGAGACATCAACAATATAGATTATTATAAAAAGACTACTAATGTAAGTGGATGGGTTTTTTTATCTCTGGAAACAAGTGTTTCTTTTGATGATTCACTTCAAAACTATGGTTTATAAACTTAATGGGCTTCTTGTACAGCAGCTTCACTTTTCACCGGCAGAAAAGACATAAGCATTTCTGTCCCCTCTTACAGTGACTGTTAGCTAAAAAGATAACCAAAGAGGCTGTATATTGTATGATTTATTAGAAATGCTAAAATACAAGAATTGTTTTTTATGTGTCCCTGACTCCAGTCACTTGAAATAAGTGGAAATATTCCTGTTGATTCCAGCTCATTTTGTACCAAGCCTAGGATCTTGGAAAACACTGCATAAACAGTGCTAGCAATAACCATAATAAAAATGCCGTGTATGTGTGGTAATGCCACCTCCAGCTTTATGCCTTTTGCCTGTACTTAGCATGTGATGTACACGTTATGGTGGTAGTACCAAAGTGGGGCTGGAGGTTGAGAAAATTGGTTTTTACTCCCCACTCTGTCACCCTTTTGCTGTTTAACCTGTACCAAATCAAGAAGAGAAAATGTTTCAGATGTAGTTATTGATGCCTAGTTTGAACAGCTTACACCACCTTCTCGGGGGATCCCTTAAGATCCTGACGAACTACACTTGGGTTTTGATGGGAACTTCGCAGAACTCATTCAGTTCTACAGAATTTAATATTTTGTATAAATATTAATTATTATTAACAACCACGTTAAGTGGCTTATCTATGAAAATAAAGCACTAAGTGATTAATGGCATTTTAATGGTAATATTTGCCTACTTCCAAAAGACAGAGCACCCAGGTATGGGTACGTAAGTTCTGGAGGGAATTGAACCTTCTTCATATCAAATTTAGCACGATTCCTGGGGTCCGAGCAGAGCAGACTTTGTGTGCAAAGCAACAGGCAGTTGTGACTGTGAGCTTTGGGTCACTGGAAAAGGTGGAACAGGAAAACAAAATTCCTGGGTTTAGTGATCCACTTATTTTTGCCTATTTTTCAGAGGATTATTAATTGGGTTTTTTGTCTTTAGAGAGCCATAGTGGAATGATCTTTTTAATTTTGATCTGCTTATCGTATCGTTCTCATAACAAGCAGTCTGGGAACTTTTTGGGAGCCCTCAATGCTTTTAATTTTATCTTCAGTGTTTATATCCATTTTTTTTAACGGTCTCCCTACTTTAGCCCATTTTACTATTTTTTTCCCCAAAAATTTTAAAGGTGGATTATGTGCTGGTTTGCATTAGCAGACTGTTCTCTGAGAATTGATTAATCTTTTTAAAAAATTAGTGTTGAAATCATCCTGCAAATTGCTACCATTTTAATTTTCCTCTCCTTCCCCTCCAAACTTACAGGGACGGCTTCCAGTAAAGTGGATGGCTCCAGAAGCTCTGTTTGACAGAGTTTACACACATCAAAGTGATGTGTAAGTGGCCTTATTTGAATAGGGTTTTGGGAGGTGGGAAGGAGGGTTGTTTTGGTTTATATTTGTTAAAGTTTGGGATATTTTAAGTGTATTTTCCTGTTGTCCTTTACCTTTAAGCGTTTTCATTCTGTTTCACATATTAATAGATGGAGCAGGACTTGCCCTTAGAAAGTGAGGATTTTATGGTAGACTGCTAACCAGTGCTCTGTTACTAATCTGCCCAGCTTCAAAGCACATGAAAGGTGGAAAATGCTAACCTCCTTCTGTCAGTGCGGAAGTTTCCCCCCTTGAACTTATTTACGGATGTGCAGCTACAAAGAGTCTATCTAATTTGCTTGGCTTTTGACATACTCTGGACTTCCTTCAGGTTTTTAAAAAAAAAAAAAAAAGAGAGAGAGAGAGAGAAAAGAAAGAACGAACCCGAAAACTTCTTATAAAAGTTTGTGCTAAGATTAGGTATAATAAAACATAGGCTGGGTATACTGGAAGAGTTTTCTCTGATTTTTCAAGTGTTGTTGCTTCCCAGCAGTACTTCACATGTAGTAGGAAATCATTGGACCCTGACACTTCAAAATCTTCTAATGCGTGCACAGAGTTGCTGGCTGATGCAACCACTCAGGATTTATTCTGCTTCCTATTACAGTTTCCTAGGCCCATCTACAGTACTCGTGTGCATTGTGCTTGAAGTAGACGTCTATTTTTTACGCAATGCAGATGAAGATCTTATGTTTTTTATTTCTCAAAGAGAAGCTGTTAACTGTAAAGGGCTGGATGCTTCCCAGCACAGGTGTAAAAGGTTATGCATGTCAGTGCAGGGTTAAAAAGAAAAAGAGCAGGGTGGAGAAAATAAGAGGTATCTCCTCTTTTTTTAACTGGGTGCACTTCCTGAGCTGCCCTCTCCTTAAGAAAAGCATTTACTGAAGCTTTTCCTGCAAGCTTTACCATTATTTACAAAGGAAAATGTATAGGCAGGTTAAGGGTGGATCAAACTTGTGTTTTAAAATAACATCTTAGCAAAATATTTAAGTGAATGTGAAGTAAACTGCTTCACTGGTTCAGGACTGAAAGTCAGTCTGAGCTCCTCAGCAGCCAGGGAGCATGAGTACTTCAGTACTGGAACTTGGAGGCTCTTGGCCCCATGGTGGCTTTGAAGATGGCTAAAGATAATATTATTGTAAGTTTGTGCAAACAGTTTACTAAAATACACTGCTGCAAAGCTAGGAGAGCTTCAGAGAAGCTCGGGAGCCAGTGCAAGCTGTGTGCTGTTGCTCACCTGGCAAAGCCACCTGCCAACAAGCCCTAGGTTGCCAGCAAGGCGTGATAAGGCAGGCTCTGGAGGAGGTGGCAAGCAGGCAGGAAAACTGGCTTAAAATTCCTAAAAAAATTAATTAAAAAAAAATAAAAGAGCAAAATGATGCAAAATATTTTTGTTTTGAACAGCCTGCTTTTTCCACAATATCCCGCCACATGATTGCAAACCAGCTCAGCTGTGAGTGTTCTGTAAATAATTAAGCTGTGAAGATGCAGTTCTTTGCAGTAGCCTTGGAAACTCAGGTGCTCAGAGCACACCAGACAAAGGCAAAGAGTGTGTTTGAGAACATGCTCAGGTCAGTCCCTATTGCGACCTAGGCACCTGATGCACTTCAAAGATTGATGTCCCACTCAAGGGTGGCCAGAGTTGGGCAGATGCTGATTTAAGCATCTCCGGAGAGGGACTGGCAGTCATTGCATCTGCCGCAGACACATCTCTGTTTTCAGCAGTAAGGCAGATCTTCTAATGCTGCTTTCTCTTTGATTTGTAGTTGGTCATTTGGTGTGTTAATGTGGGAGATCTTCACGTTAGGCGGATCGCCCTACCCAGGAATCCCAGTGGAGGAACTTTTTAAGCTGCTTAAAGAAGGGCACCGAATGGATAAACCTGCCAACTGCACCAATGAACTGTAAGGACCCTTATTTGCTGTGCGAGGATGGAAGGGCACAAATTGTACTGAATTCACACGGTTAATGCTGCCCGTGGCAGAATCAAACGTTTTCAGAATTGCTTGACTCTAAAATTGTGGATATGTGTGTATGTATAGATATGTAAAGAAAAGGTATGAAAAGGTCTTCAGGAAATGTTTGACAGAGGATACTTCTTTACACACCCTGCTGTGATCTCATTGAAGAAGGAAGAGATCATCTACAAGCCAGTCTTCGTCAGTATTTTTACACCCATATTTGTTTTATTTTAATCTCATTTAGGAATTTTCATGTTAATGGCACACATACCCCTAATCATACGTAAGGTACATCAGGCTGGTTTTGTACACAACAAAATACATCTGGGAACTTCTGCATTAACACAGCATTATCTCCTGGTGATGAGGGGAGAGTGTTTTCCCTTTCTGATATTTTAGTATAGCCCTTAACTATTTTTAATTTATTTTTCCTATTTTAATTTCTTGACTTCACAAAGACAGCAATCCCTAGCATGCAAAAATATTTAAGCATGTGTAATTTAACACCACTGAAATTCCTGGGACAGAAAACTACAGAATCAGGTCCACAAAAAGGTAATTTAGACACTGGGCAAGAGAGATAGAGGAGTAGATATGCACCTTTGAGGGAAGCGAGAGTGTTGTGCGGTTTTGGGAAAGTCAGTGGTCCATGTGTAGGGCTGTGGGTGCTCGCTGCTTTACTTGTGATGAAGAACATTGACTGTGTATGAAAAGGTTTACGAGAAGGACGCGTGATTTTAATTAAGCCAAGAAAATGTGTAATTCTTACAGCTATATGATGATGAGAGATTGCTGGCATGCTGTGCCTTCACAGAGACCGACTTTTAAACAGTTGGTAGAAGACTTGGATCGGATTCTCACTCTCACAACTAATGAGGTAGGTAAATTGTTTCCCTCCATAAGCTGCTGATCAGGACAAATGGTTCAGGAGATGGATGGAATTTATTCAATTGTGAAATCCTGCTCAAGTTCTCTTCTTGTTCTGTTTGTCGTTGTCCTCTGAGGTTACACGCAGCTAAACTATGTATCCTATGAAATCCTCGGTTTCTTGCCATTATGCCTTGATTTATGTAACTAAACAGAAACACATCTTTAAAGTGTTTTTGTTTATTTCTCACTGCATCTTTTGATGTTTTTAGCATAGCAGTATCGAGGGACTACATGTGGCAGGGTGAGAGGAAATGTTTATGTTTCAACATGAGTTTCATGTGAAGGAGAGATGTAGAGTTCATGGTGTTTTTCATTTATCGACTCAGTTTGATTCCCAGGCATGATATCTAGGTCAGAAGAGGAGAAATCGTCAATGGTAGATTTCAGATTATATGTCTGAGAGTGAATTAGGTTCACTGAAATAGCTCTCTGTGGAGGGAACGAGGACCCACGGGGAACGTGCGAACAGCCATCCAATTATCCAAAGGTCCTGCCTAACACTGCTTCAGGTTGGGATATATGAATGCAGAAAGGTTTCATTTGAAGAGCGTTCTTTCAGAGGTCTGAGATATTATTAGTTTTAGCAAGGAACACGCTGATTAGGGTATTCACTCAGGAATCGGTTCTCTTATCACTAAACCACATGCACCTTTGAGGAAGATCACAAGTGATGGAAATGTTGATTCTTTTGGTGGAAACTTCTTTTGAGAGAAAATGCTTGATGTCCCAGAAATATTTTACATTCCTATCATTTCTCAGAAATGATATGTATAATGGGAGGAAAAAAAAGAACAAAACCCTTACAGAGGAAAGTTGCAACAACTTCATTTGACCATTTCAAAATAAATTTTTCAGATTTGCTCTGATTATAGCACTTCTTTGCGGGGGCAGGGGGGGAGGTAGAAAAAAAAGATTTGGATCGCTTTATATTGGTCCTCAACGTGACTTTCTAATTTTTCAGAATTGTCGGAGAAATAAAAAATGGATTATTGAGCAGCATTAGGAAAGGCTGTTTGCAACAGAGATGGCAGGAGAACCTGAGTAAAGAGATGCCATTTTTTATGATCGTCATTTGCCCAGTAGATCCGGTTGAAAAATATTCTGGCTTCAGTAGCAGCTATAAATTTATCTGGATTCTGTTTTGTAAGGTTTACTCTAAGAAATGGCACCTTCAGGGATGGCTCAGAGATGAGGCAGGAATATGTGCTCCCTACGGAGTCGGTAACAGAGCTCTGCGTACCATTACCGTTTTCCCCTCTTCCAGTACTGACTACATCTTTTCCTGCCTAATTATACGATTTCACAAGACCGGTTGGAGGTGGGCTGGCTGCCATTGCAGAGTGCTGGGTGGCTTGGACTGGATATGCATTTGCAAATTCAGGAGGGAGGTTCTGGGCTGCAATTCTGAGCCTCGGAAAGGATATTGCTTTCTTTTTTGTGTGTGTTTAACCATCTTGCCTTCCCAATTCTGTACTGCTCATGGACCTGGAATGAGCTCAAAGGTAACCTGAAAAGGCCTTTAGGGTTATGTAAATTACTTCAGACTAGAATCATAGGAAAAACGGCTGGAAAAAGCTCAGGAACGCATCCAGTCCATCTGATCGGCCTATGGCAGGATCCACTATACGTTTGTCATTACTGACAGATGTTTATGTAACTTGTCCTTAAAGATCTCCACTGCTGTATTTCCGCATCACCCCTTGACAGTCTACTGCTTTGTTTCATTAGCCTTACTTCTTGAAAGTTTTTCCTAATCTCTAATCTTTCAACATAAGATATTGCTTTTGTCGTATTTACCCTGGACAAAGAAAGCAAATTATTTCACTTGTCTTTGCAGCACATTTTATGTTCCTGAAAACTCATCATGTTCTCACTCAGTGTCTCCTGAGAACTCCAGCGTGTCCCATTTTCCTCCATAGCTTGTGCTTGTGCTCTGATTTTGTGTAATCTGCACAGTTTTCCTGATGTGCAGGTCCTTCAGGCATCAGTCTGACAATACTTCTGCTTATCCACTCCACAGCGGCCCTTTTCCTTTCCCCTCAAAATGACACTGTTGATACAGGGTCAGCCTGGTTTGCCCAACAACTCAAAAAAAATTGCTAGGGCAGCCAATGGTATCTTATTCTGCATTTGTGCAAGTAATTATTTCTGCCTAAATGGTAATGTTTTGCTCCTCTCCATGCTGAATCATCACCTGTTGGGGTTTTTGTTGGTCTTTTGTTTTTAGGGGGGGTGGGGGTGTTGTTGGTTTTTTGGGGGTGTTTTTATTTTTTCCCAAAAGACCCTATTCCCCATGTTTTCCAGAGTAGTGTGCAATGCTTCCCTGCTCCGCATGAGCAGAAGTCACCAAGAGTCAGCCTCATGGCTGTGTCGTTATGTCAACACCAGGAACCATCTTGATAGTGGAAATTTCTTATGCCCCTTTATGTGACTCTGGCCCTTGACATTGGATAAGGAGGCTGGGGAGGGGATAAGGATTCCACCTTCAGTACTGAATTCATAACTGAATTGTATCAAGCCTTTTGGTATGACGAGCTGTGCCTGATATCCCATGAGAAAACCCTGTTTCTTCAAATACTGGAATACTTTCTTCTTCTGTCTGTCTAGAAAGTGGTCGATTGTTTCTGGTCACATAGGACTGGTTTGCTAATACATAAATAAGGGTCAAGATTGTCCTCGTGGATCTTTTAAAAGCCTAGGCAGCGAGATAGGCAGTAATCATAGATCCAAACTGCCTTCTCTTGCTGCCTACTGTATTTGTCGGCATTTTAAAACTTACATTCTCCCCCTCTTTTAAAATGGTGACCATTTTTTAACTATAATGTGGTAATGATTGAATTTCTGACTTAAAAAAATGTGTTAACCGAAGAACTAAATTACCCCAGACCTAAGCACGGCAGCATAAAATACTGACTGAGGTGGAAGACTTGTCTCGTCAGTACGATCATAACTTGTGGTTTAGCAAATGAAGAGATTGCATTTAAATGAATGCAGCTGCCTTTAGAAGTTGAAAGAGAAGGAACATTTCAAGGGGAAAAATAACTTTATTCTTCTGCCAAAACTGTTGTTTCTAGCAAAAGGGCCTTAACCCAAAGCTTGGATTCAGCAGATATTATTTCCTTTTTTAATGACTGCTTTGGTCATGGCTACTCTGGGACACACACACCCACACACCCCCCCATGCACACACACATGAATATGTAGTGTAAAAACCCCAAATCTAGTGAATTTAATTTTGTTTTCCTTTCAGTTCTTTTTTGCACGTATGCCACTGCATGTTTAAACACAAATTTAATATCTCAGAATATAAAACAGATATTCAAACTGACCAAAGGAATATAAAGTTGGAAGTATCTTTCCCTCTCCAAATCATTACCATGTGCTAAAGAAAAATGGTTCTATTTAGGATGAAATTTCGTTTTTATCATTGCGAGTGAAAAGTCCTCTTTTGATGTGGTTGGCATGTTTATTTCCACTGACACAGCTAATGTTGGTGATGTTGGACTTCAGAAAAGTACCGTGTTATTGGTTTAGGTTTTTTTTTCTCTATTCAAGCTCCTTGGTTTATGACATATGTAAGCAACAGGCAGTTTTGAATGCAATTGCATTACAGAAATGAGTGTCATTTTTAAACTGTTCTTTTACCCACTATATAATCAAGCCAAATCAGAGCAGTGGTAGTATGTTGGTGTCAGTTTTACTCACTGTCTAAAAATGCAGTTTATTTCTTCTGTCATAGGAGTATCTGGACCTGAGTGGACCTCTCGAACAGTATTCACCTAGTTACCCTGACACGAGGAGTTCGTGTTCTTCAGGTGATGACTCTGTTTTTTCTCCCGATCCAATGCCTTATGAACCATGTCTTCCCAAGTACCAACACATGAACGGAAGTGTTAAAACATGAAAAGAAATCACACAGAGGAATAAAGAAACAAGAACATCAAGCTACCTACCATAGACAAAACAAAATCTTTTCTCCAGGACCTTAATGTTTCTGCTTGTACATATGAAGTATGGAAGAAAAACAAAAAACAACAACTTGGAGGAAAGCAGTCAGAACCTACATAAAGAATCTCATAATTTGCAACTTTTAAATATTCCCAACAAAGAAGAATGTTTATGAGCTGTGTCTAGATACCCATCACTATCAATTTTCTGGCTTCCTGTAAGCTGCAACAAACTTTGTTTGTACAATGGACCAGTTGGACTTGAGGCAAACTCTGGGTCTGCCTTTCTTGTTTATTTTGTAATATTTGGAGAAAATATATGTTGGCACACACTTACAGAGCACAAATGCAGTATATAGGTGCTGGATGTATGTAAATATATTCAAAATATGTATAAATATATATTATATATATTTAC
>WAAD01017996.1:204625-248591 GCA_013389945.1 Fregata magnificens | reverse complement strand
CTTTACTAGTTTTCAGATCTTTAAAAAAAAGAAATATTTACAGTATATAACTAATTTGGGGGAATTAAACTTGTGATTTATTTGTGTTTAAAAACTGCAGTGTCAGATGATTATTCTTATCAAAGCCAAATCCTTTAACAAGAAAGTCTTTTATTCTCAATACCTCTGTCACTTTAACTCTTTAGCAATGTTTCCCATGGCCAAAAAGCAGAATCATTACACACACACCCAAAAAAAGAACAAAATATTAAAGAGGGTTCCTAAAGTAAGGAAAGACATGAATTCATCTATAACCATAGCAGAACGTACTGCTCTAAAAGGAGCTGAGCTTCCACCCTGAGTTGCACATGCATCAAATTAACTAGAGTTCTCTTCCCCAAGTTGGATAATAGGTTCCAGATCTTCTGGCCTGGATCTTTTGACTATCCTTCTATTGTAACTTAAGTTAAAAAGAGAGAAGTTGTTTATAATGACAATTTGCCATAGGAATATCAGCATCTTTTTAAGGGATTAATTCATGCTGACTCCAGTATTTCCTTCTGATCCATTCCATAACAGTAGGTATAGCACTGGCCTCTGCTAAAATGTCACTGTTGTTTGTATCTTTTTACAGAAGTCTTGTGTTTTTACTTTCAGAACACTCACACTGATATGGCCATGCAGTAGGAATGCAAATTACACTGTTTTATGTGGTGGTGTTTTTGTTTTGTTTTGTTTTGTTTTAAAAATTGGGTAAAAGAAGTATTAAAATCTGTTAACTTTTGTACTGACAATAAAATGTTTCTACAGATATTAATGTTAAAATTACAAAATAAATGTCATGCAGCTTATTTTTCCTAATCCTTTGTGTCACACAAAATGGTTTCCTGAACATCAAGTGATGGAACACATCCAGAAATGCTTCCTTTTGACCTTATCGTAGATCCTATATTACAAAGCAATTCTTTCAGGAGTAATACTTTTGCCTCCGTCCTATAAAATATCTGCTCATGAATAAGATGGGTTATTTGAGTAAACACACATACAATCTTTGGTGTTTGTGGGATGGGACACTATTTGCTGGAAAACGGTTTGAAGTGTTCATGGTACAGACATAAAATATTTTCTTTTTTTAGTCAGGCTGTATCCTTTAATTAGTGAGGTTTCTCGTTCATATTAGAGAGGTTGCAGGACCATTTGTGTAGAAGATTTAAAAAAACCATAACAGATGGAAAGACACAGTCATCATTGAAATAGTATAAAAGTTTTTTTTTTTTTTACTTGAAAACAGAAGGAAGATACACCAAAATAGCTAGTGCTTGAGACAGAAATGGGAACTTTGTGGTCACATTACTGTGGCAGGTTAGCCAGGAAAGGGTTATTGAACCTGGTCTTCACCACATGCTGTAAAAGTGCTGCAGACACCAAACTATTCTTTGGTTTCTTTTCGTCTCTTTCTACTTTGATCAGAAATCCCGTACCAATCCCAAGAAACTTTCTAAAAAAGGGCTTGTTAAAAACTGGTGTTGTCCAACTAGGAATTATCTGATTGAAAAAATTCCCCTTGGCTTTACTAAAAAATAACAATTCCCTTTCCCCACGACATCTATTACTATTAGCAGCAATGGTAGCTACTGTCTGCGGAAACCACAATATTCTTAATGACACGTCTGGTTTTAAGATTCTCTTAAAGGGTATCGGAAGATCTTGAATCTTGCTCTGCTCGTATTGAAATGAATTTAAAAGCATCTTTACAACTTTGATATCTTTTTAAAGTAAAAGTATGTAAACACTCAGAAACATGATGGAAAGGAGCTATTAAATAATGTAAACTTATTTGGTTACCCTGATTTTGTTCTAAATAGTTTATTTGCTTTTCCTTTGTTCATTTTTGGTTTAGCTCTCAAAGATTTAGATTTGCACCTTGGAGATAGACCACAATTTCACAATGGTGGCTGAAGTATATCCTGCCGTTTTCCTAATTTTATAGCGTAATCCCTCGATTAAGCTTCTCTTCTTTCCTGCTGTCTGAAGACTTTCTTCTCCATTGCCTGCTGACTAATTTCCTTCTATGAAAACACGGGCTCTAGAGCAGCGCACAGAAGCACTCCGTTTCTGGGGGAGAAGCAGAACATCCTCTGTGTGTGGAGCCGCAAGAGGAAATTAGGCAGCAGAAAATAAAACCCAGTGTTGAAATATGGCTGAAGGGGACATCTTTATTGCCCTGCCTGCCTTTGGCTCTTTCATGGGCAGAAGAGGGTAGGAATTTGGATTGCTAGCTCATCTAAAAATAAAGTTGCCGTTAGTAACAGGAGCAATAATGAAGAGTAGCATTATGTCAGGAAATGAATTCACATTGATGTGGATAATGAGGATTAAATTCTGTGGATAATCAGTTTCCTGCAGCACCTAATTGTTTCTTTTGTTTAAGTATTGATTCAGATACACTCTGTGTAATAAATGAGAAAATACGGATATAGAAACCAAATTTATTATGGCTCAAGTCCATGAAGAAGTTCATGTTGCCAGTTCTGTTTTTGTTTCACTTTTTTACTGTAATATAACACGTAGCATGGGCTATATACATCAGATAAGAAGATAGATTCTGTTCTGTCACTTTTTCTGTTGGTTTGGTATCATTCAGTATCTGTTTTGTTATGCTTTTACTAAAGCAAGACTTGAACTGTGTTCTGAGTTTCAAATTTGTCAAAAGACAAGTAAGTTTACGGTTTTATCTCTGGAAGTAACGCGAGCAAATCTGTGTAGAAAATCTAGTAATTTTCATGTCTATCCATTGAAAGGATCTTGAGAAAAGCACTACAAAAACCTGAAGTCTGGAGACAATCTTTTTAGTGAAAGATTCAGTGATCTCAATGTAATTAATTAATCCAAGAGAAGGTTAGGAGTTGTCTTGATCAGGGCGTATAAACTGCTGTTAGAGTAAAATACTTTTTAATAATAAAGGTCTTTTCCATAAAAGCTCCAGATCCGGTGCCTGAAAGGTGGAGCACGACCTATCCAGGCTAGGTGGAAAGGCACGTCTTTTGGATCGTAGTAATGGGTGGTAGGAGCAACGTACCGATGGGTGCCGTTGACCTTCCCCAGTTGGAGCAAACATGATCTCCTGTGCTCAACAGGGAGGAAAATCCAGCAGTCAAGTGAGCTGGTGGTAACGTTTCCTCCTGTCCTCCAACTCTGTGGTGGGAAAGCTCATGTCATGCAGATACTGAATGGCCAGTTTTGGAGACTTTCTGTAGTCCAGGAAATTGCAAATATGTGCAGAGAGTGGCTGCTCAAACCAGTATGTGATTGTTGTTGTTAAGGAAAGGTACAGACCTGTTAGAATACAAGTCTTTTAGCAAACCTTCCAGAAACCTTCATATGCTTTAGTTTCATTTGGATGTCTTTAAGTAGCTTAGCATACCTGAGGGAAAAACTAGAGGCAAAAAAGTTGCTATTCATAGAAGGAAAAAAAAAGCCACAGAAAGGACAAAAAGCCATCCAACACTTGTTTTTGAAAGGTCATCTGTCCATTCTGTACTCAGGAAGTTCTGTATCTGCATAATTTGATCTAATTATTATAAAAATATTTCATTGATTTTTCCACAGTAAATGTAATAAATTTGTTGTGAGGAAGTTACCTCCAACAATTTGTGCTTGGAAAGACGGTCAATCCTTCCGCGCCTGTAAATATGTTTGTGTACTTCTGAGCTTTCATTGCCGTGAGTCCTGAATGTTACAAACAGCTCAAATGCAATAGACTTTGTGAAGCAAGTCGTCTTTTTTGTCGCCTATGCAAAACTCCTGTTAACCAGATTTTCCGTAAAACTCCTAAAGGAGAGAGAAGATGGAGGCAGTCATTGTCTTCACAAGGATGCCTGAAGGTAGAGCAACGGGCAAGAGGCACCAGTTGCTTCAGGGTACTTCTATCTGGATTTTAGAAAGAATTTCTTCACTGTGAGACCACTTGAACACTGGGATAAGCTGCCTAGAGAAGCAGTGGAATCTGCCTGGCTGTAGATATTCAAGACTTGGCTTGACAGGGCCGTGGATAACCTAATCTAAGGCCCCGCTTTCAACACAAGGTTCTCCAAGGTGATCTCCGGGGTCCCTTCCAGCTGAGACTTTCCTGTGATTTTGCAAATCTGCGTTATTGGCCAAAGGTAACCGAGGTCTGCAGAGGAGTTCTGGAAAGCTGCACTGGCTCATGTTGAGGTTGTCAGTGGGATGTATTGTTCAGTAAATTCAATTTAGTGATGCCTTTAACAAGAGAGTGATCCCCCTCTATCAAGGCATTTGGATTTTAAAAGTCAGGTCCTGGCTTGCTTTTATTATCACAGGTGGCCAAAAATTTTCTGATTGAATTCCTATGCAGGGGCAAACACCATTTGGTCAAAAGCTTTCTAAAGCACGAGTGTCTTGCAGAAGATAAAGTATTTTGACCTTATCAGAATGACATGACCCTATCAGAGTCATCTTGTCAGAAGGAAATGAAGTCATTTTATGTTGCAATTATTTAATAGTAGGCAATAATATATAAAGTCAAAGTAAGAATGGAGGTTTTTTTATGTTATCAAAACAGAATGGTTAGACTAACTCAAAGCGACACCCAAGTACTGCCGATAATTGCAGTAATGCAATTACTTTCGCAAACATACATTTTGCAAATTACAAATGCAAATACTTTTAAAACGTTTTATTTCTAGTTCAGGCTGATGAACAGCTTTTTTCCAAGTACTAGAATTTCTTGAGGAATACACTTCTAAGTATCAATGATGTTTATATTGCTCAGAGCTCCTATCAATATTTTGACAGGCTTTTTCCTGATGCACCAGCTATCATCCCCTACAACCAGCCCGCTGTGAGTGACGCCAGGAGCCGGCATCTCTCAGGAGGGTTTGTAAGGAGCCTGGTGCCATTTCCACCAACCCAGACTGTGCGCTGGGACCAGGCTGCCTCCCCCGAAACAGCAAATTACTGGGCAAGCTTTTCCAAAGCCTCAAAGGATTTCCAGGGAGGACTAATATTTCCTCGTGGCAGAGGAGCAACTCATTTCTTCTGCTATGGCATTGTGCCTTTGAATTGTCTGAGGCAACAAGGAGAGAGTGGAGAAATAGGACAGCAAACGAGAGCCCCGGTGTCACTGCTGTCTGGAGAAATCTATGGCCCGTTATACTGGAACCAAAGTGAATTACAATTTATGAAAAAAAAAAAATCAATACTGCCAAGGACTGTTTTAAAGACATCTCAGAGAAGGTAGCCAAGATGCAATATTTTGTCTAGACGTGTTTCCCTGGCACAACTATAATTATTTTTAGGGTTATTCAGCAACATACAGTACTTTCTTTTCCAAAAGTTTGTTGCCACAGAGATGCGCAAACTGAAAGCTGAATAGTGCTGTATTGCTAAATTCAGTAAGTGAGGGGTCTGCCACGGCAGTGATGGTTTGGCTATTCGGAAGAGCACCCAGGTCTGGAAAGAGGGGGTGTGACACCACCGGGGAAAATGGAGTTGCATCTTCTCACATCGTGCCTGAATTTCAAGCATTACATGTTAAGCGCTAAGTGCCAAGAGCACTTGAGAACAGTTTGCCGCCACAAAAGGTTAGTGCCAGCGCTCCTGAGGAAACTCTGACCACGCGTACCTGTAGCTGGCCTGCGATGACGTTTCCTGAGGAGAGCAATTAAGCGCCGTGGCAGAAGGATGCCTTTGTTCTTTGCTCCACCAGCTGTTTTTGGAGAGGATGGGACAGAACCCGCAGTGTGCAGTTTCTGCTGGTGCAAAATTAGTTTGGAGATGAGGAACCTTTTCGGTGCAACCTTTGTACTGGTGGCACAGAAGATGCGTACGGAGGCCTTCAGCGATGGTCTGCCACAAGTGAGCAATACCCTGCGAGAAAAGAGGTGAGAGAAGAAACGTTGCGCAGTTGGCACTGGTTCTTAATTCAACGTGTTTACTTATGAAACTCTTCATTTTCTCCTCATCAGCTCCAGGAAACTGCCAACCCGAATGCCTGTGTGCTCATCTCCTGTAGAGCTGCCAATGGGTTTGAAACGAAACTGCCAGCATGCAACTTGCCTGGTGCATCCAACTTTTCTGAAATATTTTGTTTCATTAGTACTCCCTCTTCTTACCAGTTTTCTTCACTATATTTCATTTACTTTTAAAAAAGAGGGTTTTTTTAAAGTATTTGCATTTTTCAGGTCACAGATTTGGGACAAAACCCCCAAGGGTTTCTGCTAGGGAATTGTAAGTAATAAAAATTTGCCTATGTATTTTTCCAAATTCATATTTTCCCTCTCATTTAAAATTTCCAAGACTTATTCCCTGACAGCTGTTATAACAAACAGTGGACTTCTTCAGCTGATGTAATCCAACACTTCATTCATGTCAGAGGAGATGTAATATTTATTTATCAGCTGGTCAATGAAGTATGATCCATTGGTTTGTTTTTTAATATTCAGTAGCCCTTTTTTGGTATTTTTCAGTAAAAATAGAATATTTATATCTCATTATCTACTAGATCCGTACAAGAATTCTTGTAGATCCAGCCCTACAGGATGTTAAATCATGACACATGCTGTTTAAATGTTCAGTGATCATGTAATAGACGTAATCATGACAGGGTTCTGGAAGATTCAATAAAGATGTTACTAACCAGAAAAAATTCTGAAGGAGAAGTGTTTTTATTGTGCATTAAAAGTGCTTGCTTTTTTTTCTCCCCTTAGTATTTGGCAGCGCTTTGCTTGCTCCTCATTTGACTTTTTGCTTCATTGTTCACAAATACTCTGTGGATCCTCATCTGGCTTAATAATTGGGAAAAAACCAGTTACATTCAGGGTGGCTCCAGCAAGTCTTAAAATCACCCCAGAATTTCATGCCTTGTCTCCCGATACCAACTGCCCTAAATAGGAAGGATGTCACTTGGATCCAGACTTGGATCTCGTAATCTCTATTCTTCCACGTATGTAACTTGGCTTCACAGTTACGTAGTGTGTGTGCTGAGCTCCCTTTATTCTTGGTGTTGCAATAAACGAGGAAAAATCTGCTGTGGTTTTCTTTAGGCTTTTTTTCACTCATTGCAGACAGATGAGAAGGGAAGAGGCAGCAGTCCCTTGCTTTTCGTAGCGCCGTGTTCGCTGTCTTTCTTGCTGGAGCCTCCTCCACCTCCTGCCCTCGTGCCCGCAGCCCAGAGCGCACACGCCACATCAGTAGTTAAAAAACATAAGTCCTCAAAGACTTTCATATTTTGTTGAGATTTCTTTGTAACTAGACTACAGACAGCCGTTGCTCCATTGATCAAGTCCCTCTGTTTGACAAGCAGTAGAGTTCTGGTACTTGATGAAACCAAAATGCAATTAAACACAATCAATCAGTTCAGGTGAAGTTTCCAGATATTGCTCACGAAATCCTTTTCAGACGTCATTAGAGTTGGGGTTTCGAGAAGCGTGGAGTGAAAACAAAGAAAAGATGGTAGTTTTTCCAGGTTATTTTCAGTCTCTCAAAATACACCTCCAAAGTTCTAAATGTATTTTTTTAAGAAATAAAGAGCCAAGGGGAAGACAAGAGTCTAGGGTTTTGCTTTCAGTCCTGGGGCAGGACTGGGGGTAAAGGGAGCATCGACTGACGAAGCGGTAAGTCACTAAATTTTTATGGTTTCTACAGGCACGATGTCTGCTTTCACTCTGAGTGTCACAGCAGTCACGAACGGTATGTTCCTTTTCGGGGGGAACATTCCCACTTCATTAATTAATAGCAAAGATATGATACAAACATGGTGAAGTTGCATGCTGAATCTGTAAACACTTTCTTAAATAGCTTTGGAGTTCTTGCTTTCCACAGTGATTCTATGTACACCCATACCCCAGCAACTGACTTCCAGAAAACTACCATCAAGCAGAAGTAGCTTAATTTTATTTACTTATTTATTTGTTATTGAATGCATTTCTTTTTCCTCAAAACAGCTGCGATAGTCATGTAGTGAGTCCAAAACATTTTGAGGTTTTATTCTTCCATCCATTGTACGTCCTTTGAGCAGAAACACTTAGTGTTCCTTGAGGTTACACACATTAACAAATGCAGTGTCAATATTGTTGGTATATCTGTTGCAATTAGAAGCATGTGTAAATTAGTATGTGCTCCTCATATAGTATGAAAAGGGAAAGATACTCAGATATTAGTGCCTGTGCTCCTCATGCAGTCCACATATTGAATTGATTCTTATATAGGAGATCAAGAATATATTCCTATACACACTGGGGGAGGGAAATCCCAGGAGCTTTTTAACCCAATGGAAAAAATCTGACAGTTTTCTGATGATGAAAGAAGATGGGACTCAACTTTCGCAGCAATAAACAAAGTGAAAAAAAAAAAAGCCTTTGTCTTTTCATTTGATCTATGTGTTAGGTCACTCAATAAACCTTTTGGTGTTTCTGGCACCTAATTCTGTGTTTGATAGTCAAGAAAGGCCAGTAGTCATTCTCGTATATTTATTTTTCATTACAATCCCATCTTTATCTGAACTACTTCTGTTTTGAATCTGCTACGGAGCCAGTACCCAAGACTCACCATAAAAAAGTACAAGGATCTCTCTCAGCAAAATCTGTGTACATTTGATGCCATTAAAAGTAGACCTTTTGCCAGTAGCCGCATGATTAAGTTTCTTATGGTGCCAGAGTAACGTGGTGAGGAAGTTACCTCCATCTCTAGATCCCCACTTCATGCTATTCTTCGAAAGGCAAAGAATATCTGAAAGGTGCGATGCTTGGCTTTTAGCACACCGTTTTGAAAAATGGGCATCATGCACCAGCCACCTTCTTCTGAAGGTGGAATGGCCATGGACATCTAGAGAGCTGTGAGCGTTTCAAACGCTGGCACTGTGAGTCTGTAGGAAATTATCGCTGTCTGTTTATCCCTCATGTACTTGGCCATTTCATGATAATAATTAGTTACAGAGAAGCTCCACATGAAAGGATGTTGACCGCTTTTAAACATGCAGCCACCCCACAGAAACACGATGCCCCAGCTGAGCAGAAGATGGCTGCAGAGCTGGCAGGCAGGCTGCGTCCTAGCCCATACGGCTGCGGGCGCAGCAGTCAGCACTGACAGAAAGGAGCCGCCTCACTGCAGTGATTTTTGTTTCCCATAATTAACAGAAGAATGTTGGTTTCTCTGGAATCTTGTGGTAACTGGTGTGATACGGTAAGCATTCGCATACAAAGTATCCTAAACTTAGCATGATAGGAGGTTTACTGGTTGCAATTCTGGGTCAGATTCTTAGACCGCCAAGCCCGACGGCTTGCTGCTACCGGTGCTCAGTTCCTGGAGCAGTTTGCTGCTGCCTGCTGTCTCCAGGAGGGCTGCTGGGAGGCTTTGGAGAAAGGCCCTACAACTCCAAAACCAAGTCCTTGAGAGGAACGTTGCTTGTAAGGTTCACCTTCTCTCCATGAACGCCTTCTCTGCTCCCTGGCGCAGCACCAACCACCCACAGCTCCTCTGCCTACAGCAGCAGTATCAGGGGAAGAAGCAGCTGATGGGGGTAAAAGTGTGTTCTCCCACATTTGCTTTTTCTCCCAAAGGGCCCCCCATCCTTGTTAAAGCTCCCCGTGTCACATGTGCCTGACCCACATCCACACTGCTGGCTGCAGGAGCGAGCAGCTTTCATCCCGGCTTTACTGGCTGCCAGTTTACCTCCTAAGAAATGAATCTCAGTTTTCTTTTAGAACAAATAATCACTTCCAGTGCCTCTGCAGTATGATCTTCTAAAGACAGCTACTGCATTGACCATATAGCCTGGACACTGCATGCACTCTGCTGGATTTTGGGTTTGTTTTAAATTTTCCAATTGTTAATTTTATAATGTGTCCCTCAGGTCCCTTATTAATGGGCAGCTTACAGAGAAGGTCTGGGTTACTGTTTACCACAGCCCTCAATACTTTGGCATCCCTTGAGTCAAATTGAGCTCTCAGGCTTCTGCTTGCCAAGTTAAATCCTTTAAGCATTTTTATAATCTCCAAACACACGTTTCTTCATCTCTCGGACTTGGTCTCTGCAATGCAGTAAGAATTTGTTGTTTGAAATCAGATCATGATGAAATCTCTTAATAGTCGCTCTCTGAAAATATTTTGTTTAAAAAACACTCAAAACTTAATTGGAATGAAAATACCAGCAGCTGGATTGTAGTTTGAAGTCATAAGTCTGAGAAGCAGCTGGAACAGCGGGATTCAGAGAGACACTTCTAAATCTTCCTCTTCCTACAGGAACATTTCAAGGCTGCTCTATTTTGGCAGGCAATGAAAAGGACCCACTTGTGTTCAGCCTTCTCTGACCAATATCGTATGCTGCTGTTTGTTACATCTGTCACTAAGCTTTGCAGATAGCCAGAGAGCACAAAAACTGCTCTGTCTCTTTTTAAGTTTTACGAAGGGTTCTGATGAGCTCGATGCATTGCCAAAACATCATTGCCCTTACTGCCATATCTGAATAATGACTTGCTCTACCAAAGAATTTCATTTCTTCTCAGCTCCTCTAATGAGACTTACTGAAAAGTACGCTGTAAAGAAAGATTTTGGATGACTTGTT
The DNA here is from genome assembly GCA_013389945.1 of Fregata magnificens. Lineage (NCBI taxonomy): Eukaryota > Metazoa > Chordata > Aves > Suliformes > Fregatidae > Fregata > Fregata magnificens. The sequence goes on along the minus strand of WAAD01017996.1, from coordinate 238,031 downwards.
CATTGGATGGGGGCTTACTCCTTCATCTGTATTGAGTCTGGCTCTTGACTTGTCCTAAACAGAGTTCTAATCAAACTAATACAAGCATTCATGAAATTGCTACACCATTTTTGTTGTGTTTTATTTACACTTGGTCAGAGAAGTTGTTAAGATTCAAATAGTTTGAGACCTTGGATAGGCACAGTAGCATCCCTACCATGAGTTCAGCTGGCAAAATGTTGTAAGTTTTCAGACCAGTTCTCTGTCCAATTTCTACTAGATAAAATTCCTTCCAACACAAGAGCTAATTGATAAGGGTGGAATTAATTGCTTGAAGAAGTTGCCTTCTTGGCGTAGAGGTAATCTTCACACACAGCATAGCAGCTTCTTGTTTGTATCTGAAAAGACTGGCTCTTCAATTTGATCAGTGTTGAACATTTTGTTTTAGATAAAGAGGAAAATTAATTTCTAAAAAATGTAATTTTGACATTGGGGCTGTAAGAGATACATGCAAAACCCCCTAAAGTAATGCAAACTTATTGGAGCAGCCTTTAGATAAATTCTTCTCATTGGATGTTTACTTTCAAATTACACATATGACCAGCAGGATATCTGGATGCCTAAAACATTTTTTAGAATTACAGATATAATAATACAAACTTGGCACATAATTCAATGAGAATGTCAGCAACCTCAGCAGTCTAAAAGGAGCCAGTGCACTCGCCTGGATGAGGCATCCCACTCTCTGTCAGCAGCAATACAGTAACTCGGGTGAGGACTTTTGGAAGTTTAAAAAGGCATCCAAAGTGATTTAGCCATGACTGCAATCTTAACAATACTGACGGTCATTTTGTTTTGTTTTACTTTTTTTTGATAACCCGGCATGCAAACTGAGATCAGGAGGCATTAACAGCTGAGTGTAGTTGCAAAACTAAATGGTTAAGGATATAAGCCAGACTTCCATCTTGAATGAGTTGTCCTTGTTTTAACTCCTACTCAACAACCTAATTATCCTAAGGTAATCACAGCTATGAGAATGAGGAGAGAGGGATGAAGCATGTTTTGATGCAGAAGGGGAACGATTAGCTCCTGTTACTCGAAGTCACTCCACCCCGACCATACTGTAAATCATTTACTAGAGGATAAGGTATGCTCATATTTTGCTTATTCTTTCTCAGCAGTATTATTTCAGTGGCTATAAGTGACCTGTTTTGTGCTTCAAGTGTTTAAGACAAAACTAATTTTTGCTGGCTTTTTAATTCCTCCATCAAGTGTTTGATGAAGTGCATGGACACTGTATGCCTGCAGATAAGGCTGAAGCTCATTAATGCAGTCAGAACTGCAGTCTTCACTTTTTCCTAATAGATTTTGTGGGAATGAAACTTGGGAGATGTGACTGGGGAGGTATCTGCCTTCTTCATTTAAATGGGCTTTTTCTGAAACTCCTACATGGAGAGGTTCTCTCTCCCTTACAGCACTGCTGTAAACCCCTGGCATTAATTCAACAAACTGCTTGAATACTTGCTTCGTGCACGTCCTTTATTACCACTGAAATCAAGCTGAGCGTAAAGCATATGCTCATACACCAGAATCAGGGCTTCTGCGTATATGAGGTGGAGGTGGCCTGCGGGAAAAGGTTTTTAGGTGCCTTGGCTGCCCCATGGCAAGCGAGACCCAGATACAGGGCCAGGGAGCAAGTATCTCCTTGGGTCCAGGAGCACGTTCAGTGTAAGCAGGACGTACCGCAGTTCTGGATTACCTTTCTGGGCCCACCTCCATGTCGATGCAAACAGTGCTCAAGCCAAAGTCGTCCCGAGGAGGAGAAGGTCCGTAACAAATATAAACAAATCACTTTTAGCAGCTGACAACTAATTCTGGAAGGGTTTTTTTATTTGTTTAATCACCTTCCAAATTCTCTATTATGAAGATGCCTTTCTGGACAACACTGGAGACAGAAGGAGCGTCTCATCGGTTTGGCAATGTGAAATGGTCACAGATTAAAACTGTGACTCGGACTAGATCTGATGAATATTTGCCAAAGTATTCTGTGAATATTTATTTGGATTTTGAATGGAATTCACGTTGGCCTTGTTCCCCCTTCTTTGGAGCTCATGCACTAAGAGCACTGCAGTCTTACCATCCCTGACCATGTACAAAAACAACCTTCAAAATAATTTGCTTCAGCAGAAATTAAGTTTTGTATTTGCCACGTTTGCATCACAGATACTTGCCCAGCTCTCCAAAAAGGGAGAAAAAAGTGAGTGCAGCACTTCTGGCTGATTGCAACAGCCACTGAAATCATAATGAGGAAGGGATTAATGTTGATAATTTTACCTTGTAAGCATAGCAGATTAATTTTGTGGGGAAAAAAACATGTAGGAAAATATATTTGTTCCCGCCCTTTGCTGAAGGTTACATCTCACCCAGAGAGTAGTCACACCAATTCTTAAATCAGTAAGTGGTACCAAAGGAGAGGGAGATGTCAGGCGAAGGCATGCGAGTGGAAAAGGGGACCTGGGGCTCTACAGCAGTTCTGCTGCCACCAAAGAAAGTTTCTGTTATTGTAGATGACCTTTGTGTGCTTGTGTTCAAGGTGTGTTGAGGGTTTGTGCCCCAGGTTGTCTTACATATGGGAGTAAATGTAGGTATTGGTCTAACAGAGCAGGGCAGAACAAAGTGGTAGCAGTGGCTGGAAAACATAGCTGGGGAGACGGGGGTGGATGGTGATCAGTATCAGATAAAATGGCTTTAGCACGGAGTGTTTAGCAGCTCTATGAACAATCGATGAAAGAAGGGAAATAAAGAAATATAAGAAAAGAAATTCTGGCGCAATTTTAATAATGAGATCATTGAAACAGGTTGAATCTGTTCATGGATTCTCTGCATTCAGGAAAGTTAAATCTGTCAAACGCTTTATTGCCTTGAACATTCATTTGAGCAGTCAAGGAGTTCATTCGACTCCTAAATAAGCATATCAACCAGCAGATAAACATGAGTTTATGTCATAAGGCCAAAAGCTGAGATTCCCAGTTGCGGTCTGGTAAATCTGTTTTCCTTTATCCTTCTAGAGTAGCCAGAATCCTGAATTGCTACATTCGGTTTATCTTTCAGAAGCAAGTGATTTTAAAAAAAAATATTTTATCACACATATCCCAGAGCTAAGCACAAGCCCTCAGTTGTATTCTGCTGAAATTCATGTGAATGCCATTGTTGTAGTGATCAGTTGACTATCACTGCAGACATTTGAGGGTTATGGATTCTTTCCTGAGATCATATTAAATCTTAAATTACATTTCTGAATTACCAAAGTAAATGAGAACATCAGCAAGTATAAATGAATAAAAGAATATAAACGAATAACCAAGGAAGTTACTTCAATTTACGCAGCCTGGGTGAGCTGTACTTTATTTTGTGCCAACTGCATGCTCCTACGTCATTAAGTTACTGTCATGGTATCTGCTTGTGGCCATTTGATTACAAAATAATTTTGTTGTAAAAAAAAAAGCTGCCTTCTAACACAAAACATATATTTAGTGTTCGGGATTTTCACGTGCTGTGAAGATATCGAGGAATAAGCAAACCTTTTCCTCCCCATTTTGAATATAACCTTGAGCATAACAGGTTTAAAAATCCGCTCCAACCTTTTGCTATTGGAACACAGCCTAGCAGGAGGCTGTACATTGTGCAATAGTTCAGAGGAGGTGAGATTATTGTTTTTAGAGTCATTTTTAAACTAGCTTTTAAAAGTACGGGGCTCAAGGAACAGTCCAACACCTACTGATGCTGGACTATGTCTAAAGTTTTTTTTGCATGGGTGATCCTGTGAGCAAATTATGTTGATGCCCTTCCTGGAACTGGCTAAATAGGGGAAAAAAAAGAAGAAGAAAAGAAACCCACAACTGCCAATCTACTGATGTCTTCCAGGTGGTGTCATCAGGCCCCAGTACCAGTCTGAGCTAATGCTCTCAGAAGCAATCTGTATATTCAGGGATCACAGCTACCATGTTGTAGCGTATGATAATATTCCCCATATGAGCTTTAAACCACTGTTACAAGCAATTTTGTGAACTCCTTGCCACACCCCTTTATTTCACCTCGTTATTAGATTTTTCTCCCATTTGCGCATGTCTTTCCCGTGCTAAAGCTGTTGTTACCTTAACTGCTATTAGTCAAATGAGAAACACCTGACCAGCATGCTGCTCCAAAGCAATGTAAAAACTAAAAGTATTTGCTGAAAGCAGAATGATGTGACTTTGAGCACAAATGCTTGTTAATAGCGCCTTTAGCATTATCTATTGTGAAATCAGGGATATGTAGGTGTTGGGGAGTCTTTTGTTTTTCTGGGTTGCTTTGTTGATACTTTAGTGTTATCCTGAAAGACAAATCTCAAAAGACAGAAAGCAGCAGAGAAATCTACTCTTTTCCTTCATTTATTGTTCAGAAGCAGCACTTTGCTGCTTTCTTATAAATTGTAAAATAAAGAATAAATAAAAACTATTTTAAATTCTGTTGCAATATATTATTATAACTGTCAGAGTAATTACTGTAATTCTAGGATAACTAACAGTCAGTAGATCTCACGCTCCATCTAGCATTACGGTAACCCCAATTAATTGATATTTCCCACCCCAAAGTTGGCTGTGAGATGCCCAAAGCAGGACTTTGAGGCTGAGGTGCTCCAGCAGAATTGCAGCTGTGTGATTGCCTGCACCTCCCCGGGGGGTTTGGCTGTAACCCTGAGCAGGCGGATGGAATTGTCTGACGAGGTACTTGCACAAGCGCTGCAGCTGGTGCCTCCTTGCTCAGGAGCACCTCGCTGGTGGGGCTGGGGCACACAGGGGAGCTGGGCTGACTTGTTTGTAGGTTGGGGTGAGTGCATGCCTGTGTCCCCCACCCTGAGAATGGCCCCCCCTTCCTGGCTCACATCTGCCCTGGGAAGGGCTCTGCCCACGCCGTGGCCGTGTCTAGCCTTCTCCCAAGGTGAGTGTGCCGGCTGCTCCCCAGACCCTCGTGTGAACGTGTCTCTGTGTCCTCGGGAAGGTTGTCTTGGCTCTCCAGATCTCGGCTCTGTTTGCGTAGGGTGCCCTTTCCAGCGGGATGCCGCGACGCCTCCATCCCACATCGCTCTGTCCATACTAAGTAGGTGCTTGGCTGAGGGTTTGTTCTGGGTACCGAGTAGCCGGGTGTCATGGAGCCTTTTTGGAAAGCATTGGAGGAAAGTATCTATTTCTGTGAAGTGTGAGATGTTACTGAGGCCCAAGGTTGGAAAATATGTAGTCTGGGATATGAATGGTAAAAATCGTCACATCTGGTAACTTTATGTATTTGTATCGGTGAAGTGACAAACCCTCTCCTCTGAAGTCTTTCTCTTTAATGAAAACTTAAGCAAGCTATATAAACATGTATTTTCTTAAGAAAGCTCTATAAATATAGGTGGTCTTTTCTGCTTATGTAGCAATACTATTATGTTTCTAAGCTCCTATCAGTTTATTCCTTTAATTAGAAGTTGAATGTTAAATTGTGATAGTCACTGATGGCTGGCCACTGTGGCTTCTGTGGCAGTTCGTATACATCTGCAACAACAATAGCTTATAGTTTAGTCCCCAAGCTGTTCTGTGAAACCATGATGCACAGGCAGCAAATTGTCTTGCAGAACAGTTCATCTGTTCTATTTCTAAGGGATAAGTTTATAAACGTTGGTGTCACCAGACATGCATCATTCAAGCTATTCAGAATTTACTGCTAATCAGGCATTGTTTGGACCTGTTTCTTTGCTAAGTCAGATTTTATCACTTTTTTTTTTTTTAATTTATGGCTGCATTTTGTTATAAGCTTACACCTAATGCTGTGACCTACTTTGTAGGAGTACATACAAATAGTTGTTTTCACAGGTTAGGGTGCCTAGAGCTCAACAAACAATCCAAAGATGAACTGTCATGCAATTATAAATGGTAGCCAACATTTAATTTCAAGAGTCGTGTTATGTTTTATTTCTGTTGCGTATATCCTGCCAGCCTGATCCTGACTTTAATGGCTCATTATATCCCAATGAAATTACTATTGATTTACACTGTGAAGAGTGAGAGCAGAGTCAAACCCTTTGTATTGAATATTCCCATTTACACAGCATCTGGAGGGGGGGAAATTCAGCGTTCAGTGTGCCAGTGCGATGAACTGGCCCTGCTGCTGCATTGCCATGGCTCTCTGCAGCGCTGGCTCAAGGCTAGCCCTGCTGGGACAGAGTGCGAAGGCTGAGCTCAGCTTTTTACAGCTGTGGTCATGCAGCATTTTGTATGAGCAGGGCACTTTATACCGGGCCTGAAAGTACCTGAATTTTTTTCTAATTATGTTATTTTGGGGGATCATTATGGCTCCTATACTGTGCAGTGCAGGCTAGGGAGGAGGCACAGAGGTAGGAAGGGTTGGGGACGTGCTGGTATAGTACATACCTGCAAACAACTTTTTTGGCCGTGCTTTTACAAAATGCCTAAGGAGCCTGCCGCCACGCCAGGGCCAGCGGCTGCTGGAGGGCTGGCCGAGCTGGAGCGGGAGTCAGCCCTCCTTGGCAGCCGTGTCCCACCGCCTCCTGAGTGCGCCTGCTTACTCATTGCAAAGAAAACTTGTCCAAGCCAGACCGGAGCCTCCACAGTCGGAAACAGCCAGCCGCGGCACGTGGCCCGTGATGGAAATGCTCTGCTGCTTCGCAGGTCCCCTTCCATCGGTGACGAGGGAAGAAAAGTCATTTTCAGTCCCGTTACCCTGTGATGAGCTCACGGGAGGTCAAACCAGTGTTCAGTCCTGTGTCCCAGGATGGGGCACCTCGCCAAAAATGAGCTCACACAAGGCCTTAAAAGATCCTCCCTGCCTACCCGTGAAGCTCTCTGGTGATCGTAGTTGAATGAAATAAGCATTGCTGCTGTACTGACAGAATGTTAAGGGTGAACAAGCCTCCCCTGAGCCTCAGGACTCCTGGGGAGGAAGAAGCAAAGCGTGTCTCTGGCCCTGTAATGCACCCCACGTTTTTAGTACCCCTTTCAAACGCTCTCTCAGCCTTCCCTGGCTGCAAGGTACATTCCTCATTAGAAATCCAAATTTAGTGACGTCCTCAACAAACCTGGTTTTGATCCTGCGCTATGTTACATTTGGTTACTGATTATTTTTGTGTGTGTGTGTGTGTTCTGCTGCTTTGTGAAACACAGGCTAGGTTAAGGAAAACTTGCCATTAAATAGGACGGTAAACTGTAACTCCCTGCTTTGTGATGGATCTTTCTCACAAACTATATATTTTTAAGTGTTTGGAAAATTAAATGAATGCTTCCAAATTTATTGTAGCTACCCCAATGCACCCCAGTCAGACCAGGTGACTTTGAACTGCACTGGGAGAAGTGAGCATTCATTTTTTGGTGTGTCAAATGGATAGGAAAACAGGAACGGCAAATTTACGTTCCCTGGAGGACTGGGCATTTCTGCTGCAGGCAGCAAAGCCCATGCAGTAAGTCATCCCGTCGCCTAAACCCCATCGCGTAGGTTAGAGGTATGCGCACCCCACAAGCATGTTAAGCAAGTCTCTGAGCTTCTCATCGTATCCTTAGATTTGAGCAAACCTATTAAAGCCAACAATTCTGGTGAAATGCTCAACTGACAATTATAAAGGCATCTTATGTGTTCCTTTCAGTGCGTAATTTGCTAATGATATTTCAATATATAACTGGGGAAGTGAGAGGGAGCATGCGTCTGACCTCCTGACCTCACAGCTGTATTCAGGGAATTGTATACTTCAATGATTTCTTTTATACAAACCTGTGTTTGGTTAATTTTAAAAATAATTATTCTGAGTTTTCATAGAAATGAGTCAGAGATGCAGTATGTTCCAGCAAGCAAAAAAAGCTAGCAACGCTACTGAAGAACGTTATTTAAGAACCTTAGTTTTACCAGGACATAAGCATTATTTATGACTGCCTTTCCTTATCGTTGTGAGTATGGTTAAATATGTTACTCTTAACTACAGCTTTGCTGCCACTGCTCTTTAAGAGTAATAGCCCATGAAATAGAGCTTCAGTGGGTTGCTACATACTGATGTTGATTCTCAAATACTTTAAGGCTGAGAGGCTCAGATGAATTATTCTGAAATACAAGGGGGGTTTTTTTATGCTGTAGTGAGGCATCAGATCAGCTGACAAACAGTTCCCTTTACAGTGAGTGGTGTGCAATCACCTAATTCCTTGCTAGGGCTCTTTGAGAATCCCGTTCTACAAGGATAGGTCTGTAAAATGGTTGCACCTACATTTTTGCTTTCAGTTTTATAACTTTTATCACTTCACTAATACAATTCTAGCAGAACATCACAAATTGCTGCACTGGTGCAAGTGATGGGAAATAAACAGTGATGTAGAGATGACAGGTGTGTGTGGAGGGTGTGAAAGTAGAAACCTTTTAAAATGGCTTTGTTTTTGGAGGAAGGCTGATGTTGTTACATTCTGATTGCCAGACTAAACCTACAAATGAAAATGGAATTATTTGAGAACACTGAATATAAAGATGTAACTATACATACACAAATATAATTGAGGTCCTACTAGTGGTCACCTGGAAATAGATACATTTGTTTTGAAATTTGATGGTATGGTAGGACTTCTAACAAGTGGTTTAAACATAGGAAAGTTAGAGTAATATTCTGAGTTTCATTTTTACCTACATCTCGATGCCCATTCCTTCGTGCCTAGCACTGCTTTAAATAAAGCAGGCCAGATCTGTGTTTTCAATGTCAGCCTTCTCGTTCCTTTCTGACTGACAGAATGAAACTTACTGTTCCCATCTGTCCTCTCTCTTTCTCTCTCCTAAAAAATGCCCACGGACCGAGGCCTCAGCCTGCGGGCAGCATCAGGCAGGTCCTTGGTCCCATGTGGGCTCCCGCTCCGTCCCGCTGACAGCAGTGCACTTGCTGCAGAGCTCAAATCTGTCTCCTCTGCAAGATCTTGGTTGAGTCCTCTGCCAATCTGATCTGCAAGGTGAAGTGTGTGCTTTTCAAATTACCAGGGCATTCACAGGTTATTTTTGGGGAGAAACAAACCAAGAAACCCCCCCCTCCCCCAACAACCTTATTCATCTTCAATATTGTCATATGCTTGACATGTTGCTTCACACAGTACCTAGTAAAATGAGACTGTACAAATCGTATGGGTAGAAAAATTAGCATTACAGAGTTGATAAATCATGTAAGGAATTTGGTATCTGTGTACTGAATCTAAATTTGTTAACACTGGCAAGATAAAGGTCATTTTGACTCCATGCCGACTCTTGAAACTGGGACACTGTTCAGAAATTTGAGGTTTCTTCATCCAGCTGTGTACATGTGCCTTGTTATCTAATACTTTAATTGCTAACAAAACAGTGGGTAGTAGAGAATATACTGTGCTGTGTCAATATTTAAGCAGGACTTTACTTATGGCTTAAGTTTATTCACCTTGGAGAGAGAGAATTTTTGCCTCACTTGAATAATTGGGCAAAGAAAAAGCAGGGTTTCAACTTGCTCCTGTGGTCTGTACTTACTATAGGCAAATAGAAAAATATGCAAGCTATTTTTGAAGCCCATGTCTTTTAGGAGGTTTTTTGTTGTTGTTTTTTGTGGGTTTTGGGTTTTTTTAAAATTTTTTTAAAGTTCAGGAACTGTTGAGACCTCACAAGGGTCTGGGACCTTTCTCCTTCCCCTTCCCGATGGATGAGGCAAATTAAACTCTCTGGCTTGCTTCTGATGAATATTTGCCTAAATTCTTAAAATTCTTCTGCGAAGGCAATTTGCAATTGTAATTTTCTCTCCTTTCCTTCTCATCATTCCTTGAAAAGCTGAGCATGGGGATGGGGACTTCTGCAGGCACACATGTGAGGGAAGCTGAGAAGACAAAGCATAAGCTGCTCAGGTTTCTGTACAGAAGTCACTGCTGCTGTCTATCTCTGCCCCATTCTCAGTGGCTTTTCTCAAAAGATGTTGTCGCTTAAAGTCTAAAACTTGCTGTTTTCCACATCCAAAAGCCTGATCCTTGTGTGGACGAAGTTACAATAAGAGATGCCATCCTACTCCCATAAAGCCTTAAAACATTTGGAATGACAATTAAGGAGGAGGTTGTAAAGATAGACTGGAGTTGTCCATGTGGGAGAAGCAGCAATGTGGAGCGGTGAAGCCTGCCGTGTGCGGGGGCTGGATCATTTTGCCTGGAATCGGTTCACATGCCTAAAGGACCTGTTTGTTTTTAATATCTTGTGTTCACCAACCCGTGATAACATTAACAAACCAAGTCTTGAGGAAGTTACGTACTTTGATCATTCCTTTATGCTTCCTGAAATTCTCTCCTGAGTTGATCTTACTTCAAACTTCCCCTTCCATCCAGTGAGTTTAATCCTTGTATCTACTTTTCACCATTTCTGTGCCACGCTGGGATGTGAAATAAATACGTAGCAAAAAGAAACCCCTGTATCAAGACACAGAAGATATATTCACTCTTTGTCCTATGAAATAAGACAATATTGCAAACCAAATGTAGCTTATGGCTATACTATGCATCACAGGACCCTAGAAACTAGGAATCTAGGTATCAGACCGCTGCTTTTAATACAAGTCTCATCATTAGTCTAAGACCTGGCTTACGGCCATAAAAGTGGTGGTTTTGTTGGGTGTGGGGTTTTGTTTTGGTTTGGTTTTTCTCTTTTTTCTTTTTAAGCAGAGGAAATGTGCAAAGAGCACATACACCGTACGTTAAAGCTATGTGAAGAAAATTGAAGGGAGGAAGAAGAGATAGCAAGCTTTGAACAAAGAACCTTTTCTCCACAGAAGATGTGCACATATACCATGCCTTTAAAAATATCTGCCGAATCTGACCAGGCTTGTTAGGGGAACTGACTGGAACTTGTCCATGTATCTCCTGGAGTAGATGGGGCTCTTAACTATCCCTCTGGGGGGAATTGGGAAGGCTCAGAACAGTGTTTCTAGGGTCTAGACTGATGTTTGTGGTGCATGAAAATATAAAGGGAAGCAGAGTAAGAGTTGGATGAGCTGCATTTAGCAAGCTGACCAACAGCTTTCAGCCTTTTTCTATGACAGACAGTTCTCCATTGTCTTTCAAGGTGACTTTTGGACGTTCTTCTTAGCTAGTTTCAAGCTGTGGAGAATCCCAGTGTGGTTTTTGTTTGCAAACCAGAATTTTCTTCCACATCCTATCTTTAATCCAGATTTTTCAGTAGCTCGGATCAATTCTTACTGATACAAGTCCAATGCCAAACCAACCCCAGAGCACTAGGTTTAAATATTTAATTGCTTTATAATAATTTCAATTCTTATTCATGTATCTTTTCAGCAGGAGTACTTATTGAAAGGGCACTATTTATTTTGCAAGGGCACTGTATTATGGCATCATGAGGATCTAAAGTGTGCAGTGTCGAAGTTAAAACTAAAATGTTATCTGCTCTGAGAATAAAAATTAAGTCTGCAGCTCAATATTGCTAAACCTGAATATATAAAGCATCTTGTCTTTCTTCCCTATCTCTAATATTTAGCCAGGTGCTAGACCAGCTAAAATCTGAGACCTTTTTTATTAAAATTCTGGGGTTTGGACCTTTAGAGTTTATTTTTACAAGGCTTTTTGTACCGATGAGCAGTAGCCTTTTCTTCTAATGAAGCCTGAAGTTCTCGTATGATCACACTAAACATTGGTGTTTTAAGAAAAAATACCAAACACTTTTTAGAATCAGGAGTATGGGAGGTCCTCTAAAAGGATGAAATTAGGAAGATTTCCAGATGTGAGAGAACCAAGTTCATTGTGTCATAAGAAGCTCAAAACCCAACCAAATCTAAACGCTGAGTTTTACATAGGTGTATTTTCTTTAGGATTTTCTGCCAAAAATGATAGATTCCCACATCCTTTTTATAAAAAGTCAGTGATTTTGACTTCGTAGGAGAATTGACGTCTGATGGCAAGAAAGCTTCATCCTAGATTGCCCGTGATAGATGTTTGGATAGCAACCAGTTTTTGTAGAGTTAGGAAAAAGTGGTTTGCTTCTAACCCTAGTACTTTCCTTCCTGTATTCTCTGTGATAACTTGCTTCTCAAAGTCAGTTTTTGTCTCAGTCTAGCAGACCTTTAAAACATAGGTTATAAGAAATGTTGTTCCTTCTAATGCAGTTAAATCCACGCCATTTTAAATTTCCTATGCTATTAATTTTAACTTTTTAGGTCTTTTCCCCACTTCTGGGTATTGGCAGGCTGCAAAGAGCCATGTATTACACTGTGCCAGTTGTTCTCAATCGTTCTTGTGACAATATTATCCCTGTAATATGGCCAAAGCAGAGTCTGTGTGGATTATCTGATGCTTAATTACCTGAATTACAAGATATAAAATGTACTTTGAGCACTTGTAAGGTATGTAACCAAATTATTCGACTGCTTTTATATTCTTCCCCGCTTTGTCCTTCTTCGTGGTTTGCATTTGTGAGCTGCTATTTAAAAAACAAACAAAAAAAAAAGGGCCAAAAACCAAACCAGAAGATTTATGTTTCTATGCTGGTTTAGATTAAGATAGCACATAACATAAATATAAGAGTCAGTTTGTGGGCTAGCTTTGCTTCTCATCCTTTCCCACATTGTATTTGAACCCTGGGCAGCACAGTTGCTCTGGAGCATATGACTGTGGTGTTTTCATATCTTGTGCCTGTTAATATTTGTGAATTTTTTTAAAGCAATGGCCAATGAATGACCTTTATGACTTTTGTGTAATTTGTTATACCTGGTTCATGCAAAGACATGTTCATGGTCTTATTGCTCCTGATCTATGGAGGTGTGTGGATCTAAATTTACAAATGAGTTCCGAGCTCCCAGAAGAGGTGTAACTCAAGTGTGGATCCAGAGACCCTAAAATTCTGGAGGTGTTACTCGCTACATGAGTGCTTCAGGGGAAGTATTTTTGTAGTAATTCTAGAAATCCCTACATCTATCCTTGCTTTATTTGTTGCTGTCACTAGACAAATGCTACATCTTTTGCAGTGCTAACATTGACTTGGGGATAGCTTTGACAGAACGTCTCCAGAGGTCAGTTCTGGTATTTTCACCTTGACAAGCCAGTAGATAGTTCGGAGTGGCAACTCTAGCATTGCCCAAACTTTTATATTGTGCAAAAAATAACACAGTAAACCCCTACCCTTTCTGTTAGGGCTAGTATACTTACTCCTTGCCAAATAGCCCCATAGCACCATACTACCCTTAATTTCTGTGCTGTCTCAACAAGCAGGTATTCAGCTGATGGCAAGTTATTCTACATGTCCTCATAGTAAAGCAAGGTTCTGAGAACTTCTTCATGATACTTTCTTCTTCCTTTTTCAAAAAAACACCAGATCTGAATGTAGTCGTCATAGGTGCACAGTTGTCTCTGTTCTCTTCTCTTCTAAGCCATTGCTCTTAATCTACCCTATGTGTTACAAGCTGTTCTTAGGTAGTATGTTCCAGATAACGGAATTTAAAACAAATGGTTTAACTTGCAGAGTCTGTCACTCAAAGCTGAAATCATGCCAAACTTTGTGTTGCTTTGAGACTTTAATCAGCCATCTTTTGCATTTAATTGCTATTTTGGCAGGCTAGAGAAAGGAAATGGAGATTTTTAACAATTTTATATCAACATGAACCAAAAAGAATTTGATGAGACAAAGAAAAGGTCTTTTCTAACTCAGATGCTCTGCTTGCCAAGTGTCAGAAGCTTTTGCAAACATCAGAGGTGGGAGAGGCTTTTTTTGAGAAAAGCTTGTTAGACTCCTTTGTAATGGAAGACTTTATGCAACATAAGGAAGTGCATGATATGCTCCCATTTAAAGCGTGTCCTGCCTGACGCATCTTGCCTACCTAATGTTCTACTCCAATGGACCAGCTTCTTGGAAGACTTTGTGGAGCTTTGATATGCATTGAAAAGTAACAAACCTGGTATCCCATTTACCTAGGTAAATTTACCTGTATATCCGTATCCTAGGTTGTATTTCCTACAGTAGGCATGCACTACAGTATTACTGACTTTCACCTCACTGCTTAACGTCACAAGCATAGCCTTGGCCAAATGCATCGTTATCAATAAGGTCTGTCCTTTCCTGATTCATCCAGTAAAAAGCAATGGTACAGTTGTCAATGAAGAAAGTGGCTGTTTGTCATTAATATCCACTTTGCTTTAAACTTATTTAAGTGTTGGAAACCTCAGAAGCTGCTATTCCAGTTGCTTATAATGTGCTCTTTGTTTTCTGTTTGGCTTATCTTTAAGCACAATACAAGCTTAAGGAAGCACACCCACTCCCTAATGTTTTCCTTGGGAGCCAGAAATGTGTGCTGCGGCGTATTTAGGCAGTTGCAAGTAGAAGTGAAGTGTATATTATGAAAGGTGCGGGGGATGGTAGTGGTGGGATGCAGGAAATTATACTCAACTTCAAAGGTTGTAGATCCAGGCTAAAACCAGAGTTATGACACTTTCTGATTCGAAACTGTGCAGCCAAAGTCAAAAAGCTCAACTAGCAAATGCAAAAACATTGAGCTTGCCTTGCTTGATGGATGGCTTTTTAAGGCCGGTACACCTTGTGTTATGAGTACACCCAGTCTTTTAAAAGTTCAGCAGCTAAACTGAAACTAACCGTTGTTCACATACTTTTGTAATGAGAGAATCTTGTTTACTTTAACGGTTTCCCTTCCTAACATGCATGCTGTTTTTTCCCAGCCTGCAATGTTTCTTCTTTCTTTATAGCATTTCCAAAAGTGACATTATCCCTGGCTCCTTGGATAATGAACTCTGATTTCTTTGCAAATTTTTTTTTTAATACAAAGTATTTCTTAGAAGTCCTAGATTTTATTTTAGCTAATGCTAAATCTATTAATACAGAAGGCTTAGCTTTATACATGGCTGGCTTGGGAAGCTACCTAGGTAGTCCAGATCTAGAGTGTATGTGTGTATATCTATATATATATGTATGGGGGGAGGTAAGAGCAAAATACAATGTTTAATGATTCTGATCTTGCAGGTGTGAGACAGCACCATTATGCGTATCGTTAGCCACTCCTGCATACGGCCAGTGGTACCGCAGCCAAAAGCCTGATCTGGATGTGGATCCAAACTCACACATATATGTGCATGCCCCCTCTAATGGCTCATCTGTCAGAGGATAGCAACCTGCTGCTATACGACTTACTAGAGTCGCTCTTTTTTTCAAGATGCTGAATCTCTGTTCTGAACATCTCACTGCTGTTCAAAGCCCTGTGGGATTATCCATACCTGCAATCGCAGCCTCTACTTGTTTTTGGCATGTGACTTTTCAATTTCTGCTGCATTCTGAATAGAGTTCCAAGGTATCAAAGAAAACATAATAAAAAATGATTGAATTCAAAATAAAATCATACATAGGTTTTGTGTCCCCTTGCTACTGCTTTTTTTTAAGAAAACCCCAAGACCAAATTGTATACAGACACCAGGTATGAGACCTCATTTTAGAATTCCTTTACATTTCACAAGGATTCAATCTTGAATGCTGAAATTGAAAAGCCATTTGTGATTTTGGTTCAGAGTCACAGGTAAATATCATTGGAGTCCTATTCAGAGCGTGCTGAAAACTCAATTTAATGCTGATCTTGGAAGAGCTCTCATTTAACAGAAGTGTCTTACAAACAGTTTAAGGAGGTTTTTTTCTTTCTCTGAATAAAACTCAAGCCTTGGTTTAGATTTAAATTTTAACTCTGATTTAATTTAAATGCATTTTGTGAACCCTTGCTGACATCTCACTCTGTCTTGAGCAAAGCAAGTTTGAGACAAGGTTGTTTTTTCTATTAAATAAGTAAGCATTACTATTTCATTGATACTTCTTAACTGAAAAGGTCAGCCCCATTGTTTCTAAAGCAGTAGTATATGAATCTGAAACATAAATCGTTAGTATCAACAGTGAAAACCATGATGTAGTCAAGCATTTGTCACAATGAATGGAAAAATAAACAAGTTGTTCCCCCAAGACCTCTGTGCTATTTAGAGCTGAATGAAAACTTCATTGAATAAAACAATCAGTTTGAATACTTTTTTTGATTGTTCTGTGAATGCTATTTGAGAGATGATATCTTCCTCAAAGGTATCTACACATAAAGTACTTGACTTTTTAAAATGCTCTAAATTAGAGATTAAGCATTAAAAGCACTTTTACACCATCTTAATATTTGTAATTTTTTTAACTAAAAAAATTTTACAGAAATAAAAAAGATGGACTTTCTTATATTGCTGGTATCTCATACTACCTCATCCTTTCTGGAGAGGGAAAGTAATAACAGAAGAGAGACGAGAAAAACCTGAAACCGGAAAAAGGAAAACTGACATTTTTCAGTTTTTGGAAGCCAAGCTGCAATATTTTCAACTGAAACTGACGCATTTTATTGAGTGAAAAATGAAGGGGGAAAAACCCCAAAGCAGGTCTGTAGGTATTGGCCAGATTTTTCCTTTTGCAGTCCTGTCTGCTATGGGTACAGTAGTACTTTTTTTCTTTTCTTTCTCTCCTAATACAGAAAAATATTTTGCAAGACATGGAACCTTCCTTTGATGAAATCTCCCTCTGACATTTCTGCTGCACCTCTTCGGAAAAAATGAAGAAAGAGAAAATATTCTACTTCAGAAATATGTGGTGTGACAAGTCTTTGCATCATAGATTTTTGATCTATATCCTTTCATCAGACACTTTCAGAAGAATAATTTGCTGCAAAATAGTATTCATAACTCTCACAAATCGGCATTCAGCAAAAATGGCAATGTTGCAGGGAGGAAGAGGAAGGCTGCAGGGCACACCCGTGTGTGCAATATCACATATGCTCTCAGTTAGGGCAACCTCTGTTCCAGTGTAGGGCTTCCGGGAAGTTTGACGGCCTAGTGTCTAGAAAATCTTCAAAAACAAGGTTTGAAAGTGATATTCTTGTTTTTCTGGGTTTGACAGTTTTTCTTGGTTGATTTTTAAGTGATATAGTTGGTAGAGGTTGCCTCCTGCCTTTTGTCCTTCCATCATCATAGCTACAGCATTTATATTCACTTTTCAGAGTTTCTTTTGTATAACTTAATGTAGGAAGGGATTTATTTTTTTTCAAGTCCATTCTTGCTAAGTCTCATTTCGGCTACTAGAAAAGAAACATATTGGTTTAGGAAAGCAAAACAGAAGCAATGGGCATACTGGATTGTCTTTAAATATTGGTCCCATTCCCTTAGTCACTTACTGGCTTTTGTTGGTCTCTGTGAAAATGTGCTCACTGCAAAAGTTTGCCTGTATGGCAGAAGGGTCTGTACCTGCCCGTCTTTGCTTGTAGACTGTAGACTTGCGTTTGAACAGTAGTTGAATACCTCCTGTAACATTTTGATTCTCACCATATCTCATCAACTAGGGAGGCAGTGTCGTTAGAAACTGTGACACTTTAAAACAATCCAACCGACAGCAAACCTATATCTTAAGCAAATATTCTTCAGTTACTGGATTGTCTTGAGATGTCAATGACAGTCAAACTAGCCCTGTATTTGCAGCCACTGCAAAATGCAGATTCAATAAACAGCCTCATATGCTTGCAGCTGGTGCGGTCCTAGCAGCTGGAGAACGGAAAGCAATCTGGTTTGTGCTGAGCAGCAGGCACTCAGAGCACCCTTCTGGGGCAAAAGCTTCGGGACCTCCCCCGGGAGAAGCCCAAGCTGTGCAGGAGAGAGAGAGAGAGAGAGTTAAGGTTCTCCCAACCTGCTTGAAAAATCCAAGGCTGAGGAGGGACAAGTGGGATGTCCTGAGTGTGTCCCCTCCCGTGGTGACCGTGACCTCTGAGACCACTGCACCCGTGCAGTCACTACTGGTGCCCTGCTCAGGGAATCCGGTGTTTGTATCTGCAAAGAGCCTGAGGAGTAGATGAGAAATGTACGTTGTGGGATGACTTGTTCAGATGAAGGACACTATGTAGATTGACTTCAGGAACATCCCAGTGGTTGTAAGTCTCTCATTAGGTTTAAAAGAGTTTGGGTTGTGAAACCAGATGGGTTAGATCTGTTTACTCACATAGATTTCATTTATCTTTACACCTGTTCCTCTAAAAGTGGTGGTTGCATTTCCTATGATGTTGTCTTCTACTTAAGTCAGTACAGAAACCATTATTTTTCCTGTACTATTTTCATAGAGTCAATTATTAAATGAGAGTCTTGTAATATTTCCATAATTAAATTTCTGACCAATGAAGGCAATGCACTTGAAATTATGTATCTTCTGAAGTACCTTAGTACCTCATGGTCTGGTTGGCTTCATTTTTTCAGACTATTTCACAAGGAGAAACTAGCCGGCCTAAAGCTTATAAGCAGCTTTGAGTATCAGCTATGTGCTTTGTTAGAACAGCATCCATCATGACAACGTCAGGGATGCAGCAGGGTGTTTTGTCTTATCTTCTCTCTCTCGGCAGTCATGTGTTCTCATACCTAGACGGTTGGCTCATTAAAACAAGTGTGTTATTGCTGAGAACAAAAAAAAAAAAGAGAGAAAAAAGAAAAGAGAGAGACGCTGGGTTTTTTTAAGACTTGGATTTATAGCTCCATGTTGTAATCAGACATCACAAATTCTTTCACAAGTACTATAAAACAAGTTTTCTCATGAGAAGAAGAAGAAGAAAAAAAAAAAGGCGAGTATGCTGTCCTTCATTAAACAGTTGTGAATTTCTAGTTTAGTGCAAGCTTGAGGGGAAAAAGGGGACCTAGCAGTAAATCATCCGTGCAGCTCTCAGCCATAAAGTTTCTTGAGCAGTCAAAACTGCCAGGGCTTGTTTCGATGACTTATTCCTAGGCAGGGGGGATGGAAGAAAGTTTATAATACAGCTGCAAACTTTTGCTGTCTCTAGTGTCATTGTTGTTTACATTACATGATAATGTGCTACAGAAACCTCCTTGCATTTCAAAGGTGACATTTTCCTCTCTGACCTTGTTTTGAGATGATTTCACCCAGCCAACGGAGCAGAGATCTGGAATTGTCTCAGCACTGGTGCGTGTTGGTTAGGTCTTTGCAGAGAATGGGTGTTTGGTAAGGGATGCAGCAGCCAAGCCTGGTCAGGCAGGGTTGGAGCTGGGGAGAGACCTCTGGGTTTGACGGGGGTTTGGATCAGGCCCTTGAATGGTTTGCCAGGAGAGGTGGCGTGGCCGTTATCCAAATCGGGTGGGTGACTGAGTGATTGCTTTGTGTTGAGATTGGAAGGGAGAAGGTACCAGTTGGCTTGGGTGACTGGTAGCTCTTGGATAACCTACCTGTTTCTCCAAAAAGGCTGCCAGCCTTTTACGCTAAATCATTAGATCGTCTCCATTTGGCTAAGGCTAAAATGTTTATTGCTTATCTCAATCAACAAAATTTGATCAAAGGACTTCATCACTGTAAAATATTTCAAATTGTTATTACTGCAAACTGCATACTGTAGTTGGAGAGACTATTTTCCATAGGAGGGCAACACTTCTATTTGACAATGCTGTGATTTATCTGATAGCAGAGCATGCCTTGGGGAGCGGATCCCAGTAATGTATGCATGCAGGGGTGCAGTTACCTGTGCAGACTGTCACTGCCTGGATGAGATACGCAAATGCTGAAGCAGTGTAAGAAAAATTCTCCTGCAGACCAGCAAAACTTGCCCAGAAGAGTGTTATATAGTGCACCTTGATACAAGTCAACTGACAAATTAGGGGAGGATAGATACGTCTTCAATATGTGTTTTAGATGAGCAACTTGCAAATTTGTGAGAATAATGCTAGAATTGACTCTTAAACTGTGTTTTTGGGGGAAATGGAGGAAACTAGGCCCAAATCAGGACTGTGTTCCTCTTTCTTCTCCTGAAATTCTTTCTCCTCACTCTTTCCTCTGTGCGCTGTTATAAGAAAGACATCCAGTATCCTGAGACCTCTGACTAATGCTTGAGATGAGTATCTTTTAAATTAAACAGAACTCAGCCTGACCTGTCTCTGTCTTAAATTTCTTAATAGTATGAAATATACCCTTTAATCTTAGACCTGTGGTTCCCCCTTCTCCCCTTAATCTAAGGTATGATTAGTGCTTAATGGACCTTGAAAAGCACCTGTATTTATAATGGCCACAAGTTGCTCTTGTCTAGATATGATCTCCAGTTTTCTGTTTTCTCTTGAAATGAAACCCAAAATAGTGGGACACATACTTGGTTATTATGTTCATATATGCTACTTTTTTTTCTCAGAACCACCTTCTTTGGTGAATGATTTAATATATATTAACTTCTTTTAGGCCAAAAACAATGGACTTCTTTATGCTGAGCAGTACTGATAACACAGTATCTATTACACAGGTAGACCAGGGTATCAGGTGCCAAGAAGCACTTTTCATGAAGGAGGACATCTGAACCCAGGACACTTACCCTGCATCTGAGGAGATGCAGTGAGAGCAAGAGATAGCACTCTCATACTCAGTACATTTTGCTGCACAAAGAGCTCAGAAGCCCCCCAAATGTTAGCCTGGGTGAGTCAAAACTGATTATCTGCTATGTGCTATTTGCTAAAATCCAGGGATAAAAGTACCTAGGACCCAGCGCTTTAAGAAAATCAACCCAAGGAGGCAAAGACCCAAACTGTGGTTCCAGCAACGTTTCTTCCGTTGAATAAAACCTTGTGGGTCAGACTATAGATAAAAACTGTGTCAGTTAGGTCTGTGCATCTGCTTATTGAGCACAGTTACAAAATTTTTCTAAGGAGCGATCTTCCAAATCATGCAGCCTCTCTCATACCTGCCTAACTCAACTCAGATTAGAAAATGAGAGAAGTGAAGCTGGTAGATGATCTTGTGGGACAAGATAAACAGTCATTAACTTTGCTAATGATGTTGAATCCCTGTGATATGCTAATCATAAAGTAACAGCGCCCACATCGAACCGCTTAATTAAATTTCTTAGGAATAGATTACAGTGGGATTACTGGTTTTCTCCACATTGGCATCAGATCCTAATACAACTAGCCAAAGTTCAGATATGTTTACATTGCTAACATAGTTGGGACTGATTTCTCTTCTATTAACAGTAATGTTATGGTAATGGCTAGAGTTTCTGGCTGAGACTGGGGCTGCACCGCTCTCGGTAGCGTATAGGAAAGTTAAGCAAGCCCAGTGATACAAGGTGCCTCCATCCAATCTGAAAAGAGCAAAAATGATCTCCAGAGTCTCTGTCTAGTTACTTAATCAATATATTGTTTATTATTTTGAAAAATGCTCAAATTTTAACGTACAATAGCTGCTTACCTGGATTATGTCATTTTCAGCTATAGTAATTTTCTAGTGATTAGAACCCCTGGGGCTGGATACCATCTGTTTTCCAGAGTTCCTATCATCTTAATATCTAAAGGTAGATTAAAAAAAAAAAGGTCTAATGGGATTTAAGTGCCTATAAAGCATGGATTTGCATGCTTATCTTACTATTAACATGTTCAAGGTGGTTGCTTTGATTGTATTTTTTTTTTTTCCAACCTCTTTCAAAATATAGCTAGTGTGCTATCATTTTCTCCCTGGTCTGTGCTGAATCCTGAAAGGTGACTTAATCTGTCGAGAGTCCCTCTCCATCATTATGCTTTAATATTCAATACATGACTCAACAGATAAATATTCAAAAACAGAGCAATTTCTCAGTGTTTTTTCACTAAGTTAAGTGGGGTGACAAGGCCAGTGAAGTTTGGATTTCAGAAGATGAAAATGGAATGTGGCTAGTCTGTGCAAAATGAAGGTGGTGAAAAATTACTAAGAATGACCGTACAATGTATTCATAAGTCACTTAAATATATTTCCAAATTAGAATAATTTGGATTCTCTGTAACTGAAAGCTCTTTCAAAAGTTTTCTCTATTTTTAGTTTTACAGATCATTAGTGCTATTTTAGAAAGTTCTAATATTACATGATTTAAGTCCGTGAAGCAATTACATTGGTAGGCAAAAATTGCATGGAAGAATGAGGCAATTTAAAATGTGTCATTTGATAAGAATGAACGGAGAAATAGAAAATACTTATTCACATATAATATCTTCTTCTCAACAGACAACTAGAGATGAAAGGAATCTAAAAGTCCAATAACTAATGGCTACAGTATATTGCAAGGTGAACTAATGATTAAGAAACGAGAACCACAAACAGTAAGACAGTGAGAGGAATATGATGCAAAGCTGTGGAGAATAAGGCTCTTTCACTCTCTGGATTCATTCTTCCACTCCTAGAGCCCCTTATACTTGATGGGATGCCCTCCTACTCTAAATTCACCTCTTCTAAACACTCTCCTCATAATGATTGCTGGTTTTTCATTTTAAACTTTTAGGCTAAAATATGTAGTGAATAACTGTATAGATCTCTCTGATGCTTGGCGATATTTGAAATAATAGTAGCTCAGTACTATATTGTAGAGGCACACATGTTCATTCCTCAGAAGATGGGATGGTTATGCATGACTTTGATTGCACCACATTAGACATTTCAGAAGCAGCAGAAGATCCTAACATTTTCTCTTACCTAGTCCTACTTAAGAGCTCAAAGCTCAGTGCAAGGATATGGAGGTATTACCCAAGCATGAACCTCTTCAGCTCAGATTCAGGGGATGGAGCCTGAAAAGATGCACACACAAGTCTCTGAAAATCTTCACTACTGGACACAATGCTGTGAAATATGTCTGTGAAGACTTCTGGGTTTATATCATTAAATTTAGTGATATCCTTTAACAACCCATTGGCTGGGTGTTTACGTGTGTATAGATATTTATATTCCAGCTTATATGGTAAAGAAAAATGGTTCTTTTTATTGTTGGTTGCTGATGTTTGAGGTGTTAGAAGTTGCACCACTGTTTTTAAAATAATCCTCAAATTGTTTACACATAAATTACTGATAAGGCCAAAGATTTTATTTTCGCTGCTCACTGAAAAATGTAAAAAATATGAATCTAACTATTAGGACTAACCACATTAGCTGGTAAGAGAAAAAAAAAAAAAAGAAATCCTTACCCATCTTCCTCAATCGCATATGAGAAACAGACCAAAGGTGCTGTGATACACGTTACCAGTCTGAGGATAGAGAATTGGACGGATGGGTGCTGTATCTGTATTGTACATCCTTGACCCTGAGTGCTAGCTGTGACTTTAATAATTTTCATTTTTATTATTCATAAAAAAGTAAACACAATGAAATCAACTTAAACAGAAGTTTAACTTTGATATTACTGAACTATGCAAAAAGCCCCTACGCAAGGAATTTAATTCTCCAAGTGGAATATAGTTAAAACAGAACGAATCCTGCAAGCCTTGAAGAAGAATAGGGCAGGGGTATTTAAAGAGGATCTGCCCCTGAACACCCAATGCTATTTCTCTAGAGATGAGCACTGAGCTGCAGTAGGTGTGTTTGAAATGCTCAACCTGAATTGTTTTGCCCATTTAAGAAGAAAAATCTAGTTCTGAAGGAATCATAGCCTGGGTGCGTAGTAGAAAGGTTGGAAAAGCTTCACTGTTGTCATTTTTGTTCCCATGCCCAAAGACTGTACCAAATAAATCAGAAATTTTTGTCTGCTGCACTCTTAACTTTCTGGATCGAGACTGTATTCAGCTCGGGTTGCAGACAGAAATGCTCACGATGGGGTTGCTGAGACTCATAAGCGTGACTTGTATTTGGGATGGAACGATTTCAGCTTTAACCCACTTGGACATAGCACATTTCTCACTAGTTACTAATTACTGTGGTGTTTATAAATATTAGCTTCTTGATTTTATACTTTTATTTCTTTATACCTTTGTTACTCTGAGCTATCTTAATGACTTCAGCAGGTTTACTCAGGAGGCAAAGTACTAATTTTTAAGGGTAAAGGTTTCATGGACTGAAACGGAGTGCAACCGCTTCTTGTTTTAGTACCTTGGGTTTTGTGACTCAAAACTGTCAGTTTTTTGATATTTATCATGGCAGTGACTTCCGTTAACACAGAAGTAACTTCTTTGTCATGAGTCCATCGGTGATGAGTAAACATGGCACAACACAAATTAGGAGCACCACAGCTCGTGTGGTGCTTTATTTTGCAAAATAGCTATGGGGATAGAGCAGTTCTTGTTTGGTGGAGTGGCACCTTTTTGTGCTTTTGCATTTTATCTGGTGCTAGTTCCTTTCCCAATAAAAAAAAAGTAAATACGAAGACTAATGTTGTCTAAGAGGTGGTTAACACCTGATGTGCTGCGGACTGCAGTTTTCTGCTACACGCCCTTCTGTTGGTCCGACCAACCGCCTCCAGCTGTTTATTTGTGGATTTGTAAATAATCCAGGGATACTGTGCAAGGCTGTAGAGTCCCTCGCACCTTATACGGATGGCATTGCAGCATCAGTGTTAGCGCAGCGCCTTGCTGACAGATTTCTGCTCTGATGATGGCGAGAGGTCACACTCCTAATTTGCTTTTCTCAGATTGTTCTCTTTTTGAGGACAATTTCCTAAACAATCTTGCTGCTCTTAATGAGAAAAGCCAAAGTGTTTATTGTAACCTGCTTTGAACTGTTAGCAGCTCCAGAGGAGGGAGGTCTTCGAACAGAACCCGTCTTGTGCCAAAAAGAGAGAGCTCGGCAGATTGGGGTTGAGGTACAGAAGCAGGGCAGCGAGAGAGCAGCGTTAATAAAAACACTGCAAATGAAACGTTAGCGCGGGGTGGTGAAAGAGCTCAATTTTATTTTGTTTTCACACATTAGGTTTTGCTTAAAGCAGACAAGTACCAGGGAGAGCGTTCTGAAAAGAGGCTTTGTATAGGAGCTGGGGCTCTATCCATCAGATTTGTCATTTCAGGAATGCAGCCAGATGTATTGACTTACTAGCAATTGCATTGGTGCCATCTGGCCTGCTGGAGGCTGTATTAAAGATGGAAAAAACTGAACAGAAAGAAATGAAATTTGTTCATCATGCTGCTTATTTAAAGAGGGAAAAAATGTACCTTCTTGGCAGGGGGGTATGCTGTTTGAAAATAAAATATAAGGTAGTAAGGACCACAGGTCTCAAAACCAAGCACTGGTGTTTATATGTAGACTTAAATGCTGGGCCTCACTGTTGTCATTTTGTGTAAATTTTTTTTTTTTAATGGAAAAATGCTTTCAAATCCTACTGTTCTGAGCTGGAGAGGAAAAAACACCCCCAAACCCCTGCCTGGTCCACTGCAGCATTTACATTTATTCCTTCTTAGTTCTCCCCAGTACTAATTTAGCTGTCTGAATTGCCTACTCCTCTCAGGAACTGAGGTTTGTAGGTATTGTACTTTCTATTGCTGACCTAGGAATGTCTTCATAACTTTTGGATCATTTCTTTTTAAACTTATGGACATTGCTTTCTAAGCAGAACTGCTATTCCTGGTACATCAGTAGGAATAACACATTCCTTCTTTTAATACTGACACTCCTAAATGTACTTATTTTAATGAATAAATGCCAGTCTTGAGTATTTCCATACATTTCATTTAGCAACATGTTTTTCTTAATATTAGAAGGATCACTGCTAGTGTTAACACTTATTGACAGAATAAGAATAAAAGCTTTTTCAGTGTAGTAATGCACTATGGCTATAGGGTGAGAAGTGCTCCCCAGCCTTACTCAGGTATGATTTTAAACATGCTTATATTCCTATTTAATTCTGCAATTAGTCTTCCTGAATCAAAGGCTGGAGGCTGCCGTCTTTCTGGGAAGTGATTCCACTTGTTTCACAGGATAAAACTGTGGGTCTGAACCGCGTCCCACCGGAGTTAATGAAAGCTGGAGTGACTCCTGTATGAGGCCATAAAGCAATTCCCAGGCATTTTCAACATTTGTTGAAGGTCAGAAAAAAGACTTAAGTACCGAAAAGTAAAACAATATAGGTTCTAAATTAGATTATTATATATAGCTTTTCAGTACTCCTTCGTAGACGTACTAGTTAATTTACTGTCACAATAAAAGTTGTTTACAGTCACTGACAAAAAAGATGAAACAAAGGACCAGAGTCCTTTTTAAAAATATTTTTCAATTCTACTCTGTTCTTCTTACTACTTTTGTTTTTGCCATTTAAGATAGAAAGCTCTTGAGGGCAGGGAAGTGGAACTTTGTAAAATGCTGAACTACTTGTGGGTGAAGTCAGTGTTTTAACAGTCCCGAACACATGTGTTAGAAGAATACATGATAGTTTTAGGATTTCTACAACCATGAAACCTCCATTCTAGCACTGCCAGGGTCTTCACTGTGGGTTTTTTCCAACAAGATGAGAAATGTTGGCACCAATACTGGAAAAGTCAACAGTGACTAAATACTCTGAAAAGAAGATGTAATGTTCTTACTCATTGCAAGTCACCGAGCTCTGCGAAGAAAGACCCAGTTCACCCCACACTAAAGGACAGGAGAAAGACTTCTGTCCGCTATGGAGAAAGCTGGTTTGTGCTGTCTAAGGAAACACTGAGCAGCATCACCTGAGCAGGAGCGTTAGCTGGTACCGCACTGTGCTAACCCGTCCACAGCCACAGAGAGCACCGGGCTCATTCAAGATTGCACCTGAACGGGATCGTACTGTGAAATATCCCCAGTGCTTGAATCATCTCAGATAACATGCCTTCTCCTTCTGCATTTGGGAGGTTGCTTATCATATCTGTGACAGCCCCCGTTTATTTTTTTGTGGTGATACAGTCCATCTCCCTCCATCAGATGGAACAGCATTACCTGAGCCGATAAAGTGGCTTTGGGGTTGCTCTGAGCAGCTGATGCTTCCGAGTGCCCCAATATGTCTGCTGAGGAGCACTGTGGGGTTTTGTTGCCAGTCAGTTTTTAGTCATTTGCGATGTTCTGGAAATTAATTCAAATAAAATTGGTTTTTTTTCCCCAATAAAAATCAGTATCTCTGGTAGCAGTGTCTGGATTATCCTTTCAATGGATTAATTAAAGGATTTAACCTCTGTGCCTTTTGTTTTGTAAATTTAGAATGTTGACATTATTATTGTTAACAGTAATCTTATGATTACAAGCAAGGGAGACAGGAGGGCTCAAGCGTATGACACATAGGACAAAACGCTCTTCTGGCCAGGAACCGCACACTGAGCGGAACAGTAAGGGTACAAAATATTCTGGGAAAAGAGAAACATTGCCATTTCTCTGCAGGGAACTTCTGTCCATGCAGAACTTGCCACCAGATACTGGCAGCCCTGCCAGGAACACAAACTTTTCCAAAACCCTGTGGATAAGTTTTGAGGGAAAGAAGGCAAACCATAGGTTTGAAAGTTTAAAGAAAAAAAATGAAAGAGTGATGGGAGGAGTTGCCAGATTTATGTTATGGAATGGATTGCAAAAATGATTTGGGAATAATAATTTTCGTCCCCACATTTCTCGTTCTTACCCGGGTGAACTAGGAAGTAGTCCAGCTTGCTTGAAATTGGAAAGATCTTCAGAAGTATGTTTTCATATTTAATCTATAAGAGTGAGTGAGTATTGTGTGTGAGATGTGGGCATACCTACATAGCGTGTATGTATCTATGTATTTTTTTAAGTGTGGGATTACAGATATTGCAGTTTTAAAGCACATTGAGCAGCAGTAGCCACTCACTGGCTCACCCAGTAATGCTAATGTGATTAATAGAACTATGAAAGAAAAATAAACAAATTCATAAACAATGCTAAATAAATGCAGGTATTTAAATATACTGATTGGAACAATGTAAAGTGGTAAATCTTCCACCATTTTTATCATTCATTTAACATATGTGTATGTTATATACCTGCACAAATAGAAACGCGTATCTTCTCTGTGGTTTTTTTAGCAATATAGCATCCATAAGATAAAACAAGGGTAGTAAAGGGGAGAGGGGGAAGGCAGAAGAACTTTTTCCCCACTGTCTAGGGTGGTTTATTGTTTGATTTCTTTTTTACTGCACTTCCAGCACCCAGTAACAGTGTGACATTTCCTAGTGCTCAGAAGGCATAGATACCATCTTATTTGGTGCGTTAGATGGGATTTTAATATGAGTTTGGAAAAGTTCATTGTACACCAGAAAACCTAAGAGAAGACCACGTGGAAATATTCCTTTAAAAAGTTTCTAGAAAACCTGGAGCAGCGCAGCATGTGCATATGTAAATATTTAAACCAAACACAGCATTTTAGTAGCCTTGGACAACTCTGAAATTGGTGGCTGTTTTCTTCCTGAATATGAAAACGGTATTTTGTCAGTCTGTTTTTTATTAACACAAACAGGCTAGTGGTAGTGACATAGGTAGTGGCATGAGGCGTATTTACGATAAATAATGGACTGCCAAAGGGGAGAACTGTGCAATGGACAACTTTCATGTGTTCTTTTTGGTGATGCATGACTTACCCTTACTCCACAGGACTTTTATCATCTCTACATGAAAGAACCATGTTTTAGCCAAGTTCATGTGGACTTGATAGCTCTATCTTTATAGCCTTTTATACAGTACTCCCCAACGGGCTGATAATAATGTGTAGTCAACCACCTTTAGGCCATTGTCGGGTCAAATCAGACAAAATATAGTAGTTTCCAAAACTTAAAACCCCTGTATAAGTGTCAAGAGAATAAAAGCAAGTATAAGTCCAGGCAAAATAGCTAGAGATAAGCAGCAGTTTCAGTGGCAATCTGACGGGGATTGAACGCCTCTTTCAAATACGGTGTCCACAGAAACTTGTTGACAGCTTGTACTTTTTCTGCTCTTGTTGTTGGTATTCTGCACTCTCAGGGAGAATCCTGCTGCCCAAGAAGGTATGTCCAAGTCATAAACCTTAAAACATTATGTATAAGAAGAGTATATAAAACTCTGCTAGTTTGATTCTGAAACTGCCCTAGAGATGAATCCTATGAGGTCAATGAGGAGAAGGTCCTGGTGCCACCCTACTCTCTGCAAAAATTACACCATGGCTTCAGCTGCACCAAGACTTTGCCCCTTCTACTTGGAGGAATGAAGCTTCAGTTCTTTGACAATATGTCTTTTTCAACTCTGAATTTCCCATACAAAATATCAACTTTGTGTCTTAGGGTTAAAATTAAAAATACACAGCCTAATGAGAAATGGATCCAAGATCTGTCACTTCTGTTACGCTGCCAAAAGCAGATCCTAATAACTGAAATGGCTGCAGTTGTCTTTCTCCTTGCAGAAGTTCAAGTTCCTATGTTATTAAATGGTTTATTATGCCTAGGTGATGCACTCTATTTTTTTTTTTAAAGGGACTGCTTCCTTTTTTACCAATTAATTGACCACTCTAAGGGCGTTTAACAGTCACTGACAGTAGTATTTTGAATTTCAGGAGATCTAGTTACTCTTATTCTTACGCTGTTCTTTATCCCCACAGCAATGATAGCTCCAGGATGCCTGTACTAAGCACAAAGCTAACCTTAATTTTGCAATTAAAAAGGAAAGTAATTTGATGTAAGTAAAGTAAAATGCGCACACAGACCAAGGGGGCACATGTGTGCACATATAAACATTGGAGTATCTTATGGAAGCTTTTAATGAAACCCTTATGATATGAATAATACTCAAGTTACAAATGCTACAGCTTATCTGTTATGCATGGTAGGTCATAACAACTCTGCAATTCAGTCAAGGCAGGAAAGTAATTTTAGTAAACATAATACCTGAAAACAGTTTTCAAATTAATCCCCTATTTCTAATGTATAGTAATCTCCAAAACAGTTGGGTTATTTTTCAAATCCAATTTCCAGTTTGTGTTGGTGGTTTTTAACCATTAGGACCACATTGCTTACCACCTCAAATCCCTCAGTTTCAGCATGTGATATTTAGGTGTGTTGTAGTGACAAGGTTATAATTTTCTGAGCGAGCTGTCAGAATGCACCTTACACTGGAAATAGAAACACGGCGTGGAAAACAGAGATGTGACAGATGAATTATGGCATATATTCATATGAAGCATAAGACTGGGATATGACAGAGGTCTGTTTATAGATCCGCATGTGGTGCAGAGGAGGTGACTAGGGAAGCAGTATTCACTGTATTTTGCACTAAGAGAAGTTAGGGGTACTTAAGTAAATTGCTGCCTAGCAGGTTTACAACAAACGTGACAACCAACTTCATACATACGTGGGATATTGTGAAGCCAAAAGCATCCAGGATTTTTAAACCACCATGTCTCCCCAGACACGTGCATTGGTGTCTATTAAACATGATGTTTGGTAGTGGTCTCCAGCACAGAAACTGCATCAACCATTGACTGCTAGAAGGAGACAAGAAACACTCCATCTTTGTTTCTTACCTTTCCGTTAGCCAACGCTTCTGGCTGCTGTTTCAGATTAAATGAGCTTCACTGGACTGAAAGCCTTTAAGGCTTTTCTTCATGGCAAGAGAACTTCTGAACACGCAAATCGGCTGGTCTTGAGTTCAGTGCAAAACTTGGCCATTCTATTTGGCCTTTCCTACTAAAATTTAGAGCTCCCTGGAAGACGGAGAAATTGTATCTTTCCTACCAACCATGCTGCAGGTTTCCCCACACCTGCACTCTTACCTTCTCCAAAGGTTGATACGTATTTGAGGAGAAAAATCACGCCCCTGCATCGCTTTACTTTTCTCTGTCTCCTTTTGTACCATCTGCCTATGGACAGGGAACAATTGTCCTTAAACTCTCTGTATGGTGGGGAACGCTGCTCGGCTCCTCCCTTCTTGTTAAGTACCCACAGGGACAATCCAGCCTTTCACTATTGCAATTACTGTTTCAGACACTCAGTAACAGAACAGTATCAATATCATTCTAAAAGACACAGTTTTACTATCCTGACATAAAGGCACTATCAAAATTCTTCTCTAACCATGCCAGGAAAATAATTGAAAACATATTTAGCTGTATGGATGTAGAAACCTAGAGGAATTTTGTTGGTCTTGTGGTTAGTGAAGGAAAGATGTGGAGAGACGTTTAAACCAAGAGTTTGTACAAGCCATATATTCATGTTCCTGAAATTTGAGAGAATACATTTGACAAATAGCACTCACTTTAAAAACTGGATATGAGGTTCTTTAGGATTGTTCTTGTGTGCCGTTGGCTGCCTTGGTAATATTTTTGGAGAGACAATTTTGGTCACTGTTCAGGATTTGTTCAGGGAAGGCAACTTGGACCTTTCCGAAGTTGATGCACTTCTACCTTGACTGCAATTAAATGCTCTTCAGGTAATGTTTCAGCTTTGCTGCGATTTTTTTCCAAGCAGAATCTCTCTCCAAATGTTGCAGTCAATGCGAACTTTCCATTCAGACCAAAGCATATAGGCTGGCTCTGTGTTATCACCTGACAACATCATCATTGGGAATATTAAGCTGTCAACAGCAGATCTGAAGGAATCGTTTTCCCAATCTGCACTGAATTATAGAGGATAGCAGTCTATCACACATAAAAGTCTTTCCATTTTCTAAGTCTGTATCTAATTCTAATAGTTTCAATCTGACCTCAGACTGGATTTCCCTCTTGTTTTAAATCATGCTCAAGACACCTTCTAATGGCTTAGTTACAAGATTTGTAACAATTCAACACATTTGTGTATGTCTTTATGTTATTTTTTAGACATATTTAAACCTGTATGTGCCAAGCCTATGTTTGGAGAGAGTAGTGTCTTTTTGCTGAAACACTCACCACTGCTCTGTTATATACCTTTCACTTTCTTGTTGCATTCCTGATTAATATGTTGTTTGCATGGCTTTATGCTAACACACGCATCATTTGGGATGGAGTGTGGGTCACTGTCAAGTGGGACAGGATTAGGATGTGGGAGGTTGCTAGCATTAATGCTTAGCTAGTAGGATTAGGATAAAGCTATAATTGAACAGTTCAACTAACCTGGCATTCATCAAGAGATTTGCAAAAGTGCTTTACAGTGGTCAATGAAAGGAACTTTTAAACTATCAAGGCAACATTGTATTGCAAAGGGGCAGGGTTAAGCACTTATCTTGTCCTGCCTGTACAAATGTAAGATTCTTTGCTGTTTTTGGCATCGCAGTCTGTGTTTCTGAATGTTTAGAGATAGTGGGACAATAAGAAACGAAAAAGTGTTTTGTCTAAGAATGTTAAAAAAATGGCAGAGAGACAATAGTATTTAATGAAATCCCATTAGAGATACACTATCTGGTGGAATCTGAAGGGACTCAGAAGTGATAAAAAAAAGTAAAAAAAATCTCAAGGGACATTTAAGAAAGGTATTTTAGATGAATGAATAACTCCAGCAATTTACTTTTTGCAGAGACAAAATTTCACGTATTTCTCTAATCCTGCTAGTTTGTGGGCTAGAGAGGTAACACTGGCTGGAGCAAATACATCAAAATATATAAATGGTACATAGGCTGTGTGGTGGTCCTCTGTACAGGGATGATATGTGATAACACACCATAAAGATGGTCCCCCTGGCCTTGACAGGTCACCCCAGAACTATAATGGGCGACGCTGTTGAAAGGTCCACAATGTTGATAAATTCCTAAAAAATGCATCCTGTTTTCACTTAAATCTGCATTCCAGCCACCACGTAATTGGCATATGCTAGAGTAGAGAAAGCAATCTCATTGTGCAATTTGTCTTGGCTGTGCGCATTTTTTTGGGGAAAAAATGGGAATGAAATAATAGCTTTTGATGACATCATAGCTATGGCTAAGATTAAAACTGCTCCCCTGTGGGGTGTTGCTGGGATTTTTGTTCTATCAGGTTCATGGACGTGTATATTTGTACTGTACTGGCAGTGGGCCAGTTTCTATGATTGTTTTATTGGGTGTCCAGTGTTATTAAGCCTCTCTGTGTTTTTTCCCCTTTCACTTTTTACTTCTGAACGGCATTTCTGTAAGCAATTTGCATTAATTTATGTTAAGTTTCACGTGCCATGTGTCAGCTGAATTACACATCAGATCTAAAGATTCAAAGCCCTTTGAATTCTTCTTGGTGGCTATGCTATATTTACTACTAACTCGCTTGTATGCGATCGAGGAATTTAACAAGTTTTCAACTGTTTTCCACGTCTGAGGACATCTATGCACAGGGGTAGATTTAAAAAACTGTAAAGATCCAGAAAGGGAACATTTAGGGATAACTAACAATACAATTTATACCCTGCTGTATAACAGTCCTCTTGTGTTCTGGGTTTTATGTGCATTCAGCAATTGCATTATTCTGTTGATTTATGAGGACAAAATAGTCCATTCTTTATGTCTGTGAAATGCATAGCACAGATAAGTCTTGATGTTGTCTCAGGAGAACCAGACGGGTACTGAAAAATACAAATCATTAATAAATTATCATCGTAATAATGTCAAGTTGCTACACGCTAGTCTCCATGAAATCCATAATAGGCTTGAGGTTGTAAAAATATGTATAATTTCTTAGAGCCTTAAAATATTTTTACTGCGGTTTATATTTTAATTTAGCCACATTGATGTATTTCTAAGG
>WAAD01017996.1:66876-204572 GCA_013389945.1 Fregata magnificens | reverse complement strand
TTCAATAAAAATAATGTAACGATGTGGGCTGTATCCCATTCCCAGAAAGTACGAATTTCTAATGGTTCAGCAATATCACCAAATCTGACATGTTACTTTTCATCAGTTCTCTTGATTCCTGTATGGGCCACCCATGAAGTTGCCCAAATGTTGTGCAGAATTTTGTCTGGGGTTTTTCTGAGCTGCTTTTTGTTGGGAGTAGAATAGGTGTATCAAGTATGATTACCTTCTTTTTTTATGTTTCTGTAAATCACAGAGAACAGAGATAGCTGTGAATGACTTAATTCTGATCTTCCACCTAGCTGAAGGCAACAGAGTAAAAATGGTGTAAATAGGGTCAGAGTCAGGCTCTTAGTCAGGATAAATTTCCTTATGTTAGTGGCAGTATGTTCAGAATGCTTTGAAGTGCTGGTTTGTCAGAGTTCACAACAGTTCATTTCAGCTCCAAATAAAATATTATCTGACTTTGCTGGCTTTCCAGCACCAGTCGAAGTAACAGTAGAGCTGTTCTAATTCATTTTATGAATCCAGTTTTCTTACACTAGTTGCTTTATTGGAATTCGTACAGAGCTTTCTTTAAACACAGATTTTCACTGGAGAAAAACAAAAGAGTGTTTATATAAGACAATAGGGCAGACATCATTTACTGCATAGGGTTGATTTTGAGTTTATGCAACTAAGACAAAGGGAAATGAACACCCCCATGTGGTATAACCTCTGCAAGAGTGTAACTTTGTTATTTTAAGGCTTGAATTGCCATACCTTTTAAAGTTTGAATTATTGAGGAATATACTCTACAACATGTACTTTGTTCTACAGAATGCAAGCACAATATTTTCCTTATGTTTTTTAATTTAGGATACATTCAAAGCAAGACAACTTCCACCTTTTCTGAAGCAGTTTGCAATGTAGCATAAATGTTGTTTATCCCAGGTCTGAGACTTAAAGAACTTTCAGCAGTTGATTTTTTTTTTTTTTTGTATGTCTAACAATGTCCCTACTAAGGCTTAAAATAAACCTGGCTGCTAAGCAGAATCCCTTAAACATTCAGTGTTTAATTCTGATGTCTCTATCGTCTTTCCTTCTCATAGTCTGCTGTGTGAAATTCTGAGCAAAATAGCCCCTTAGGGTTCTTTCAAAGATTATGAAGCTGTGTGCAGAAATGGTGAGGACAACGAGGAATTTCAGGACCTATGTACGTGGGGGGACCCAATGGATTGCAACTTTTCCGCTTTTGTCTTCCAACTCCTTATAGCTTTTGGGTTAAGAAATATTGTCCTAAGATAATTGGTTAAAGCATAGAAAATCATAAACTAATCTGTTTATTAACAGGATAGAAAAGGAATTTTTCCCTTAATACATTAGTGGCTGCAAAATATGCATCTGACTGCAAAGAGTTTATCTATTATACATTAGAGCTGGCAATCATGCAACCCCACAGGACTGACCTCTGTCTAACACTGCTATGAAGCTAGAGTAAATCCAGGGAAATTAGTGAACAGAGTCTGCAAGATTAAGAATTTGTTTTCCATATTGTTATGTTTGTGGTAAGATCTAAGTTAAAAAAAGTAAAAAGTAAATGATAGGAAAAGAAATACGAAAAGAGCTAATTTTTGGGAGGGGAAGGATAGTTATAGTTACAAGGAATAATGATGACTTGGTTTTGATGTAGAACAGACTGCCTGTACCTTCCGGAGTCAAGTCCACGTAGTTATTCAGGTGTGATCATTCTGATAGAAGAAAGGAGGCAAGAGGTGGGAAGGAGGCACGTAGTCTCTTCTCCTATGAGGAGTCCTCTGAACCACTTCCCTTCCTTTTGGTCTGAATGAATCCGGGTCTTCTGTCCTGCAGGTCATGAATTTATTATCTTCAATGCCTTTCTGCACAGAGGTTAGGGTACGTCTTCATGGGTAGCTCAGGAACTAACATCCAGGTCTGAGAGTGTTCGTTGGCCTAGTCTGAGTTCAGAACCAACTACGTAAACCATACTTGAATTAGCAATGCTGTACCTACCTAGATAAGCAACAGATTTTCTGGTGTGAAAATTCTTAAAATCTTAATAGGGTAAGTGGAAACCTGGAGACGCCATCTAGCCCCAAATCAGTCAGCTACTGCAAATCATTCCTGACAGAGTTTGTTTTTGTTTTTTTTTTAATAAAAAAAAAAGGAGGGGGGGATGGTGGGGAAAAGGGGTATTTAACATTCTCTCCTGTTCAGGCTGGAGTCAGACTTCACTCCCCATGCTGTATTCCTCATGCATGGATATGACAGCCCCTATTTTTGCTTCCCAATAAGTTATGATGGATCTCACCTATCCTTTGAGACAAACGTAGGTGAGAAAGGTGGAAAGGCATTGGCTGACCAGCAGCAGTCACCCTGCTAACAGATTACCAGTTAAAATATTATTTTGGTTAATAGTGGATAGATCACCTGGTTTAACTGGCAAGTACTGCCCTTCCCCACAGGCAGGAGGTGTCTGGATATGAATGACAGTGAAACAATAACCCAAGTAAACTATGCAATGAAGCGATGCTTTATTGAGCTTTCTCACAACTTACAGTTTAAATCTAAAGAAGAAATGTTTGTAGGGAATGCTTTATTACAAGGGATGCACAGCATCAGTGCTTCAACTGTTAATAGGTAACTAGAGATATATGAACTGAAATGTATGTAGAGAGTGTGCATTTTTCCATTAATAATGTTGAATTTTCTCAGAAAACAGGCAAATCAGCTTCAGCTGGACTACTTATTACTAAGAATTTGCAGACTTGAATCTTAAATATATAGAAGTCATGCTTGCTTTCTATGGAACGAAAGAGTAATCCCTCAATTGTTCTTCTCATAAAGGCTGAATGCTCAAACTTTGCCTGCGTCAGCTGCCTCCTAACCAGCTACGGCAAGTTTATTTTTAGCGAGCGAGAGACTGAAAGTTTCATTTTGAGAACTTCAAACAAAGTATAAATCAAGATAGTTTAGTGATAAAAAAGCTTGGCTGGGGACTTCTATTGGCTTTTCCATATGAAATACAACATGAGGGGTTTTTTTTATGGGCACAAATGTTATTTTTCACTGGCTGTCAAAAATGGCCTCTTTCAGCTTCTTGTACAATTGACCGTTGTGATAAGTCAGTGAGTTTGTCCTTTTTATCCATTAGACTGAATAAACACTGGGATTTTGTTCATCTTTTAAATCCATTATATGGCATTTCCCAGAGGAGGTAAGCTTTGTATTTACTTGTGTGGCAACTCTTTGAAATATGGTATGTTGAATCATCTTCTTTTTCCCAAAAAAACATTTCCAACAAACCAAGAGTTTGGCTTTATACGTCGGTTTCAAGGGCTAAAAAAAATCCTTAATGTGAAGACACACTCTAAGTTTAATTAAACACAGGGCTACTGCAAGATTAGATCAGTAGATTGTTTATATCGGCAATGCTTTCCAGAAAAAGTTTTGACAACCAACTGCTGAAAATAGCTGCAGAAAACCCCCAATGAAAACCAGCAGTAAAAAAAAATCCCCAAGACTAATTCACACAAAAGTAAAGGAGGAATAGCTGAAGACCCTATCTCAGCTTAGATTAATGCTGGCCTCTTTGTGGAATAATTTCTTTTGATCATCTAAGGGAGCTGTCTTGATGTTTTATATACTGGTTATTTTATATCTTTTTAAAGCTATAACAGAGATTTGAGCGCAAAACACTTTTTCAATTTGAGACAAACCCTGGATGAGGACTGTACAAAGAAGAGATTTCAAAGAGACACAAATATAGTATTTCCATGTGTGACAGGTATTTCTTTGGTAAAGTCTTTGAAAAGTTGAAAGAAGACAAAAAGAGAAAGGAGGTGCACAAAAGAGAAATACTTCATCAAGAGCTACCAAGGTGGTATTAGATCCAGTGATGCTGTGCTTGATGTTTATAAATGTTATTTCACCAATAGCTATTAAAAAATAAAAATTTTAGGAAATGCCTCCATCGTGGTATTCTGTCAGATTGAGTGGAGATTCAGTTGCTTAACATAGGCGTGGTCTGCCCTTTGAGATACAGCTCAAAGCCAGAATACCCTAAAGACCCTTGTCTCCCAGAGGTCTTATGTCTTGTTTACAATTCCTACGAAGGTGTCTCAGATGTTCTGAAACATGTTAAATAGCCCAGGGTGCTTCCATTTAGGCAGCTGAGTGCTGTGCTAAGTTACGGACTGAACTTTCAGATTTTTTTCTGGAAAAGAGCCATAATCAGGAAGCGACTTTTCACTTAACTGTCAGGGATATTTGAGTTAGCTTTAAAGAAGCTGGCGAGGTTGCTTCTAGGAATATAGGCAAAATAATTAGAGCGTGGCACCAGCTAAAGCTCAAATATTTTTTTCAATTTCTTGTGAGGATTGAGCATGTCCTTGACGAGTCCTGTGCTGCGAACAGTTAGACCACTAGCAGTATTCTGGAGAGAAACTAGTTAGATGAAAGTCGTCTTGAATATGCGCTCTCACCACAATAAATATCCACCTACTGCAGTCTAGATGTACATCCTGAGGGTACAGCCACGGTCGTTAACAGCAGCCTATGAGCTCATGACTCTGCTGGGTAGCAGTACAGCTACAGTACACTGGGCTCGCTTGAGAGTTGGTCAGTGAGAGCAGCAGACTACCTGGAAAAACAAAGCTGTCAGATGTTTGTTCAGGAAAAAAAGATACTCAGGTTGACAAACAATACAATTACAAACCTGCGGTGAATCTACTTTTTATGGCAAAGGTTAAAGCTGTATTGAGCAATTCTGGTAACACTTACTTAGATCTCTTCAACATCGGGCAATTTGTTTCCAGGGCTGTTATACCACAGACCTCTTAGTAATTGCGTTAGTGAAGTACTCTTTGCGGTGGGTGGAGAAGAGGTATTGCACCGTGTACATCTGCCAGCTGCCTTTGACACATTAGGGACAGCTGACACATCCGTGGGCCTTGGCAAGAAAGATGGAGCCACGTTTAAGTGTCTGCGTTTATTCCATTGTGAGGCTTGGACTATGCCTCACCGACTGGGGGGACTTGAGGGGTTTATCTTGAATAGGTCTGCCTGTGGGATGAGGTACCCGGCTGGGCTTGGCAGGGATATTAGCTCCTGTGAGCAAGAATTTTTCCTGGCTCTTATTATGCAGTTTCACAGGTGCTTCTGTGTTCCTGAGTATTAGTGGTTCATAAGCCAGCAAAGAGGTCAACATGCTGTTGCCACCCATTTGCCTGTGACTAGATATCTCTATACATGTATTCCACATGTACTCCAACTCACTATGATAGCCTATGCTTTTATCAGCTTGGTCATTGCTGAGCATGAACCCACCGTCCATTTAACTTTTTCAGAATGGAATGTGAGTACAGAGGATTAGCTCACTGGCAGGGTGGGCCTGGTCATCTTTAGCTTGTAAAACAGAGAGAAAGAAAAGACTGATTATTAAGATCACATTTCAAGTTATGTCCCTGCAATGACAGAAAGACTTTAAAGATTTTTTCTGCTTAGCAGGGACATCAGAATTACTTATATTACTAGAAATTCTTCATCCAAACATTGCAAGTACTATTTTGGAAACCAGTAACGACAAGTTCTGCAACAGATTTTCAAGATATAGTTGGAGTAAAGTGCTAAAATACCGTTGAGTACTACAGCCTCGATTGCTTTGGAAATATTAATTTAATCCATTGTTAAACTTTGCACACTTGTATTTAACCAGTTTTAATATTACGTGTGTCCAAAATAAAATACATGAAAGTCCACTTGAAACCTAAGTTCATGTTTCATCTGAGGTGAAATGCATCTTTGCATCCAACCATAAACAATTTTCTTCTTACACTTCTGATTCATTAGAAAAGCGTCATGGTGGACTGGGTTTTTTTTCAATAACTCAAAAAAATCGGTTGTGCTCATAGTTCTGTGTGGGACCCCAGTCTAGTCCCAAAAGCAATCAAACCCCCAAATACCCTATCTCTCCAAACTAAAAACTCTTGTGTCTTTCTGAGGTGTGCCTAGATACATCTCACTGATTCCACACAGGGAAAGAAAATAAACAACAAAGAACCGAAGAAAAGTGATATATGTAGTTAGATCATGAAAAGATGCTGAATGCAAAGGGCGGGATTTACAAAAGTACATAAGCATGGCAGGTGTCTGGGTGCTTTAGTGAACCATGGACACCCAAGAGGATGTCCACAGATCCCAGGGCAATGAGGTGCAGAGAGCTTTGAGCTGTCCCCAGGTGAACTTGCAAATGAACAGAAAAGAGTATAGCTGTCCTGAGACTGCACTGCTGATAAGTTTTAGTACCCTTAATGAGACACTTAATAAGCCTTCATTTAAGCACTTGATGGGTGGATTGCACTATCGTGTTGCGTGCCTATAGACCTAAGATCTAATTATTGGGAGTTAGGATACTTCTGAGGAGCTGAGCCACCTAAGTCAGATGTTTCTGATAATCTAACTCTAAAAGATTAAGGCTTTTCACTTAACTCATTCTTTCTTCCAGTCATCAACAGCTGCTAGAAAGCTGTGTTTGAGCTTCCAAAATATGAAGTAGGCGTATACTGTAAGCTGACGTACAAACTCTTCTGCATTATTGGTACCATCAGTGCCTAAGTCATAGATTTGCCATCCATGAGGTTAGTCTTTTCCATTCTGATTTTATGGTTTAATGTGCTGGCATGAGAACTTAATCAGCCATTACTTGGACAAACAAATATGATAACTATTGAGATAGAAGAATGAATTCAACCTAGGCCAGTGCATTTCTAGTTCAAATATTATCTATATTTAACCTTTCTCTACATAGGTTAGAATCTCATATTATTCTCTCAAGACTTTGATTCTTGTTTTCCTAAATAATTATCAAGACTACCTGACTTTGTGCTTGGCTATCAGACTTGCTGAGTTAGGAACAGTGAGGAAAGGTTAATGTGTTCTCCTGCTGATGATTATGTCAGAATGGGCTAAGTCTGTGAAATATAAATAGCCAGGATGCCAAAGCAAATATTCTGATTCCCTTGAACTCATTAGCAAAAGTTTATTTTAGATGTGATGGGATGCAAGTTATTACTCCAGAATAGAATAGATGGATAGATTAGGATGGATGGAATTCATGCATAAAGCAGGTCAGTATCTATTGGAACTTAATACTTCCCTACTGAAAGCTCAAAAATGGCTGAATTTATGAACACGTTCTTAGATACAAATATTTTATTTGATATTTCATCACTTATAAGTAGAATTTTTTTCTTTCAGTCCTTTCTGAGTTTCTATCTTGAATGGAAACAAGGTAAATCCATTAGCTGGCTCATATTTCACACTAAAAGGGGAATGACAGCAATGATTCAGCATAAGCAGCACATAGGAGCGTGAACACCATGTAGAAAGTCATGTAGCTTATGGAGCTTAAAGTTAAAACATAAGCAGCACATCAGAATCCAAGGAAATATCTGGAGCATTTTTGTTTCTTTCCAAACTGTAAGTCTGATATTGTACTTTGTTAACAGAGTGAGCTGCCATTCAGTCTCAATTAAACTGCCAGAGCTGTAAGATAATAAGAACAGGAAATTCTTGAAAGATAAATTCAAGATGGTAGCTACAATTGGACTTCTCTGAACTGATTACAGTTATAATTATATTGTGAAACATAGTAAAGCTGAAATGTACTTAACTTTTTATTAAAAGAAGTAGTAGAAGAAAACATCTTATCTCACTTCACTTCCATGCCATACCCAATACATTCACTCTTGAACTTACTCTGTTTATAGCTTGCAAGGGACAAGGTTTATTTGAACTGGTTATGTTTTGAGTTCATGTGGGTTTCTGCCTTCAACTGCAGAATGTACTCCACAAGTTCTCGTGTCACTCTGCCTGGCTATTCTTTTTGTTGCCGTGCCAGGGTTTATCACCACTCACTTCTGGATAGTGTTAATGATGCAGTCACTTCCTCTCTGCCAAACAACCGTAACATTCACCAGACTTCCCCGCATGTTACGGAGCAAGTCAAGTATCATTACCTGAAATGGTAAAAAAAAATAAAAAATAAAAAAAGCTAATCCTGTTTACAGAAGGAATTTTGATAGATGCTGAACAACCTTTTGAAAGATTAATGCAAGGAAAAGTAGTCATTTTGGGTATCTTAGCAGAATTTCAGCTGAGTGACGCTTCACAATAGTCAGGTTTTTAAAAAAAAGTTGCTATGGAAGCAGAGCTCCTCATTTTCATTTTTTACTGCAAAAAACTCTGTCTTTTAAAGGGAAATGAAAACCAAGCTAACAAATGATGGAGGGGTGAAATCAGTGACGTGTCACTGCCCAGTGCTGTGTCACTAAATAGTGTGGTATGGCTGAGACAGACAATTCTCAAACAACCACAATTCCCAAGTCATCTCTTCTCCTTTGTAACACACAAAATGTATTTTATTAAGGGAGCCACATGGGAAGAGGTGGGAACTATAAAGCCTTACAGTGAGTGCCAAGGCACACAGAAGAAAAGTGTTTATATATACACAAGTGAAATTCTGAAAACAAGTTATTTTGGGGAATCCTGAGAAACAGAAATAGCTGTCGAACTTTTGTTGAAGATAAACAGTTTTACCACAACAAATTTCTTAGCAATTGGTTAAAAGATAGTGATGTTTACCTTTGGAAAACTACCGCTGTGCTGCCAGCTACACCAGTCAGAGCAACTTTCCAAATATTACATCTTCTTATTCACTTAGGCTTGACTCCAAGCAAGAAAATACCTCCCATTCCTCACAGCTGAAGGGAGAGGTTGTAAGTCAGAGCATCCCAGTCCTCCATGATACTGAATCGAGCCGATTCAATGCACTGGCCCAGAGGATTCCCTTCTTTTCTTTTGATATCGGGTGGAAGATTGATGCCTGAGGATGTCTGTTGGGTAAAGTAACCTTGTTGCAGAGCCACCTCCAATATGTGGAGAGCAATAGAGGCCAAAATCCTAAATGGGAGGTAGATAACTCTTCTGTAATCTTCGCATTTTTTCCAAGGACGGATTGAAATGGAATTTAGATCTATAGGTGTTTTCAGGGAGGAACATTATTCTAATGAGGCTTTTTTAGAGTGGATTCTTTCTCCTGGAGTTTGGACTGGAAAACCCATTTCAGACCAAAGAAAGCTTCATAATAGAAGTTTTGTGAAAACCACCCTTCCTCATAAAAATGTTCTGTCTGACCAAATCTGCATCTCAGAGATTTGTCCAGCTCTGTTTTGGAAAGTTCATTACCTACAAGGTCCTTCCTTCATGCATTCAGCAGTTATTATGTCTGAGGGTACGAGAAGAAAAAGGTTTCTATATCTCCGGAATTTATAGCGGCTCCTGCATAACTGTGAAGTGGACAGGTCAGTAGACATCAGTCAGAGCTTGCAAAACTGAAGGACTCTATCTGCAAGCTGAAGCTTAGACACGTACAGCTTGCAAAAGCAGTTCTGAAGTACGGGGAGAAAAAAAAAAAATTGTTTTGCATTTCCCAACCTTCAGTACTCCTGTTTTGTCACATCATTGGCAATTTTGACTCATTTCTAACAACACACTGGCATCCTTTTCCCAGTTCAACCAGTCCTCACCAGCCCCCTGGGGAGAAAGGAGCCTGGTCTCTGAAGAGCTTACACAGACCGGAGAACCCAGCTCGGGAGGTCTTGGTTTGGCACCAAATCTGAACTAACAAAGAGTGTGTCTTTTAGGCAACCCAGGGGAGATACGCTGCTTTAAACTGCTCTGATCTTCAGCCAAAAGGGGGACTTTTGACTCCATAGGCTCAGGAACCAGGATTTTCAAAGGAAATTAAGAAATGTCTCCACAACATGTTAATGCTTATAGTGAAATGTCAGAGAAATGGAAATTCAGTGTTCATTAGACATGAAATTTTCTTCAGCTCCTGTGAAAAAGCTCAGCTTTAAAGACTAAAAAGAGCTAAATTTACTGTTCTTCTCTACACAGTAGCATCTGGATTGGCGTGATTTACAACCAATTGTCAGTTTATTTGTTTGTGTTTCCTTTTTTTGGTGAGTTAAATGGGAGTTCAACCTGTTAAACAGCTGTTGCCTGATATACCTACTGAGTTCATTGAAATATTCAAGGGTCTAAAATCCTATAAAATGACAGCATTCCCAAGTAATTATAGATCATTATTTCTGAATATTTCATATAAAATTGAGCAAAGGGGCAATTGTTTTTACTAAGTTGCAACCTCAAGGTGATATGATGTTTTAGTAGCTAGGTCTTAAATGTTATCAGATTCAACTATTCTGGCACTTGTCTTAGAAACAGAACTATATTTCGACAGTGAGATTTTATGGAGAGCTATATGCAATGAAGACTTAAATGCATAATGTTAACATGTCCTTATATGCTTTCTTCAAATGAAGGGTATTTCTGAAAAGGAAAAACTGACCCATGTCTTAAGGGGTGTGCAGGCACTGAGACGAATGTATTATAAATTCAACCTACTCACGTGCTTCAGTGTCACACTCCCTGCAGTAGCAATTCTAGAAGGACTGCATGAAGCTTAGATGGTCACTAAAAGCCTTGTAAAGACTCTGCACAGCTTGGGTGTGAGGCCCATTGGATTTGAGTAAAACCTACAGAATTACAGATCAAAAGGCACTATTGACTGTCAGAACTGAGATTAAGCCTCATTTCACTAGGGAGCTGGGAAAAGGGAGGAAAAGCATAAGCTGTAGTGATATTTCTTCAGTAATATTCTTGTAGGAGATCAATATCATCTGCAGAATTAGCTGGGTG
The DNA here is from genome assembly GCA_013389945.1 of Fregata magnificens. Lineage (NCBI taxonomy): Eukaryota > Metazoa > Chordata > Aves > Suliformes > Fregatidae > Fregata > Fregata magnificens. The sequence continues at coordinate 193,808 of WAAD01017996.1, read as the reverse complement.
TGGACGGAATGACCTGCTAAGCCAAGTCTCCTTTCTCTTTCCAAAGCCTGGGAAACTAACCCAAAACAATCTTTTAAAATGCAGTTTTATGACCAGGCAAAAGTTAAACTGTGGAAAATGTATCAGTACAGGCACATCTGCTTGCTTGCCTTTTGCTGCAGTGGCTGATGATAACCTAGCGTCCCTCCCAACAAAGAAAAAAAAAAAAAAAAAAAAAAAAAAAAAAAAGAAACAAACAGAAAAAGCTCAACCAAAGGAAAAAATGTCTGATGAGATATTTTTTGCTTTGTGCAAGCAGTCTGCAGGACTGAGTTTGAGTTTAGTAAGAGTAATGCTACTAGAATTTAGTGCTGCTTATTCACTAACTGTAGCCTACAGAGGTGGTAGGAAACTCCAGGCACTCTGTGCGTAATCCTAAGTGAAATCTAAGCCCTTTGCTGTTTGACCTCAGCTCTTGGGATCAGGTTTGAAGTTTTGCATAATACCACTCCGGACTTTGAGTTTTTTCTTTACCATGCAAATAATAAAATTAAAGGAGGTCACGATGAGATTGGAAAATATTGCACACAACAGAGGTAGGATGGATACCTTTGTTTCTCTCTTGTTTATTTCGCCATAGATTTTTTTTTTGGTGACCCTTTGCCTCTGTTATATATTTGGTTTAGTACCATGTGACATCATGGTCTCGTGGGGGACTTCAACTTACCAGATGTCTGCTGGCAATACAATACAGCAGAGAGGAAACCATCTAGGAGCTTCCTGGAGTGTGTGGAAGAGAACTTCCTGACACAGCTGGTGAGGGAGCCAGCTAGGGAAGGCGCCCCACTGGACCTGTTGTCCGTGAACGGAGAAGGACTTGTGGGTGATGTGATGGTCGGAGGCCCTCTTGGGCATAGCAATCACAAAATGATAGAGTTTTTGATTCTTGGAGAAGTAAGGAGGGGGGTCAGCAGAACTGCTACCCTGGACTTCCAGAGGGCAGACTTTGGCCTGTTTAGGAGCCTGGTTGCCAGAGTCCCTTGGGAGGCAGTCCTGAAGGGCAAAGGAGTCCAGGAAGGATGGGCACTCTTCAAGAAGGAAATCTTAAAGGTGCAGGAGGAGGCTGTCCCCATGTGCCGAAAGACGAGCCAGTGGGGAAGAAGACTGGCCTGGCTGAACAGAGGGCTTTGGCTGGAACTCAGGAAAAGAAGGAGAGTTTATGACCTTTGGAAGAAGGGGCAGGCAACTCAGGAGGACTACAAGGATGTTGTGATGTTATGCAGGGAGAAAATGAGAAGGGCCAAAGCCCAGCTAGAACTTAATCTCACTACTGCCATAAAAGACAATAAAAAATGCTTCTATACATTAGCAACAAAAGGTGGGCTAAGGAGAATCTCCATCCTTTATTGGATGTGGGGGGAAACATAGTGACAAAGGACGAGGAAAAGACTGAGGAATTGAATGCCTTCTTTGCCCCAGTCTTTAATAGTAAGACCAGTTGTTCTCGAGGTACCCAGCCCCCTGAGCTGGAAGACAGGGACGGGGAGTGAAATGAAGCCCCCATAACCCAGGGGAAATGGTTAGCGACCTGCTACACCACTTAGACACACACGAGTCTATGGGGCCGGATAGGATCCACCCAAGGGTACTGGCGGAGCTGGCGGAAGTGCTCACCAAGGCACTTTCTATCAGTTATCAGCAGTCCTGGCTAACCAGGGAGGTCCCAGCTGGCTGGAGGTTAGCAAATGTGATGCCCATCTAGAAGAAGGGCCAGAAGGAGGATCCAGGGAGCTACAGGCCTGTCAGTCTGACCTTGGTGCTGGGGAAGGTTATGGAGCACATCATCTTGAGTGCCATCACGTGGCACGTACAGGACAACCAGGTGATCAGGCCCGGTCAGCATGGGTTTATGAAAGGCAGGTCCTGCTTGACTAACCTGATCTCCTCCTATGACCCGCTTAGTGGATGAGGGAAAGGCTGTGGATGTTGTCTACCTGGACTTTAGTAAAACCTTTAGTAAAGCCTTTGACACCGTTTCCCACAGCATCCTCCTGGAGAAACTGGCTGTTCATAGCTTGGATGGATGTACTCTTCACTGGGTGAAAAACTGGCTGGATGGCTGAGCCCAGAGAGTGGTGGTGAATGAAGTTAAATCCGGTTGGCGGCCAGTCACAAGTGGTGATCCCCTGGGCTCGGTATTGGGGACCGTTCTTTTTAATATCTTTATCAATGATCTGGACAAGGGGATTGAGTGCGCCCTCAGCAAGTTTGCAGATGACACCAAGTTGGGCAGGAGTGTTGGTCTGCTTGAGGGTAGGAAGGCTCTGCAGAGGGATCTGGACAGGCTGGATCGACGGGCCGAGGCCAATTTCATGAGGTTCAACAAGGCCAAGTGCCAGGTCCTGCACTTTGGTCACAACAACCCCATGCAACGGTACAGGCTTGGGGAAGAGTGGTTGGAGAGCTGCCCGCCGGAAAAGGGCCTGGGGGTATTGGTTGACAACTGGCTGAATATAAGCAGTGTGCCCAGGTGGCCAAGAAGGCCAACAGCATCCTGGGTTGTATCAGCAATAGTGTGGCCAGCAGGACTAGGGAGGTGATCATCCCCCTGTACTCAGCACTGGTGAGGCCGCACCTCGAATACTGTGTTCAGTGTTGGGCCCCTCACTACAAGAAGGACACTGAGGTGCTGGAGCGTGTCCAGAGAAGGGCAACGAAGCTGGTGAAGGGTCTAGAGCACATGTCTTATGAGGAGCGGCTGAGGGAACTGGGGCTGTTTCGCCTGGAGAAAAGGAGGCTGCGGGCAGACCTTATAGCTCTCTATAACTACCTGAAAGGAGGTTGTAACGAGATGGGGGTCGATCTCTTCTCCCAAGTAACAAGCGATAGGACGAGAGGAAATGGCCTCAAGTTGCACCAGGGGAGGTTTAGACTGGATATTAGGAAAAATTTCTTCACTGAAAGGGTTGTCAAGCATTGTAACAGGCTGCCCAGAGAGGTGGTGGAGTCACCATCCCTGGAGGTATTTAAAAGACGTGTAGATGTGGTGCTTAGGGACATGGTTTAGTGGTGGACTTGGCAGTGCTTGTTTAACAGTTGGACTTGATGATCTTAAAGGTCTTTTCCAACCTAAACGATTCTATGATTCTGTCATAGCATTTTACTTTATTCTTCATTGTTTCAGTAACCTTGCTGTGAACATTTTTTTTTTTTTTGTGATACTGCAAACAACCAGGCATCTGTTTAGAGGGGGTGATCAGTAATAACCTCTATTAGGTGCTTGTCCAACTACTCAGAAGCCTGAAGTGGGCTAAAATTTAATAGTGGAGTGAAATACGACCACAGAATTATTGTCATCAATTAGGTGAAACTCGCATCCTTGCTGAAAATATTATTTGAATGAGTCACCAGGTAGCAGCACATTTCCTGCTAGTGATAGAGACATTTTCTTAGTTGAGTCTTTTATTCATACCAAAGGCATGTGTTGGCAGAGTTTGGCAGGATTTAGAGGAAGTCTGTGAAAAGTACATAAGAAAGTCTTACCTGAAAATGTCAGTGAGACCTCTCCCTTCTCTCAGATGTGTGCCTGTGCATGACCCAGAACCCTCTGATATGTGCGTTGAACTTCAGCTGCAGCACTTACTCACAAAACGTATTTTAGAGCAAACTTGCAAGTTGCTGCTCAAATGTGATGGATGTCAGCTAGCAAGAAAAGACAAAAATCCCTTAGTGTATGTTTTTCTCACGTATTCTGGCAGAATATTGAATGGTAGCACCGCTGTGACTCAACACTTAGCAGCGTTAAGGTTTGAGAGAAGCTGGGTTTTTATCTGAGGAGCTATTTCTTTGTGTCTTGCTTAAACTTTCTCTTCAATTTTTTGAAGGGGAAGAAGCAAACATGTACCAAGGAGCTAATAGTTTAGTAGTTAATCATTGATTTCTGACTAAGGTCATGCCAGTTTTTAGTACATTCAGTCTGATAATCACAGGCTCAACCCTTAACCTTTTTTATATATATCATTGCATGCAAGTAGAGTTTCTAGTTTTGAAGGGTTCACGTCACAAGGATAACAGCTTCTCTTGTAGCAGTTTAAGAGCTTTTGTTTCTTGCTAAGCTATTGCTGGAAGTTTTCAAGGAATGATTTTTAGACAATAGGTTGCTTTCAGGATGACGTTACTCTGAGGAGATTGTGCCAAGCATAAGTTCCTGGCTAAGTACAAAAAGTGTGCTGGTGTGTGATACACAGGAGCCAAGCGGTGGGAAGGGCAGCTCAGGTACTCTGAGGGATGCTTGGGAGAAGTACTGGAGTGAACAAGATGTGCCAAAATCTCATCAGTGGAGACCGCTATTTCATATTTAGGTATATTGCTGCCACTCCCTCGGAATAAACCTTGTGTCGTAGCCTCAAACACGGCAGCTGGCCCTTGTTGGATTGGTGCTCGGGGTGGTCTCGTGCTGCACATGGGGTGCACACCTGGATTTCCTTCACCCTGGATGCGGAGGGGAAGCACTGCCTTCTCCTCCCTCCTCTCTCCCCTGTGAGCTGTATGAGCGAGAAGGAGGGTGCTCACATGTGTGTCAGAGCTGAGTCGTCTTCTTTTGAGTGTAAATGTTGAAATACCCAGGGCAGTGGTGTGAAAAAGGGAGATGTCTTCCTGGCACTGACATCCCTCGCTCCAGCTCTGCAGACATGGCCAGACTTCTTCAATTTAAAATCTCTGACTGTGATCATTCAGGAGTAGTTACTGATATAATATCGCTGTTCCCTGGCTGGGTGTCTTTGAGGCCTTGGGCAGCAGAAGAGTGCCTGTGATCCCAGGGAAGCTTCCATTAGAAGCTTTGCAGAGTTGTGTGTGGTGAATAATATTTGAAGTTTGGAAGGTGAGCCTGGTGCTTGGGAAGGGTGCTTTTTCATGTAGGTATTACAAACCAAAGGTTATACCAGTCTGCCGTTATAGCCTCAAGACCATCCTTTTCACCAAGCAAACACAGAGCCGTGGTTTCATAATTCAGTCTAACTGTGTGAGAGATATATATATAATGAATAAGGGTCTTGAATGTTGAGACCCCTAAGGGTTAGGACCAAAAGAATGGCTTAGGTTTGGCATTGAAATACTGTAATGATAATTTCCTGAAACACATAACATCAAGTTAGGAGCCTGGGCTCCCTACATCCTCGGTCTCCCCTCTGGGCAGGGCACCAGGTCCTGGGTTGGAGAAGGTGCAGGATCAAATACTCCCAGGCCAAGAAAGTGTATGAAACCGGCTGCTCATTGAGCTTGTTGGTCAGTAGCTGAATGGTAGGTGTTCCTCTGGTCTTGTTAGGACATGGGGTGATGAGCTGTGAGGAAGCCTCACCAATGCAATAGATGGGGCTCATCCAGTTTTGAATCCTGGGAAGCTGATACACGAGACAGAAGTCAAGGTTTGTTGTGATTTTGGAGGGGTTTTTTTTTTCATGTCTGGGAGCAGATATGTAGGTAGCTATATGATTTTATTGATGGGAACCATGGGATCTGCCTTCCCAGTTGTGTCCAGACAATCAGAGCTCCTCTGACTGCTCAGAGCCCTTGGGAATTGAGGCAGCTCTGGACTAGAAGCAAGGCAGATGCCTTAGTCCCAGCCATACACCTTCTCAGTTGGGTTCTAATGGGTCCATCTGACCCACGGGCAGCACAGGCCTCTTCTCTGTCACTTGCCATTGTAGACACACCTTAGGTCTGCTGGTGTTTTAAATACCTGTGAAGTTCAGCGTTGTTTCAGGGAATGAAATTCTGTAGGTACCACTTTGGGGAACAACTTTCCCAAAGACAAATGTTAAATAAGTGATTGGAAAGAAAGGGACACAGAGTCTTCTCATGCTGGTCCCTTGTTTGGCTTTCCCTGCATTTATTTCCCTCTATTCAGTTTAAAAAAAAAAAAAAAAACAACAGCTATCCCTATCTTGGCAAAAATCACTCTATTTGCCTTGATTTTTTTTTTTTTTTATTTTCTCAGCAGGAAGGCTTTGGAGCTGTTCCGAATTTTATAGGAAAGATTCCAGAACAAGGGACCAACTAATGGTGTGTGAACTTGCATAAAACAAGAAGAAAAGTAATGCCCAAACTTCTTTCCTCCTGGAAGGTCTGTTATATAATTCACAGTCTCGCTAGGGTTTCTTGCAAAAACAGGATATAGCAAAATCCTTTAAGATATACAAAACTGCTATTTTGGTGCTGAAAATATGGGAAAACTAAGATTATATACTCCATGGTGAATGTCACAGATGGAAAAAAAAAAAAAAAGACGTATTAAATGCCTGAGTCCCTTTAGGGAGAATATGACAGATTCAAGACAGATGCATGTGAATAAATCTTCTTTTAATGAATGACACTTAGCTCTGCTGGGCTGTATCAAAAATACTGCCATGGTGTCTGTGCAGCTTCAGCAGCAGGAAGCTGAATTGCCAAAGAGGTAATATCCTGAGTCTGATCAGTGTATCATAATCAAACAGACTCTAAGCAAGAAGGATAGAGTGTCTCACAAACCAGATTGGATTAAACAAGCTTGCTAACTATCTGTAATTTCTGTGGGCTCCAATAACTGTCTTAAAGGGCTAGACAGAAGCAGGATCATGGAGTCCATTATTTTGGAAGATCACCATCTCCCTGAACATTGCCCTTGCTGTAATATAGTGATGAATGCTTCGCTATAGTTAATATTCCATTATAGACCTCATTTTCCCAGGGTCTATAACTCACCCATAATAATTTGCTGAAGGTTGAAACTTGGCAGACAGGGCTGCGGACCAGGAATTAATTTTGGTAACACTATAATAAGTGCTCTTTAATTAATGTTAAATGAAAATGGAATTCCTAAGAAATTACACACAGCAGTCATGCGACATGCTGAATGAATTCATCATGATTAACGTTACTAAAATGAATATCGAAAGTGGTAAGTGGGATTTGCCTTTTATTAAAAAGTGTTGCCAGCATCCTTTTACTGATATTTGGCACCAAACTGCTTTTAAAGGGACAGCATGAGGAAAGCACCACCTGTTTAAAAAGGAAAAGGAAAGTGAGCAGGCAGGTCTTGTGTTAGTATGCATGTAAGTACGTCTTAATCCTGTGAGCCCTGGTTACTCGTGCAGTCTGGAGTCATTCAGGGTAGCCACCTACAACCTGAGCTAGTGCTGGTGACAGCTCTCCTTCAAGTGGGAAAACTGGACTAAAGACCTTCATCAGTCCCTTCCAGCCAACATACCTACGATTGCATGAATAATAGTAAAATGTAGGGTCTGGATTATATGGAATTACGTATAGAGATATCGGTGTGAAAATATTTCAGGGATGGAGGCATTAGCTGTTTCAAAGCACTCCTCTCTCACAAAGTAAAGTGGTAATAATTATCCCCACATTGCAATCAGGGAAAGAATAAAGCAGAAAGGAAAAACCAAAAGGTACTATCCAAGGAAGTCAGGCTTTTGGTGACAGCCAGGAAAAAAAAGGTGAGCCTGTTTAGTTGTGTTATTTCCTATGTTTGTGAATGTTCCATACATGTTCTTTACCTAATAACACCTTTGACTACCACAACTGAATAGCCTTCTAAAATTCGGAGACTTTTAAATTACTTTTCACTGCTCAGAGATAAGCATTTATTTGTTAATTTTGGTGTTAATTTTATTAATCTTGGACCACGGCACTATAAAGCCTAAGAAAATAGGCTTGGAAAAATCTTTACGGAAATGCATTGCTGAACATTGGATGGATCATAAATGGTTTGACGAATGCTGCCACAATTTCTATATAGGAATGCTGGGGGATTACCTGGGCTGCCAGATTTCCCCTTACTAAGGGTTTAGTGAAGCTCTGCTATGTAGACTGCTCTGGAACAGAGGAAAGAGACCACCTGGGAAACAGCAAAGTTCATTAGCAGGGAACATAGGAATAAATTCCCCCCAGCCCCCAAATAATCTCTTGTGATGGTCTACAAAGAATCAGTATTCCCAGTACAGTAGATATTAGAGTACCTCATGCAAGAAGCCCCTGTGAGCTAGACCACGGCTTCAGTAAGGTAATAATGAGACTCATCTGCTCCATCATATGGCTCTGCCAGTGTGTCACGGTCTACCCAAGACAGCATCTCTGTATAGAGAGAGGCCATAAATCACCTCTACTGCATGTTCCATGAAGCAGCATGGCAAATAACATTTGCTAATGAGCTGTCTTGAAAAAAAAATTATCATGCAGTTCACAAAGTGAAATATTTTAATTTTGGTTGAATTTACCTAGAAAGAAATAATCCAGTTATGTGAATAATAAATTGGGAAAAAAAATTTGAAATAATCTGCATTTCAAGAGACAAAATATTAATTTGGCAAGAAACATATATACACATATTTCCTAGAAAATTTCTGACCAGCCAGATTACTGTTGCTTAGATAAATGGTGGAACTTATTCCTAAATTGTCTGTTTCCTTAGGAGTAAATGACAATGTTTTTGTCAGTTAGGCTGTTAGATGAATTGCTTGCTTACATGGCATTGATGGCAGACACAGCAGCCAGACTCTGTGCTTCTTCGTAGGCCATCACAAAATTCAGTTGATTGCACTCATTTTAGTAGTGAATTTTTTTTTCAGCATCTCTGCTAACCTCTCTCTTTCTTTCTCTTTACTACTATTTTTTGAAGTTTATATGATATATAAAAATGTCATATGACTATCCTTACCAATATATTCTGCTCTTTCTCCTGTGATGTTAATGTTATCACTCCAAACGTCCCCAATCTGGCAGGAGGACATCCCACTAAACACAGACACACTGGTGCCAAAGAAAGCAAAACAAAACAAATGATAATGTCTCAAACTCTCTCTTTGAATGTACATTGTGTCTTTTCTTGTAAGGGTAATCAAGTATAATGATAAATGAAGAACAAGCTAGGCTATATTTTTTTGTGGCAGATGTAGGTGTGCAAGAGTTTGGATAAATTCCGGTATTCATAGAGGATCTTTTTCTGAGCCAGAGGATTTGAAATCCAGAAAGATTTGAAAGGATCCAAATCACATCACCAACACCACTGTGTCAAGGAAAGAAAACACACAGGAAAAATGAATAAAACTAAACCTCTTTTGACAATTGCCGCTGACATATGACATCATCAGCTGTGCAAAACACAGTTATCTGGAATTCTCTGGCTGCTTTATAAATCAAAACAGAGAAGATATCTTTACTTCAGATCTTCCATACTTCACCCAGCCTAGGGGAAGGGAAACTCTATGTCTTTCTTTCCAATTTGCATTCAACTTAATTGCCCCAAATTATCTGTTATGGTGATCCCTTTCCTTCGTTCTTGCTTCTCCCTCTGTGGCAGGGACCCCTTTGTGCTGGACAGTCAGAGCAGAGTGATATAGTGATGTGGTAGGGCGCATGACTCCATGCTGCTCTGTTCGCCCCTGCCCTCGCGGCCAGCCTGCCCTCCCCATGAGTCAGCACTCAGCTTACTCTGGTCCGTCACTGAAGTTGTGGTCGGGCTTTGAACTTGTTCCTCCCATACTGCAGCGGGAAAATTTTAAGAGTTTTGGTATTCATCAGGAAGAGAGAGAAGCGGCAGTAGAATATTGGCCAAGACCAGACAGTGGTGACACTGACAGACTGATAGGGCACTAAGACACAATGGCACTGTACAGTGTGACTTCTTATGGATAGCAACACGTCTCTGGTATCAGAAGTGACTTTCGGTTGTGGATGACGTTGTCCTTGTTCCTCCTGGTTTGTTTGCTGTAGTGGTTCCAACACACTAAACCTCAATATTTTCCTAATTAATGTTTTCCCTAAATTTTTTTTTTTGCTCTGTGCCTTACAGTCTGTTATTTTGATGGTGAGCTAACAGTATATTAAAAACTGTATTAAAATATACCTACATGATCATTATATTATTAAAAGAAAAATAAAAAGGAACTCAAATTGGCTGTTTCAGTAGCCTCTAGGCAAGATGATTTCTTCAGATGAACAGCCTATCTCGTAGGATTTTTGGAATTATTCTGCTATTGCAATCAACTGTGTATTAATAGATCAGGAGATATCAAACAAAAAAAGACCAGACTTCAACAGATGGCTTTCGGGTCCCGCATGTACACCTCTGTCCAACAATCTGTTTACAGTTCAGGTTTATTTTCCTAGTGATCATTTATTTGGACAGAGATAATAGCGTTGCTTTCCCCAAAGAATGAGTGATATACTCTATGGGGTGAAAGAGAGGGATGAATAATTTTGGCCATGTAATGTTAATTTTGGTGTGTACAGAACTGTACATTCTCTGAATTTTGTGAAAATATGAATAGAGCTTGCAGAAAATGTAAACTTGCTCTGCGCAATGCATTCTGTGAAGATATTATTCAGAAAACCTCTACAAATCCGTCAAAATAGTCAAATAGAGTCAGACCAGAGGCTTGTCCGTCGTTCATTTTCCCCTCGCTGACAATAGCTTGTAGGAGAGGCCTAAAGAATCATAGAATCATTGAGGTTGGAAAAGACCTCTAAGATCATCAAGTCCAACTGTCAACCCAACACCACCATACCTCCTAAAATATATAGGAATAGGATTGTAGGCATCCAAAGGAAAGAGGGTACCCTGAATTAATGCTGAATTGGTTATGTCTTGCATGCCTTCAATGGCACATAGTTAAAAAATAATCCCTTCAAAGAAAAAAGAATTCTCCATTCAAAGAGTGAAGGCTTCTCAGAGATCTAGCCTGCCTTGCACAAAATCAGAATTAATGGGAAATGCCATGGTAATTTTTTTCTGGAAAATCCAACCACATTTAGTTTCCAACGTCTTCCATCAGACCACCACATTTTTGTATCTGAACTTGTATGGTCTGGAAGCGGAAGGGTAACATCATATATGCCATGAATGAATGAATGAAAAGTAAATAAAGACTGATATCCAATTTTAGCTTAAAAAAATAAGCTTGTACCAGACCACGTTTGTTTTCCCTTGCTCTGAGAGTATCCTACATGTCCAGAGAAATGACACATTTAATAAAAATAACCTCAATTCCTTGTGGGTACTTGAGCTTATTTCACTATAAAAGTTTGCAAGAAAACGGGAAAAAAAAAAAAAGGCAGGCCTTCGTGTCTCAATATAGTGCATTGGAAGTTGAGGGAAAGTTTGTTGCTGGTTTCTGTGTGCTGTGTCTGAGAGACGTGGGACAAGACCAGACCTTAAGAAAGCTTCAAGTCCTTTGCAATGCGCAAGAAGGCGTGTTACACAATAAAAAATGTTTTCCTGTTGAGTGGAATAGCTCAGGGGTACAGATCTTACTGAGGGTGGAGTTCCCAAAAAGCAACACTGGAAAAGACTGGGCTGGCTGGTTACCCAAGGGGCTCTGTCTGTCACAAATGAGTAAGTAGGAGAATGTAATCTGAAGGTTGAACATAGCTGGAAAAGATCCAACAATTTAAACTCATCGGTGTGGAAAATAATTACATACTGACAGGTCTCCAGGGCAAAGAGAGAGAGAGAGAGAGGGAGAGACAGGGGCTTATATTAACTCTTCATGGTTTCAACAATCAATCGTTATTTAATTGAACAGTATTTGTAGGCACTTTCATACTGTGTACAAGAAATTACACTTATGTTTATTTTATTATTATACAGGAGGTAGAAGTGTTTAATGGATAGCAGAAGGAATTAAAACATGATGTTTTTGGAAAAATCAAACTTCCCGGTACCACAAATTTTAAAAAGTGCCTTGATTTGGGTAGATCTTTTAAGCTAGTTATCAAGTGTAGCATATAAAGCTTTGAGCAGAGGGAGGAAGGGAAAGGGAAGTGAGCACAGTGTGAATCAGGTTATTTGGGAACTTATTCCACATGAGAAAATTCAGCTGTTTGTTTGCCTGGAAGGTTCAATGGATGGGCTAAATTTGTTTGCTAAATTTGAGAGTCCCAGATCAGGTTATAGAAGTTTTTTCTCTTGCTTCATTAAAAGCTGAACTGAATAAAACAGACAGGGTGCTCAGTTAATAAAATTCACATATCACTGAGAAAGATGTATGCAAATGAGACCTCGGTTCCTCATATTGCCAGGTTTCAGGATCCTCAATTTTTTTTTTTTTAATAATGATGTTGGAAACAACAATATCTAGTGAAACAAGATGCAAACCTACTTCAAGGCAATGTAGAGCACATTGCCATTAATCTTATTTCAGTGCTGGTGCCAAAAGCTCCGAATTCCATGAGCACCATTCAGAGGGTTATCTGATTGTCGTCCTCAGCAAACGGCATGCTGCAACCTATAGCAAGCAAATTAAATATAATCATATCAGTGCACTGAAATTACACTCCTTTTCCATATGGGGCCTGTGGGTAATAATCATGTTGTTATCCATTTATCTGTTTCCCTCTAGGAAGTTTTCAGACTAACTAGCCAGAACAAATTCAAAGGCTCTGTCATAATTTCAGGAATTGCGGTGCCAGAGGGCTTCTAACACCTCTGGTATTTCTCGCTTTCCTGCCAGGGAAGGGGGGGCTTCTAGGATTGGCTGGTTTTTTTGGTTTTTTTCTTCCCATGTAATATTTTCTTGTATTCGGTTGTCAAGGTGGAGAAAAATAAAGCTGCAGTGTTTAGCCTATGCTCATGGTCACCCTAACAAATGTATTTGCTCTAAATGCTGATATTATACAAGGTTGAATGACATCACGCTGCTGCTTCCAGTTCATTCTTCCCTTACAAGGGCAATATTGTATGGCGAGTAATTTGTCAGAGATACTAAAAACGGCTTGGGAGCAACAATAATTGTGAATAGTGTGAGTGGCTTCATTGTTCTGACTTGTTTCAGGGGCTTAACTTTTGGAAAACAGCCTAAAAAAATACCAATATAAAGGAAAAAAAAATAGAACCTGGGGCATTTGCTAGGGCCAGATATTAGTTCCGTTTAGACCTTAAACCATCCCATGCTTAATTGTAGGTCTGCTGCATTAGCTTGTAGGAGTAGTAAAAGCATGTAATTCGATCTAATCAGATGGGCAGAGGAACTGGTGCTTGGTGCCAAGTGAGCCCCTGGAACAAAAGGACAAATGGGACTGCAGAAAAGGAGTTTTAGAGCACCGTAGGAAATTCTTGCAGGACTAGTTGATCTGTACAGAAAGTGGTGTAAGAACCAAAATACCTAAGAAAATGCTGGTGTCTAAGCTCTTCCTGTCCTGTCTCAGCAGGGCATCACCTGAAGTCCTCACAGAGCTCTTGCTGAATGAACCTTCACGGACCAGCACGGCTGGGTTTTCCATCTCACCCAGGTTTGATTGCCTAAAAGCTGGGTGCCCTCTGTGCATTCAGTAGCAATAAGTGTCTCCGGGAGGCAACTCGTTCCCTGCTAAACTTGGCGTAGAAGTATTGGGAGTTGTCATCTGCAATTATCAGTCATTCTTGATTCACTGAAAGGAACTTTGATGATGAGTGTAGGCTGGATGCCTCATGGGGACTCACACCCTGAGTTGTCCATCTGAGACAGCTGCTGTGCTGTAAAGTCACACCCAATTTCTTAGGAATTAACTTTCTCATGTAAATGACATGTAGATGTGCCCTCACTGTGAAAGCAGGCTACTGTGCGATTCATGTAAATTGTTCGTAGGAGAAGACTTTTCCAGGAAGTTATCTTGTACTGAAAAAAGGACACATGCCATGACCAAGTGGCTTTCCTCTAGTCCCTTAAAGATGTAACATTGTCTGCGTGATAATTTCTTGAAGTGATAAATACTTGTCTGAAACTTTTCTTGAGGAGCTTCTTTGCGTATGTAGAAATTTTAGCCTCTGTTGATATTTCTGTTCCCTCTGCTTTCCATAATAACGCTCTTTCCTTGCTGAGATATGAAGTTTTATGCTGTCAGTGAAGATAAATAAGTTTTATGTTGTCAGTGAAGATTAATATATGTGGTTATCAAGATTCTCAGTTACAGTGTTGCTTTAGATGTTCTGTATCTACATTGGTTTATTGAATATCAGTAATCCTTCCTTTCTTCCCAATCTAGTTTAGACATTTACTATTACAGAAAATAAACACCAAATGAATGGGTGGGAATGGGGGTTGTCCTTCAGAATTTTTTTAGCCACCTTAGAGTTGCAGCGGTATGGTTCTGGTGGTCACGGTAGATTGCTCGTGTTTGCATTTAAATCAAAATTTCAAAGAGAGAGTTGAGCAAAAGTAATTTTTCTCCCCCTGAAAGAAATGTGGACAAAAGAGGAATAATAATTAGGCAAAATTAAGTGAAATAATTCAATTTAAAAAAAATGAAAAAAAGAAAAGGAAGTTGTTTGGCTTTAAGCTGAGGTCTCAACTAAAAGAGTAAAAAACCAAACAAAACCTAAAAATGTGTTTGATTCATAAAGGAATCTTCCAACCAGAAATCAGGAAAAATTGAGAAAAGCAAGCACAGTTCATTAAAATCCCATATTTCTTTTAGGGTAAAGATAAATGAGCATTTTTTTGTCCACCACTATTCACAGATCAATTTATTTGAAGGTCAGAAGGCCGCTCTACTCGTAGGTCCCTTATTGAAATAGAAAATCAAATCAGAGTTCAGTGAGTTACTAGAACAGAAAATCACTTAAAATGGGAGCAAGCTCTGTTGGATGGCAAAGGCTGGCTTGGCCAGGGTCCCAGTCCTTTCACCAGTAACCCCTCAGGAGGTCATCCCCGCCAGCTTCTCCCCAATCCGCCGGGGACTGCAGACTGTCATATCCTGGCTGCTTCTCCCCTGGCATTAGAGAGGGATTTCCTCTACATCTCTTCTACTTCTTTCTCTTTTCAGCATGCCCTCGTTGGAACAATTATAACATGGCCTTTAAATTACCGCATCACAAAAACTGACACTAGAATTATTTAGGAATAGAAAGTGTGAACAGATTAAGTGGAGCATTAAAAAAGGGAAGAATCTGATCTGTCAAAGTAAAATGACAAATCCTATGTTTAGGAACAATGAGCATATTATAGATGTGCTACACATTTGTTTGAGTCTGCATGGTTTGTATAAACATTCTTAGCTCATATAAATAGAAGTTCTGGCTTTGTCTGCATGACACTTTTGTTTCTTACATCCTAAAAAAAGGTCATTAAATAAAGCATTGAATAAATTAAAGGGGAAAACCATGACTTTGACTGTGATATAATTTGGTAGACAGTTAATTGGTAATTAAAGACTGAGTTCGCCTTAGTTGGAGCTTCCTATTTCTTAATATTTGTCTGGTATTAGGTATTAGACCAACACTTAAGGAAGTGGAAGGATTTTCAACAGTACTGAGCACCCTTTGAGGCAGAGCTGAGAATAAAATAGAGCTTTTGTATTCTGATATTTCAACCTTTGTTTTATCCCAGTTTGGGAGAAAATATCCTCAAATGAAAATGCTGCATTATGAAAACAAATAGCTCACATTACATATAAAAAAAGCATAGTTTTGAGATCAGAATAGTATGTCTAGGTAGTGAGTGTCTACTGGGATATGTAATTGAGACACTGCATTTCCCTGTAACTTTGCTATCCAGCTGTGCTATAGGTCCTTGATAAACTGTGTGATCTTTACATACAGCTGAATCACTGTAGCACCTCATTAAAAATTATTTAAATGAAACTTCTTTCTCTTCAGTTTTTTTGACCTCGTCTTACTATGTTGTCAATTAACTCAGGAATCTTGCAGATTCTCCTATAAAAAAATCACAGTTGTCTTATTTGCCCAGGTAACCTATGCTGTCATTTCAACTTAAATTCATGGTACATTTCTGAACTGCTATAACTTTTTAAACCTTCCTGTAGAGGTGGAAAAGTAGGAACGAAATCCTATTATGGAACCACCGCTGTGCATTTTAAGCTCTTGATATTTATGCATACCCCTGGTTAGCCTTGGTGATAAATTGCCATAGTCCTAGCAGTTGAAAATATCATGTCTTAGTAGGCACGTTAGGGAGAGCATCACCGGGGGAGGGAAGAGATGCTTGGACATGTATGGTGATTTCCAGACATGTTCCTAGTTGGAGGAAGGAGCCCCTGGTCCCCTGGGGACCCCAGCTCTGCCAGCCTGCAAAGGACGTCGCTTGCATCCCCCTCTGTGTTCAGCCAGCTGCTGCAGACAGAAAGGTGGAACCAGTACGTCCTTCCCTCCCGCTGCAGGATCTGATCCTGCACCAGGTCAACAGCAAGGCTTCCACTCTCTGCAGCAGGTGGGGATCCACGCGGTGTCTGTGCTGTTAAACCATGCTGTGATTTACCTCTGAACACCCAAGGGTTTTTAATTTCTAGCTTTTTATATCCTCTGAGTCCTACTTTTGTTCAGCTCTGTTGTTTTGGCAAGGAAAAACATTGCTCTGTAAGGGTGCTACCCACTGGCTGGAGAAATCTTACAGGTCACTTTACACGTTACCTTCGAGTTTCACTGCTGAAAGTTAGACAGTTTTTATATTTAAAGAAGTGCAAGTCCTGATGCCTGACTACTCACTGGGATGGAAAACTTGTTGCTGCAGAAACATCACCCTGCCTTTTATTGATATTTTTATTACTCTCTGCAGAGATATTTTTTCTTTCAAAGTAATAAGGAGGAAACATTTACTTACTTACCCTTTGTTCTGACTAGGGGATAGAAAGAGTGACACTGTAGTCAAGTTTAAACAGGATAGGTATCGGTGATATCCACAGTTTACAGAGAAAGTCATCAAAATGGGGTCAGAGGAAAAACAAACTTAGTCTATTCTGGTAGCGAGAGGCATTTGTGTTGCAGCTAACATGACACAACATGTTTGCGGTGCCATTCTGTGTTTGAAACTTTCCTTTTTCCTGAAAGTATTTTCTTTTCTTCTGTAACATATTGAGAACAGCACAAGTCAAAAAATGTACAAAACAACTGCAGAAATTGCTGCTGGGCTGTGACCAAAGACCTCGGGGTCTTCGAAATATGGAGGCACAAATGTACTTCTGAATCTACACCTTTGATCTTAGATTGGCAGCGCAGTATTGGCACACTATGCAATAAACGGAACCTGATCTGATTAGAGGAAGGTTGGTCACCATGCTGGATTTGAGCCCTTCTGTGTACTTCTGGGCTGAGTTTCACATTTGGAGTTGGTCCAAGCAAAGCCTTCATGCTTCAGTAAATCTGTAGACCTCACCAGACTGCCTATATATCAAGAACCTGTTCTTTTAAAAACATTGGACTTGTTAGATAAAATTTTGATGCATAGTTGACTTCTAATTGTAGAGCCACTAGAAAATATACTACTTCATGTGAATAAAGAACAGGATCAGACCTTTGGTCACGGCGTGTACAGCACTAATGTTAGTGTAAGAGTGGATGGGGTAGTGTTGCGTACATGTTAGATTTGAGAAATTTGATAACACATTGAAAACCAGGCTCCTACTGTGCTTTTACCCGTTAATTTCAGTAGTACGGTGATGCTGGGTAGTTAAGAATAGAAATGTTGTGTAGAAGCAAAATTTTATATACAGCTGGAATGTGGGTTCGTGAAAAAATGAGTTGTGTTTCAGAACTAAATTCAGTTTGGTGTATATGATACACATATGGTATCTGTTCATTTGAGAGTACCAAGTTCCCTGTCATTTTGTCTTTGGCTGCTCTTTTTATTGTTTCGTAATGATAAGGAAATGGATCGTCTCAGAATAAATGAATGCCATATGTACCAAATGTACATGACAACATCAGCTTTTGTGTTGTGTATCACTAAAACCCCACTACGAATCCATGTTAAAGAAGTTCAGAGAATTTCTTCATATTAGCCAGCAGCTACTCTCTAGCTTCTGTATAAATGGTGGTCAAACCTCTTTTGCTGAAGCAAAAGTTGCTGATGACTCAGTGACAGAACGCTCTTTTATTGCTTACAGAAAAATAAGTGAATGGGTCATTAAGTTTCCAAGGTATGCTGTTTCTGTTTGGACTGAAACAGCTTGGATGTGCTTTAAAGCGAGTAAGAGAGCATTAATCTTTCTATTTCTCATATATTTTTTCAGGGAAATTTGTTGCTAAGTGACGTTAAAATTCTGTATGAAATCACAACAGTTCTGCAGCAAATCCTTTATTTTCTCGTGCTTCCATCTTGATGTGACGTAGTTTTTTTGGAGTTTATGTTAGAGTGCAAGATACAGTTCTGTTCTTTTTTCAAATGTCAGCACAAGAATTGGATGAAATCAACTACAGTTAATAACATGAACCAAAAAATTACTGAAAATTTTAAATTTTGAAAAATATATAATTTAAAATGTGTATTGTTGTCACTTCGCTGTTTCCCACAGGGGACCCCAAAAAAGGTAGATGAACAGTTTAATTAAACAATGCAATGTGGATGTCATTTTCATCACTTCAGATAGTGACAAAGAAGGGATTTCAGATGATCTACAGACTTGAGAAAAATTGCTGTAATTTTGAATAATTAATAGATATATAAGAATTTTTAAGACCAACTGCAAAGATGGAACAGGGAAATTATTATCTTACCTTATGTGAAAATCACTGTCTCAGGTTTCCCATCCGTAAAATGGGGTAATGATTAAAAATTTCAAAGGGATTTTTTAAGAGATTTAGATGCTCAACTCCAAGTAAATTTCACCAGGTCTTTCTTTAGGATTTAAAAAATCCCTGGACTCTGAATTTAGTCACTTATCTCCAGTCCTAAGTGTATACCTTTTTGTATTCCAATACTCCTTGCTGATGTTTTTCCCCTGTCTTGTGTCATGAATTAAGTTTTCTTCCTCAGTTGAGTATAAAAGATACCACACTGCAATAATGATTAGAGGCTGTTGAAAAAATGCAACTGAAAAAAAAAAAAAAAAAAGAAATTTTAACTCCTGTAGCAATGCCTGCTGCTACTTTAAAGCTCTTATTTATTTTATATTTACCGGGTTTATATCAGTGTCTTGGCCTCATTGTCCCAGATGCTGAATAAACATAGCCAGGGGATGGCTGTGCCCCGAAGAGGTTATCTTCTACACAGAGGGGTGATTGTGTCCTTCAGACTTCTCACCTGTGTCAGGAGACAGTTATAGTAGACCTTTAACCTCAGCTCTGTTGCAGCACTGCAAAGCCAGGAGCGCGCGGCTGCCCCATCCTGCTCCTGCCCCCTCACAAATTCCTCCTGCTCTGTCCGATCCTTACGTGGGGTCTTTGTGTCAGAAGTCAGTCAGGAAGGAAAATTTGGACTCTGGGGCTGTAGCAATACTTCTGTGCCTCATCGGAGTTTTGGGGCAGTCCTCTCCTGGGCAAAAATCGGTGGAATTGTCCAAGTCTGCTGATAAATGATGTGCAAGAGGAGGTGGCAAGCACCCACAGCCAGGTGGTAGCCACCAGCATGCACCCAAGACCAGTGGCACCGCCAGAGCGGACTACTCTCACTTCTTGCATCATCTACACAGCAGAGTCCACTGCGAAGCTCTGGCTGGGAAAGGATTTCATACATGATTGCAACCAGAGCCAGATCCCCCATGACCTGTACCACTACAAGCGGAGAGCTCTCCAGTGAACTTAATACAGGAACGTCTGCAATGTTTTAGAAATGAAACAAACATTTCCGGAGAGGGCAGGCTGAGATGTTGTAATGTCCGTATTAGCCCAAATGGCATGCTCCAGATTTACGTGCTGTTCGAGCTCAAAAGGAAAATTCTTAATAAATATAGCATACATTAAGTCAAGAAGACTATACAGATATTTAAGAGGGTTGTGTATAAATTGCTCTCCAAGCCCCCAGGATTTATCACAGAGGAATCATTTTTTCAGTAGAAGTTTAGAACCATGCACTAGGACAGCATTTCCTCTTGCAGGGCCGTGCAAAATTTTAAAAATTTTGGTATTTATTATTAAACGCCTTAGGATTTTTCTGTGAAGGAAGAACAGTTGAATAAACTGCCTCTCTGTACATCTGCCAAAATGTCATCCGAAGCAACAAACACTCGTTAGGATTTGTATCTGTTGTTTGAGAAAGTATACCTATGCTTTTGAGAGAGAGCACCAGGGCTCTGTGTGTATTCAGTACTTTGCCAGAGAGGTTATAGCAACAGATGCTGTAAACAGACATACATTTTCCAGAGCAGGAAGAAGAAATGCAGAAGGAAATCAAGATTTCACCAGAATACTGTAAGTAATTTAAGCAGGTCGAATGAATGTCCGAAGGCTGACAAGCGTTAGGCCTTCATTTTCACAAAGCTTTTAAGCACAGGCTTAATTGTAAACACATGCTTATGAATGTCGCTAAGCAGCAAAGTACTTGCACAAAAGATTAATTTAACAATAATATAATAGCTTCACAATAATAATTTCTTGTGCTTTTCCACTTAGAAACCTGTAGCTAATGTAAAAATAAATAGCACAAAGGAAACGTATATGACTTTGCCTTTCCATGGCAAAAAGAGTCATAAAATAGGAAAGGTCATGTGGTAAGTGTGATTTACCTGAACTTTAAGTACTTTGAAAATGAAACACCAGGAACAGCATAATCGGTCGGGAGAGCAATTAGGGACTCCATTACCACTCAAGAGAAGCAACAGAGACCATAATCACTTGCCCGAGGAAACGGTTTTCACATACATGTCGAATTCAGCGTGTTTTCTCTGCGTATCAGCAGCGTGTAAGGGAGTGTCTTAAGCTCTTGACAGGAGTAAGAATAATACATAGGCAATGGGGTGGTTATTTAGGGAATCTGTCTGTCGTGATTTATTCGTTCTGCTTCGTATCTGGAAGTAGTTGCTAAAAATGTTCAAAGCCTGGACTTGCTGAAGGTATGTGGAATGCTTCATTTGCTGACAAGGTTTGCGATGTGTCCAGCAGACCAGGGACACCGAGGAACCTTTAACTCTGTTGTACAACAGGAATTGCTATGGCGGATTGCTAGACAGGCCACTTCTCT
The DNA here is from genome assembly GCA_013389945.1 of Fregata magnificens. Lineage (NCBI taxonomy): Eukaryota > Metazoa > Chordata > Aves > Suliformes > Fregatidae > Fregata > Fregata magnificens. The sequence continues at coordinate 172,950 of WAAD01017996.1, read as the reverse complement.
CCCATCTTTCTCTCTTTAAGGAGAAGCAGAAAGCTCAACAGGGGCAAAGATGACAAACCATGGTTTTTAAAAACATCCATGTGATGGACATTTGGGGTGGCAAAAGGCTGGTGACTCATATGTGCTTTATACGTACCCTCATATACACATGGGAGATGATGAGTATAGGGTCTAGTTTAACTCCAGGCTAAGCATATTGCTCTATGGCAGAAAGATGGAAAGAAATTACTTGAGTTGGAGGAGGATTGTGGACTACCCAATATGTCACATGTAAAAGTCTAAAGCATTCAGGAAGTGCATGTAGGGCCTATTATCTTTGTTTGTTGTGTATCTTTTGCGTTGACACATAAAGTGCCATAGTGGTTTAGACTCCCATACAAAGTCTATTCTGTTCATAAGAAGCATCCCAATAGCTGGAGTTGGGGGAAAGGACTAACAGATGTGACAGGGACCAACCAGTTAGGCTGGTGGGTCCCTCCCAAGAAGAAGGGCTAGATAGGTTTCCTTCAGGGATGTGTTGCCAAAGGACTCAGAGCAGTATATAGACTCTGAGAGGAGTCCAACTATTTCAGGATCATAAAATGAACAGTTCATGGGAATTGTCCAGATGGCTAAATTTTAGGACAGGTTTCAAGTGACTGAAGGTGACGTCTACTTGCAGCTGTTGGCTTAATTTTTTGTTTCTGTTTACACAAATGAATATTAGAGGAAAATTCAAACATGACATAGTGATACAATGCTTTTAATAAAGAACAGCAAAAGACTCTGAAAGTATTAGAAAAGGGTCTGTAGCAGGAAAACACAGCCAAATGTGTACACATCCATAGAGAGTAAAAAGTGAATTTGTTGCTAAGTAACATTAAAATTCTGTATGAAATCACAACAGTTCTGCAGCAAATCCTTTATTTTCTCATGCTTCCATCTTGATGTGACATCTGGTTTTTTGGAGTTTATGTTAGAGTGCAAGATACAGTTCTGTTCTTTTTTCAAATGTCAGCACAAGAGTTGGGTGAAATCAACTGCAGTTAATAACATGAACTAAAAAATTCAAACTGGGAGGCTTGAACACTTTCTTTTTCCTACACTTTTTTCATATTGATAAGATGAATGAATGATTTTTAATGGCCATGAAAGGCCAATAAATGACTCCATGGTTGCACTCTAGTATGATGAAAGATAGTAGTCAGTATTTATAGAGGATTTATATGATAAATAGACTGAGAGCGACTACAGGTCCATAATTCTCTTTGCAAGCCCTCCTTTCTGCTTAGACATTTTTCTTTCAGTGTGGGTTTTGCGCATTCATCAAAGATGCTCAGACATTTAGTAGCCCTACTGCTCTGACAGGGTTGCTGGCCATCTGGAAATCTGGACGTGCCAAGCGCATTAGCATGTATGCGCTCTATAGTTCATGCACGGTAAACCTGGAACATCCGGGAAGTCTCTCCTCAGGTCCCACGTGCTGAGCTGTGCACGTGCCCAACAGCTGTTTGCGCATCAGTGGCTTCCTGGCAACTTCTTGGAAATCTCTCAGAGAAATAGGAGAAAACTCCATAGATCTCACTACAACTGGGGTATAAGAAACTCATTCTGCCGTAGCACACGCACGTAAGACTAGTGTATGGCAATTTTCAGGACTGGCTTTATAGTGAAGGAGAGTAATCTAACCATATATTTTTTATTTCTGTGCAACAATGGTTAGAGGAGATTTGAAAGGCAAACTAGAGCTGCATGTGTAGAAATTTTGACTCTGAGTCTTAATCTAATGGTACAACTCAGCACAGGCTCAACTTTAAGCTCATAAATGATTTTCTTGCTGAAGGTAAGCACACATCAGGGCATTTAACAGCAGACAAGATTAAGCTAATAAGACTAATCACATGTGCGCACACAGTAAAAAGAAAAAAAAAAGACCCTGGGAGCAGCAGCTATGCTATCAGTTGCTCCCTGAAAAATATACTCTAGCTTGTTTGGGCTGGTGATAACGAATGAATTTTAGCTCTGTTGCCTTTTTTTTTTTTTAATAACGCTTTCAAAATGCATTCACGTTCTTCCAGAACAAACTTGTGTTATGATGGAAGGCCTATTGCTTTACCTCCATACTCTTCCAGTGCAGTTTTTGTTTAGCAGTCTTCCCTTGAACACTAGGAGAAAGAGATTGGTCTCATCCTGGTGGAAATTACAGTTTTGTAGTAACTGCAATACAGTAGGATGTGTCAGGATGCTCAAATTTAACACTTAGGTTAATAACTAAGGCAGTGGGAGTGGTGGGGTATTTGCTTTATTACCAGCCTTGACCTATGATAAACCAAGCTTCTTCATGGTGCTCTTCCTGACTGGAGTAGGTTTTGTCCTTGAAGTGACAGGGGCCTTTATTTGTCCTTTCATCGTGAATAAGTTTGGCCAAAAGGTCCAATTCTAATGTGCACATATTCTTGTTAGTTCAATGTACTTATTCTTTTAATACACTCCTTGGGTCATTTTTTCCTTTTGTGTTTAGTATGATCTTACTGTATCAATTTTCGTAACTGGCTCTCAGCAGATTCGGTGCTCTGCAGCTTGAAGTGTCAGATTGTGGGTGGTCCATTTCATTTGAGGTATTTTGAGCCAAATGTGAATAGAAAACAGCTTTTGTTCTGCAATTTTGGACTTTACCCTTAAATACCTACCAGACTGTAATCATCCACACATCACCCACTGCCAATAAATAACCTATTTTATTATCCAAGTCTCTAGATGGAGAAGAACATTTTTTTGCTGAATTCAGCTACAGGCAGCAATATACTGGGTCATCTTTCTTTTTTTCCATATGAAAAAGAGTTAGATATTTTATTAGAGTGGCAGCGATGTGATTATTTATTTTGTTATACAAGAATACTGATGCTGAAGTTAAAAACATGAAGTGGAGTTTAAATGTTTCTGTGCTATATACTGGTATAAAGGAGAGCAGAATCTGGCCAAGAGAGCTTTTCACATGTATGTGACTAGAATATATGTACAGCATAGAAATTAGGAAAGCACAGAGTTTGATAGCCGTGATGATATAATTTTACAGGAGCACTGAGGAATCTTAGTGAAATCCTAGGCTGCATGGGCGAGGCATAGTAGAGGTGCTTAAAATAGACATGCTCTCCAGCTCTCTGAAGGCTCATAATCTAGGTGTCAGGTAAAGTCAAACAGGTGGATGAAAGAGGTAAGCAGTACAGAGAAAGCTGGCAGATGAATTAATGCTGTAACATACAGAATTCAACAGAAAAGCAGATGCTTGGGCTAGCTATTTTCCTAATCAACGTTCAACAGGAGTTGAACATAACCATCCCGGCAGAGCTAAGTTTAAAGAAAGAATTTAAGAGTATAAATGCACATTTAACCTTCAAGTTTTCTTCCCTCCCCGTTCAAATATTTAGAAAGTACTTGTTTTCCTGTCTTCTTGAATTCCCACGAGGATACTGACAGGGCAGTGTGCGGTAGCTTAGCCACGCTGCTACAGCAGCTCCTGATTTGAAAGGGTTCGATTGGATTCTGTCAAAAGTTTCCATTCCCAAGGGGCTTTTCTATTATTTTTGTGATGCATCAGAGTTATACTTGTGATGCTGTTCCCCTTCACATAATCTCACAGCTCCGATTTGTGGCTCCCGAGAGAGTCCTTAAAGCACAGATGAAGGGCATTGGGTTAAATCTCATTTTACTAGGCAACCTGCTTTGTATCATTTTCCTTTTTTTTTCATAGATCAAGAATGTATTTTTGGCATATTGTCCACAAACAAATGCTGTTCTGGGTTGAAGCCTATCTGGTAGTCAAAGCAACGGATTGTGACTCAATGAATGATGGAGTCAGCCTCTGGATTCCTAGTCGAGCATTTTCTATTGATTTATTGTGTGACCTTAGACAACTAGCTAACATCCTTCCATCTCCCTCTATTCTTTCTCTTATTACTTTTGCGTGGGTATAGTTATACCACACAGAGCTTTTCTCGTCCCTTTTTAAACAGGGTCTTTTAGATAAGGTGAGAGACTTGCATGGGAGTGTCCATGACCTAGGACTGCCTTTCCCCTGGCCTGGGCAGGGTTTCTGCAGTGCAGGTGCTGTTGGCAGGCTATGGCAAGGGACCTCCTTGCAAGCATGGGTACAGGGTGCAAGCACGTGTTGGTGTCTTCATTGCAGGGCAGGAGCATGATCCATTCCTGGGTCCTCACTGTTTACTTTGGGCAGGTCCTTGCCCTGTGTTACACCAGCCACATTTGGAAGGCAACAACATTTATAGACACTATAGATACAGCTGCTGTAGCCCACTCTGGCAGTCAGGGAACCACTAGTATAGGACACATAGTAGAGTGCACTTACCTGGTTGTTGTGGCTGTGGTCTCATTGGCCAGTGTTCCTTGGGGGATCTCAGAGAAGTTTAATGAATCAGATGATCCTGGGTGATTTTGAAACTGTAACGGGGCAGTGGGGGACTGGGAAGCAAGGTCATAATCCCCTATCCCTATTCCTAATAAACTGTAAGTCTGTGACATCATTTTAAAGACACAGCACTAACTCTGCCCTGCAAAACATACTTACAAATTGCTCTGAAAGCTTCTCCCCAATTAACTGTTCTTACTAAAGAAAAATTGCAGAAACAACAATTTAAAGGAAATTTCCTGGTTGTGTTAAAGGAGATTGAAGTCCAGAGTCACTTTACTTGTTGCGTGCATAGAATCATAAAATCATAGAATCATAGAATCATTAATGTTGGAAAAGACCTCTAAGATCATGAAGTCCAACCATCAACCAACACCACCATGACTCCTAAACTAGGCCCTGGAGTGCCACGTCTACACCTTTTTTGAACGCCTCTAGGGATAAGGACTCCACCACCTCTCTGGGCAGCCTGTTCCAATGCCTAACCACTCTTTCGGTAAAGACATTTTTCCTGATATCCAATCTAAACCTCCCCTGACGCAACTTGAGGCCATTTCCTCTTGTGCTACCGCTAGTTTCTTGGGAGAAGAGTCCAACACCTGCTTCGCTACAGCCTCCTTTCAGGTAGTTGTAGAGAGCGATAAGGTCTCCCCTCAGCCTCCTCTTCTCCAAACTAAACAACCCCAGTTCCCTCAGCCGCTCCTCATAAGACTTGTTCTCCAGACCCTTCACCAGCTTCGTTGCCCTTCTCTGGACGCGCTCCAACACCTCAATGTCTTTCTTGTACTGAGGGGCCCAAAACTGAACACAGTGCATGGCATAAATTTGACCCGTGCATCTGCAGAGGCTACTATGTCATGCATTCAGGGTAACCAGGTGGCACGTACGTGCAGTGCTCAGAACCTCAGCCACATAAGACAGCTCTAAGATGATGTGTCTCTGGGATTTCACACCTCCTGTCTGCCTTTCACAAACATACAGAAATATGCTAGGTCATTTGTTGCGTGGATGATGGATGATAGCTCAACTTGTAACTTGGGGACAGTTTTTGGAAAACCAGGTTTTCCATTTGCTACAAACATTTTTACAAAAGAAAACAAAAAGGCCCTTGAATTGCAATACAAAAGCATTGCTTTTTGATAGCTACTGTAAACTGATGTGGTGTCAAACAAAACAAACCTTTGTAGGCCAAACGCAGGTGTGATTGCTTACCTCAGACTTGTATATGCTGTTTACAGCAATAGTACTTTTCTTGACATGTAAGAACATTGATCAACTGGACTTTGAATTAATCTTGCCCTTCTTGGGACATGGAGGGCACTGAATTGTGGGAAACCGATGGAGTCTTAGAGGTGTCACCAAGTCTTAGATATGCTGAAGTTGCTGCCTGCTGCAAACCGAGCTCCTGTTCATCAAATCCAAGTGACTGCTCTTGAGATGTGATATGAAGAGCTATGTCCCACCGTTTCAGTCAGAAGCTAGAAAGTATATCCAGCTCAAAGCACTTTTGGCCTGATGGAGTTGGGCAAGGGAGGTGCTTCATCATGAGAGGGGCCAGACCACTGTGGCAGCAAAAAAAGTCCTCTGTGTCATGTTGCCTCCTCAAAGCTGTTCAGATCTGTGCGCATATGAGTCCCTCAAAGTCAACAGCAGCATGCTCAGTGATCAGCAGACTTTGTATAAAGTCTGTGAGTTATTGTAAAAGTAGTGGAAACGTTCTGTCATGGCAGCCTTTGCCATTAAAAATAAATGACTTTTTTTTTCTTTTTTCTCCCTGGTTTAATTAAAGTGGTTACCTGGTACTAGCCACTGACAAAGTCCAAGCATTTAGGGACTTGTATCAAATAATACTTTCATGTTCAGATTTCATTGGCGTGTTTTGAGGCTCTTCATCTTTCAAAACCATAAGCTTCCCATCCATCCCTTCAACCTGAATTCTGCTAAAATGGGAAAATCAACCAGTCACTGCACGGCTCTACCTCAGAAACCGCTATTCTTGCAATTAAAAGTTAATTTCTAAAGCAAAGAGCTTAAAACTGTAGATCACATGTTTCGTTTTTACCTATTCCATTGCTTAGCATATCCCATGCATACTGCTGGACAGTTTCCTCTGCAGACATAAAAATAATTGTGCAATAACTGGTCTCCCACTCAACCTAAGAAAACTCTTTATTTTTTTTGGAAAATGCTGTAGAAATACAGTAAATAAATCAAAAGAAATTCTTATCATTCAATTCAGTATTATCATTAAAAAAAAAATCTGGACAGTGTAAAAGCTACAAATTGCTGACTGTGTCAAGAGGTTGATGTTCACACTTAATGCCTTAGTTATAGTACTTGAAAAAACAACTTTGAGATAAGAGATTACTACATTATACATTATACCAAAATCAGCTTTCGTTGAGAGTTACTTAGCTTCGATTTGAGAATTTTCTATCTTTGCTAAGTCCTAGTGGTTGATACCTTGAAAATATCAGTTAAATTATACAGGTATAGAGGAGAACAGATAATATTTTTGAGGAATATGCTAGTAAATAGAAAATTGCTCACATAGAAATGTTGTCTGATTTGGATCTTTTAAAAGAGAAACCTGTAGGACTGTTAAGAGTTATGCAACTTCACACTGTTTACTGTCATACTGATTTGCTACCTTTAAAAATTCACAGCTTTTCTCCTGTGCAGTAAAGACACTGCCCATTCTGATGCATAAAAACATTTGCGTATTCACTTTAAAGCCATCTCTCAGCCCCACTAAAATCAATACTATTTAAACAAGTACTTAAGCATTTGATCAATAATATTTAAAGCCAGAAGGAAGTATTAGTATGTATAGTCTGACCTTCTGTGCGGGACAGATTTATAAGATTTCCCCACAAGCCAATAAATTCATTTTTGGCTAAAGAACATCTATGAGAAGGCTATTTGGTCTTGATTTGAAGATTTGAAGGCTTTCTTCACTAACATGCTCCAACTGTTAGCTATCCTCAATGTTTTAAATATGTTACTCTCCACCATTTTGCCTTTGTTTGGCTTCATCGTCCTGTCGTCACTTCTTATTTTTCTTTCCCAAAACAATATTTTCTCTTTCTTGTATAAATATACACTGTAATCAAACTACTCTTGATTTTATTTTTGGTGACCTTAAGAGTGAGTCTCATTTTAAGTACTTCAGTGTGCTGTACAGCTCTATTTCTCTTACTACTCAGAAGTAAAGGGGAGAGAGGCCCAAGCTTGGGCATGCGGACATATGGACTTGGAGCATGGCTTTGAACATCTAGTTTTGCTGAACGGAGGTAAATCCCCACCTTATATCCATGGAAATGGTTGTCGGCGACAAAAGGACTGCACCGCTGGACCTAGTTAGAGAAAAGGAATTATATATGTCATGGGCACTAATGCAGCCTTTTGACATTGATGCAGGGCTTTTTGACATCCAAGAAGTTCTGAAAAAAAACCCCAAATGCCTCGTAATTTAATTCTTCTGTGTCTGTGTGTACTTTCTCCCTTAAAAGCTATTTCAGTCCCATGAATTCTTCAATAATTGCCAGTACAACGTCTCCAGGTGACTCCACAGTCCTGTCCGATCTTAAACCTCACACTTCTGCTGCAGACGCAGAGCGTAGCACCGGGCTGTCCTTCAGTGCTGAGCTGAGTTTCCTGGCCATCCCCTTGCTGGAGAGCAGTGGTGGGGGGTTTTTATGTTGTGAAGACAAACTTTAAGACTGTGAAGGTAATTTGCTTACATGTAATGGACTCTGACTTTGTTATTAATATTCTTTTTTTTTTTTTTGAAGTGGGGAGTGTATGCAGAGGAGCAGACAGACTTTGTGATCTGCTGTCAGGCAAAGTGCGGCAGGATGGATCGGATAGACCCCTTGGTGTTTTGCTGGCACACAAAATAACCCTGTCTGCAGCATGTTTCTTTTGTCATCTGTGATGTGTTGCTTTGAAAGGGCTGCAGGAGGAACAGTGATATATAAGAGTATTTTGAGAGTACCATTATGTGGTACTCCCAAACGTCAGAACATTATGTGGTGGCAGATGTCTTGATTAGCTCTGTAGAGAAAGCTTTCCCTTTCCCCAAGCAGTTCTCCCTCTGTGGAGAGAAGGAAGAAAACTAAACATACACACTTAGGCAGAAAAGTAAATCCAGCTCCATGTCAGGTAATTGGCTTTAATTATGAAAACTGTAGATCGATAATATGCTGAAGGATATTTGAAATACTCCTAATGGTGATATATGTGTTCACCTCACCTGCCCAGAAAAGGTTGTATAGCAGATACAGCCAGACTGCATGTCTAATCAGAGGAAAGCTGTCTTTGGATATCAGAAAAGCAAATATTTTTAGACTGGTGCTTCAGCCCATTCTTCAAAACAAGTATGGAGCAATGTGAGGGTTTCTGCCTTAATCAGCTTGCAATAAGAGTGAGATTTTACTCCACAAATCATTTAGCAGAGCCGTATGTGAATAAATCAAGGATCAGTGTGGGGGAGGCATGAGGTGAAAATGAATTCACAGGCAGTTACTAAGCACTCTAATATCACAAAAATATTTATTAGGTGTATTGGACTGGAAAAAAGTAATGGACATGCCTAAATTGTGGTTCTGGAAGTTGTCCAAAGTGACCTGGCTCCACTGGAAAGCTGGTATGCTCGTGTATGTTTCCAGCTTTCAGTGTCTAGTCTGGGTCGAGGTTTGCATCTAGTTTTCTGTTCCTCTGGTGATGTACCAGTTTTATGCAGCATCCTTTGGCACCACTCTGCCAGTTATCCCAAATGCCGCTGAGCAGAAAGGCATGTGAATGTCCCACGGGGTCTTGTTATGAATATTAATATCATCACATATTTATTGGAAAGCTCACTGAAGCTCACTAAAGTTTTAAGTGAAACCATGCCCAGTTTTGAGCTTAGATAGGCCAAGAAATGTTTCTGTAGTCTGTTCAGTCTCAATTTAATGCAAAATGCAGTGCAGGGCATGCCCAGAAACACCTCCTAGCAAACACTGCATTGCAAAAGGCAGGCACTTCTGGAGGTCATATTCTCCCAACATCAACTGGTTACAGGATTATAGGTTTGGATTTAAGAGCCTGTATTCTGTGTAGATTCTGTGGAAATTTAGTGGTGAGACCCATTTTGGAGATGTCCAAAGTCCAAATCAATCCACAGAATTTGTAGTAACTTTCTGGAAGGTTCAGACACATAATTTCTCTGCTAGAAATTAATCTCTCTGCTTAATGTTACTCATTTTAGCTCACATTTAACTAAAACCTTTACAAATTTGTTAATGTCACATATATGCTCAATGTCACAATACATCCTTTGCCTTTGAGGTACCGTATCCATTTTACTGATGTCTTTCTGTTCCACACCATTAAACACTATTGCTGTACGTGATAAGCAGAAAGCAACTTGCATGGAAAGGTCATCAAATGTGATTATAGTACACCACGTATGATGTGACAATGCAGTAATGTCATAAAATCCCAATTGTTGCTCAGTCTTGTCACCCTCAAGCATTCAAAAATCCTGAATTAGTTCTGAAAAAATCCTGAGCAATTTAAAATTTTTGAGATTTAAAAAAAAATTATATACATTGGGGTCTCTTACTTTCCCTCATTTTCTGAATTCGTTGCATACGCTTCACATTGTTGAGTTTCCTGCCAGTGACTAGTGTCAAGGCTTACTTTTATAATGAAAATTATAAATGGAAATTGCCTGAGTTATTATTCAGGCAATCTCTTGATGACAGAAACCTGCAAGTATCACAAGAGCTGTGGTGGGCAGTGATGGATAATGGACGGTATCTGCTGAATCGTGACGTGATCAGCAGAGAATACTTTCTCTGGACTCAGCATTGTTATGTCTTGTTTTCCCAATTTAGAAGGAACCAAGTGAGGAGCAAAGCTGAGGCTGTTCCTTCTCCTTCTCAGATATGCACGAAAAGGGGAGGAGAGGGTCAGGAATCCTTAATCTGCCTCTTATTCCATCACTGTCACGGTGTTCTAGCTTTTTGTATATCATGGTGAGGGTTTTTCTTTTTGGTTTGGGTTTTTTTTTTTTTTTTTCAGTCCTGATTATCTCTCTGTCTCTGAAAACAGACAAATAATTACTTTCTACTACAACTTGCAAAAAAAGCCATCTCCAAAGGTTTGGCATCTGACTTAGTAATGTCAACAGGGCAACACTAAGATGAAAAGAATTAACTGAGCATCCATGTATGCATTCTTCCCTTTGGTCTGCGCTACCCACCCACCCCTTCCACTGACCAAACAGGTCTTCACCAAAAACAAACAAAAAGAAAAACCCTCACCCTGATATATAAAAAGCTAGAACACCGTGAGAGAAGCCCATAAGTGATGAGGGACAAAAGCAAAATGCTTATTGGAATGACTCCTGTGCGGACTGTGTGAATTCAAAAGGTTAAAACCTAGTCCCTAAAAAACTGGTCACTTCTAGCAGTTAATGACCTGCTAGTCTGCTAAGCATCAGGAGAGGAAGCCAGGAGCAGTTAACACTTTCAGAAACGCAGTTGTTGCTAACAATAGTAATGAACCATATCTTGGAGTTGTTATTGTACATGATGTAGGAGAAACATAATAAATGCTTCAGAATGACAGTGAAAAATTGAAATATTAAGGCATAGAGGTGAGGAGAGTTATAGATGCGATCCAGGAATGGAAGTAGAGCGTTACAAATAGAGTAGGCAAGCAGAATACTGCTGGTGTGACCCAGAGCTTATTTTAAAGCTGGGGACTGAACATTTCCTTCCTGCAGTAAACACGCAGGAAGAGAAGGAAGGAGGAAAGGGGAATGCAAATAAGTGCTGGCAGTCACTTTATGGGTTTACTATTTGCTTGTCCTTCTGGCTGTCAGAGCAAAAGATCTTAGAAAACTGTGGTGTCCCAGAGGCTCCAAAGTTACCCAGGGAAAGCTGATCATGAGAATTTATCCCTCCTGAAAGTCTCCATCCAGCAGCTTGTGTTTCTCTACATCCTGACTAACAGGAACCTCTACAGGTACCTCTAGAGGTTACTCCCCCAAAAGAAAGAGGTGTGCAGGATTTCCTTTTGCCTAGTGCTAAACCTGAGGCCATGCTCTGGACAGCACTCGCCTTAACAGAACGATGCTTCAGAGCTATTCATGCTCTGTTTTCAGCCTCTTATTTATTTTCTTATTTTATGGGAACAAGCATAGGGTGCAAAGGAAGTGTCAAAGGATATCTTTGGGGTTTCTGTGGTTGCCTGTGAAGTTTCAATGACAGACTATTCCTGTTTGTCTATTCTGTATGTAGCAACCTGACCTCTTGCTGCTCAGTATTTGTGAGACTGCAAGCTGAATGCTTTCATACTTTTTAAAAATAGAGTTCTCTGATGACTAAAGTCGGACCTTGAATGCCCTTGCTTACATTTACCTCTTCTTTCAAGAAGTCAATTAAATTATATTTAAAAACTTACAATGCAATGTTTTTGAAACTGTGGCATTTAAACTTCTCCATTTTGCTCCTCCCTGACAGCATGGCTATCAACATGAGCCTTATCATTGCTCTATAATAAGTTATTATTTATATATATCAAACAGCATTACTCAAACATAATTTCTGACAGCACCACTGTTCAGGCAAACTTGTCAGGTTCTGTGCAGACACTGTTTAAGATTAATGGTACAGATGGCTGTTTTGTTCTTGGGACACTTTTCTTTCTCTTTCTGTCAGATATCAATATCTGTAAAAAAAAAAGACTTCTTGTGATTTCATGTTAGATCAATTGTATTAACTGGCATAGGACAGCAGAAGCAAGGGGAATCCACTCTGGAGTTGGTATGGAGTCAAATCTGGGTTCATATAAGTTTCTTCTATACTGAAGCTTCAGAAATTAGGAGTGGTGATTTATAACCTTTTGACAAATTTCCATCTGCTCTCATTCCATGTAGTTTTTTTTTCCCCTCAGAGTTCAAAGGCTGTCTACTGCAGAGCTGCGCTGCCTTTGTGATATATAGCTGTCTCTGAGGCTGTCATACATTCTGATTTTAACACTGACGGAGCTCTAGGCCTTAATTCAAGAACCACCCCGAATAGCTCCAACGAGCAGCAAATCTATTCTGCTGAAACCCAGCCAACCGATCAATTTATGAACTCTCATGCAAAACAGCATTTGTGAAAATAAACCTAACAACATTCAGAAAAAGCTGAGCGATGTATGTTGTTGGGGGTTGGAGATAAATTAATGCTGATGTCATTTTGTATAATTTTTTTCCTGACTGCTACTTTCTGCTGCAAAAGTGGTTTCATTTTTTGACTGTGTAGTAATCAGCATTCAGCAAAGAACAAAGCATGGGTTTTTTCCTGACTTTGCATTTTTGAGGTTTCTATAACTACGTATTCCTCAATTTTTCACTCTTTTATTGTGGAAAGTTACAAATCCAGACATGGAAAAAGTAACAGTATTTAGTAACTTGTTCCACCTTTATTGGTTGAACATTCATTATACCAGGGATTATATAACACACACACACACAAAAGAAGTAATAGATTCTAAAAATCTAATAACAGGACGTATTATTTAACTAACACTGCTAATGCTGAATCCAGTTCCTCCCTCAATTACAAATATGCAATTCCCAATGTGACAATAAGGGGTAAATATAGGAAAAATTCATCATAGTCAGTCATTAGCCTCAGTTTCTCACCTCTCTAACACTTAAAAAACCCCACCATGTATTCCAATATTTCTGGGAAGAACTTCACGTGCATCATTCTATTAATCCTGCAAACATATCAAAATCAACTTTTACATTTTCTCAACATTTTCGAATCAGATCTTTTTGCATGGTAAGTGCCTTGTTTTCAAAACAAAGATGTATGTCAGATATTCACCTCCTTTACTAATATTTAGTTATTTTAAAAATGAAACTTTTATTCTTTATAGCTAGAGGTAAAAAGGGAAAATGAAGAATAAAATCAATAAAAAATAAAATAAATAAAAGAACATATTTATAAATAATATGAACAAATAAATGAAACTATTTATAAAATAAAATAAATAAATGAACATTATTTCTCTCTTCTCTTCCTCCTTCTCTGCCTTCCAACCCCAAGATGAATTTTTCTAGAGTCCTGCACAAGGAAAACAACTTCCAAATTGTTGAACAAAAAAGCTTTTGCAAGTTTTGACCAGATTTCAAATGGTCTTCAGCCTCACAGGACTGCCAGCTACAATTTCCTTTCCCCCTCTGTTTCTGATGCACGCCGAGAAAGTCGTTAGTGGCGTGTTCTCTTTTAGGTGCAAAACCCAGAAATTATCTCAAACGCATTGATGTGTTGTGCAGCCTTGTTTTCCAAGAGGATTGATCCTACCTTCCTCCTCCTGCCAAGGGATGAATGAAGCCGGGAAAATAATGTTTCGAAACTGGAAAAAGAGCCAATCACAAGGTGCAAGAAGAGAGAATTTGCAGTTAAACTGACTTGCTCGGAGGGAGGGCAGTGATGGGGAAACAGAGCTTTTTGTGAGATAAGTCCCATTAAAGAGAAGATAGAGGAATACTTTGAACTTGGGCTGGATGTAAAACGGATGAGGGCTACCAGGGCTGACCTTTTTTGAATTATGATGATCCTAACAGAGAGAGTTAAGTGAAAACTGATGGAGGGAAAGCAGGACTGCAGTTAACTGAAAAAAGAACGCATTTGGTTGTTTGAAGGTCCATATGTAAAAGCAGAAAATTTCAGTGGATATCCACAAATAATGAGAGGCATAATTTATCCGAGAAACCAGCCTTTCAGTTGACAGCAACAAGCGTAGGACTGTGGTCTTTCTTTCCTTAAGTAGTTCCTGGGCCTAGGTTTTCATCTTATTTCTTATTATGACACAAAAATCTTTTCAATCACAGCTTCTTTGTAATGTTAGGCCTTCAAACAGTTATTAGAAAAATTCATAAACAAAAAAATTAACTCTCTTTTATACTCTATTTTCGTGGCTTCGCATTTCATTTCCAGAAAATGCAACAGAATTTACTGCTGCATTCCCAAGTGCTACTGGCGATGTTATTGCTATATTTGTTCTGATAGCAGTGCTTAATAATTATAGTATCAAAGAGTCTCAGTTATAATCCCTTTATTATAAATGCCTTATGAATAAAACCAGTTTTTATTATTGAAGAATAATACTGTAAGCAGCAATTACTTTGAAGGGCAACGCAGAGGCCAAAGGTAAAAAAAAGGCCAGCGAGATTCCTAAAAAGTTCTAAATAGTAACTGAAATTATTTTACATTTTAGCACTTGTTTGTTACCTGAAACAGCAGGAGTCAGCTTTAAATCGAAAGCTGCTTAATACTTTTAAATTGCCTATTAAACTGTGCAGATTTTTACTAACATGACTCTAAATGTTTCGTGAAATCATATTCTGACCATCTGAAATACTTTGTTTAATAAGGTTCCACTGATTGTCTCTTTTATATGCTGCAAACAAAGTGCTCTGCTGCTAAGCTGGACAGAATTAGGCGCAAGCTATACAGGATTCCAGAATTAGTTCCACTGCACGACATATGTTTTCAGAAATGGAAAAGCACAGCATGCAGCAACATGCATGTGACTTCTAGGAAACTCAGAAAAGACTTGAGAAAGTTTGGATTGCAGTCATTATACACACGGTTCTCCTAGCTTCTGCTGGAGAGAAAGCTTTTGTGAAAGAATTTTTATGTACAGCCTGTCAGTTTTAGTACATCTAAATAATTTATAAAACTCTAGGAGGTAATCTTTGACCAGGCTTAGCCATTAGAGCGATCATAATATTATGTAGCGGGTCAGGTTTCCATATTGTAAAGGGAGACCTGATTTGTCAGGCTGTGTCGCAGAAGTTAGGACTTCAAGTCCAGACTTTGCCTACAAACTTCAAATGTGTTGTAATTTATTACTTGCCTGATGCAGCTAATGTGGGTTTTCTCTATTTTGAATCAAGGTTGATATTTGACTAACGAGCGAGGCTTTTGCCCATCTGCCCTTGTGCTTATGTATATTAACTTCCTTATCCCTGCAAGTGTTCAAGAAGTTTTATTGGGAAAAGGCAAATGTCAAAAGTGTAAAGTTACTTTAATAAAACTGACCGAGATCGAGTTTCCTTGCTGGCTGCCTGCCATAGAAAATCCCTTTGTTAGCTTTTTAAAATTTCCTGTGACAAATGGAACCCTTTTCATTTCTTTCTATCAGACCAAACACGTTTAATTAAAATGTGAAAAATTTGACTAAAAATTTCATAGCATAGAAACCTTGGGGGTACCTTCTTTCTGAACCTGCCCGATTTTGAGGTTACCATTATTTTAAGGACATTTCTAAACCTCATGGATGTAGAAAGCATGAAAGATCAAGAAAAAAAAGATTAATTATATTACTAAATTTTAGAGTGATTGTATCCTCCCATNGGGGGGGAGGAAAAAAAAAAGAAGAAGAAATATGGTAAATGTGAACACAATGAAATGATTAAAGTAAATGAAAGCATTACTGTGCAGCTGGAACAAACGATTGATATACTGTGCACTGGACTGATAGTTGTAGGAAACACTCCTTGTCCCCGTAGCTGCTTTGATTGGCAATATTGAAGTTAGCGTAAGGAGCTAGCAAGATCAAATGCAGCGTCCAAGTAAATGTTCCAGTATTTGACTGGAAAAAATAGTGGTTATGGTTTTAGACATCCACTGTTTAAATTGCGCTGGGTTACTATGACATGTAAAGTACTTGGCATGAACAAATATTTTTTACCAAAACAAGTAGACTCCATTAAAATGGAGTCTTTTAAAATGCTTGGCATGTCTTAATATTTTGTGCATGGAAAGAAAAGTGATCAGGAGAGTAAATGCAATTTTGGTATCATATACGTATTAGAAATGTAACAAAATATTAACAAAATGGTTAAACACAAGTTAAATTTCACAACAAAATTACCTTCTTTATGATAACAAGGCAGCGTGTTTAATTTCACTTAATAATGTAATGCATAGAAAGGCAGGATGTAGAAATCCCAAGAGGTTTGACGTTCTGTCTCCTTAGTCCCTATCCTGCATTTTTCTGTTCAGTTGATGTGTATTGCAAAGTTGCGCAACTGCCAGATAAAACTTGTTCTGGCATCCTTGGCGTCTTGATAATGGCCAGCATTCTCACGTGTTCTTCGTTTTGGACTAGTTGGACCTATTCACAGTGGCTCTGTGTGCTGAGGAAGAATACCTTACTAGTGAAAATGATGCCTGGTCTCAGTGCTGTCATTATGTCAGATAACAAAACCTGAGGCCCGGGAGAGATAAGGTACTTTACAAATAGTACCTCAAGAAGTAGGAGATAGGGACAAGCCTAACACAAGCAAGCGTGGACTCATTCCAAACATACTTTCTTTTTATCCTCTAATTACCCTTATTTGATTCTCTTTGTTCCCCTCTCCTCCAAAGAAACAAAATGTCCGTGTGGTCCTTTCCAAATGAGGAACAAATAGGGTTCAATAGAAGATTTTGCCAAAACCAATAAACAGAAGTGGCAGTAGCTGTGTTAAAATCCTATTGTTTTTAAAAACACAAAAGGAGAATTAGTATGGCCTAGCCTTGGGCCAAAGCTGCTAATTTTCTGCAGTATGGTGTCATTATAAATTTAGGAAGATCTTAGGAGTTGATATGAACCATCTGAGCTCAGAGCTGTAGTATTACAAAGGCATTCCAGTGTCTCTGAAGAAAGGAATTAACAGGGAGGCCAAGACAGAGGTGGGAAACCCAAGAGGTATGGGAGGCTGAGACAGAGGCAGAGGCCAAAAGATGTGGGAGGCCCAGACAGAGGTAGATGCTGAGAAGGCGTGTGAGGCACAAAAGGTGCGGGAAGCCAAATAGGTGTGGGAGGCCCTGGCAGAGGTAAAGGTTAAAAAGATGTGGAAGGCCAGAAAGGTGTGAGAGGCCAGAAAGGTGTGGGAGGCCCTGACAGAGGTTGAGGCCAAAAATGTGTGGGAGGCCCAGGCAGAGGTTGATTTCCAAAAGGTGTGGGAGGACAAAAATTTGTGGGACGTCAAGAGAGAGGTGGAGGCTGAAAGCTGTGGGAGGCTCAGACAGACAAATTGTATGTTCCCAACAATTAATTAATACATTTAGTCCTATTTTTTAACGTTTCCAACCACTGCTTAGTTTTTGCGTGCTTTGAAATGAAGTTATCTCAAAAACATAACACTGGTTCCAAGACTACTCTGAGCTCTGGAAATAGATCGAGAATCAGAAATTATGCGTATGTCGAGTTTCCCCCATATTGGATTATAACAGAAAGAAGTGAGGTATGGCAGAATTTAGAATTGGGTCAAAATACACACTTCTTTGGCTTAAATTTAATTTAAAGACCAGCAGCTTATATTGCCTCCTGGGCACCTTTAACTACCAACTCGTTTCTTTGGTTCATTGTTCAAGGTACTGTCCTCTGTGTTTTATGGAAGTTAAACAAAGGAAGTCCTACCTTTAGCTACACTGAATGAGAGACTGAAAACATATGTCCAAGAATACCACCTCATTCTTCGTCTTAGATATATAAAACCTAAAAGTAGATATATAGAGAGTTCAGAAATATATTCCTAGGTAGGATATTGCTGCTACATTTACAACAGTTTAATTCACTGGACTAATTTTTTAAAAACACCTCTATTCTTTCATTAAAGATGAAAATCATAAAAGTAGACTAGGTGGAGGATATTTTTTTCCCTGTTACATTCAGGAAAGGGGGAGAAAACTATGTGCAAATAATACTGTGTGTTTAATTTTACCTAAGTGTGGGCAAGCTTCACCATGTCAGTTAAAACTAAGAATAAAATTCCCTATGTGTATACAGTCTTTCACCTTCAAGAATCTCAGAGCACTTTAAATACACCAAAAACTCTTCACCCCATGTAGTCACAGTGCTGCTCAAAGGTACAATGAAGCTGTTGTTCAGCTGCATGTAGAAATGCTACATACCAGCGGAGGGTAGGAAGTGAAGAATAATACGGTATATTCAAATATAACTTTTAGGAGTATTTAGGTAGGCTGAATGCAGCTACCTGGAATTTGGCCACAAGACTCAGCTTAACAGCCCTGCTCTTGTGAAAAGTGGAATAAGACCTTTAATTTTTCCATTCCATTTCCATTAATCACGACAAGTGGTCATGAGGTTTTCCACCCCAGCCAACAGTCACACTTTCCAACAGCACGCTTCCTTTTAGCAATACATTACCAGGGCACTAGATCAATGCGGCTTCAGAGTTTAGAGTACCTCCTACTGAATCGCTAACCCAATTTCCCTTCACGTCACGACTTCCCGTCTAAAAATTGACCAGCTATCCTGACCATCTAGATGATGATCTAAGGGTCTAAGATCCAATGATAACACAAGCTGAGAGCCTGTGTCTTTTTAGAGAGGGCTTTAATCCATCTTCAGGAAATCTTTTAGGAAGATTTCATTTCTCTGACAGGCTAGGTTTAATATAAAACAGCGATTGCCCTAATCTATACTAATTTGCTATATAAAACATGAAGGGAATTTGGATAATAAAGAAGATATAAAAGAGAGATGAAACTATAAAGGGTGATTTTTTTTACCAAATGACCCTAGCTTCTTGAGGGTCTTTGCTGGGTTCTGAATCCAATTAGTGTCTGTATGTAAAGAAAAAAAGGCAAAGCAAAATGACAAAATCCTCTGCTTACATAGCCAAAAATATCTGGTGTACAGTATACAGAGGCAGGAAGGAAAAAACTGATGGTAGGTGGCAGGGAAGGACAGTTCTGTAGCTGAAGAAGGCACAAAGAATTATTGACAGAAATATTTTGCTGTGAAATTCAGTCTATGTAAATAACTTCCTTGCCAGATGCTGTATTTAATTAAGATAGCTTTAACAAAAATTGCTTTTTTTTCTTTTTTTCCCCCAATTAGAGGATAAGATTTCCATTTCTGGTCAGAGAGACTGATGTTCTGTTACATCCAGGATAGTTACCAATGCCTGATTTAAGGGGTGTTCCTAATTGGACAGTTCTGTATTTTAGGTTAAAAATTATCTATTGTACCTTGCATTTGTTCCAATCGTAGGACATTATGGTCACTGTGTATCCTAGCAGGACTGGCAGCTGTTTCAGTGTCATCTCGTCAGGCTGGTTTAATTTCTAGCAACATACGCAACTGAAATGCCATATATACAAACACTTGCTTTGCATTTGAACTAGAAAAAAGTACTGAGAGAACTGTGGAAATACAGCTTTTTGCAGATAAAGATTCATTTTTACACAATTCTTGATAGCTTCTACTTGCAAAGAAGGTTTCTATTTTATCTTCATAATTCCAAACAGTTTTACTGCTGGTCTTTGGATCACTTGGAAAAGAAAAAGAAGAAATCTAATGTTTAATTTCTGGAAGAGACTTACTCAGATGTCTCTCTCCCCTCTCTTTATTTATGTTTTAATAGTATCTTAACATCTACGGTAAGAACAAGTCTTTGTTCACTAGCTACTGCACATATCCAAACTCAGGCAGACCTTAAAAACCTCAGAATTGTGTAACTCAGCTAAGCTTGGTAAAATGTAAGTTTGAAACATGTATACTGCTTTGAGATCCAGGTTGTTTCTCCTTGGTGCTGAGCTCTGGTGTTTGAACACACTGGCCTGTGCTGAGCCACGTGCTTTTTTGTGTCCTGTGGACAAGGTGGTGATCGAGATCCTGGGGGCTGATAGTGGGAGACACGACAATTCATAAGGAGCCTCAAACTTGAGTCTGCCAAAGCTTTTCCTGAGTTGGAAAGCACTTTGAAAACCTTCCCAGGTGGTGACTGTAATAGAGGCATCACCTGTAGTTGGTAAAGGTCCTTCCAGACAGTGTGAACCGTGATGGTGCCCTTGCCGTGTATTTTTTCTCTGAGCACCAGGTCACTACTGCTGTCCACACCCAGAGCAGCCCTTGCTCACGAGGGGATGCAGCACTCATTGGGAGACTCTTCACTCATCTTCTGAAGTTCTTTTTTTTCCCCGAGTATCTCAAGGGAGATGAAAGAATAGCAACGATTTACCTTTTTGAGGGTTGAACTCAACTCTTAGATTTATAGGTGCTTTTGATGGTGTTGACTTTGATAGCTGTTTACCTCCAACATCCCGGGATGCTTGGCTTTAGGATATAAGAAATCCAAGACAAACATTAAAAGTGAAAGGTAAGCCTGCCTGGCTTCCTCTCTTTTCTAAAGGCACTTCAATAATAAAGTTTATTGGTAAACAGTGCTAGTAATGCAGTTTTCTGAGGCAAATTCCACATTTATTTCATTCTGTAAAAAGACTATGGAACAAGCCAATATGAAACAAGGAACATTAATATTGCTTTTTCTGGAAACTTGCTGAAAAATCCCAGAAAGATGGACTTACTAAGGATGGACAGAACTGAGGCCTTTCAACCACTGGAAAAAATGACTCCTCACCTTTCTGTTATATGATCTCTTTATGTAGTTTGTCTAATTCACCTGTATTTGTGTACAGTTGAGCAGACATTCACTCTGATGAAGGCTGTTTATGCTTGTATTAAAATGATTAAGACCAACATTTTCAACCTAAGGTGCCAGGAGCACAGCTCAGTAGACCCTGTGAGGGATCAGCACACTTCCTCAGGGCCTGGCACTTCCGAAGGTGAAACACTTGTACTGAATATGGATCATGAACAACTGTGGTTGGGAAGTTCAGAAACGTATGCATGAAATGTTGTTTCCAGCATGTGTTTCATTGGGAGTCCTGATCTATTTGCCATCAGATGCTGCCTCTTGGAGGACAGTGGAAATGTTATTGTTGACCTTTGTGGGCACACTTGAGTTACCTTGAGTAACTCAACACACTTGAGTTACATGCAATCATGTAAAATACATGTAAAAATATTCTGCTTCATCTAATGTTGTTTCAAAATAATTTCCAGTCCATTAATTATAGTTTGCAAGCTCTTCTTTCATGGGGCCACTTTAATGTTGCTGAGTCATACTGTTCATGGTTTCCTCTTTACGGTTGCATTTCCTTAAAGCATAACCTTGGTGACATTTGTGCCAAGAGGCGAATGGCTCCGTGACAGGATTTGGCCTTATGTAAATACCCTGAAGAACCACTTCCCTCAAGGCAAATACTGACGTCCATTTAAATAAGACTTTTAAAAGATGTTTTCCATTTGACGTAGCTCAACACAGGTATTCAGCGACAGCTAACTGCAATCCAAGCTTAGGTGAAATATTTATGTAGACCTATAACTCCTATCTTGTAATCTCCTGTCCCATTAGCTATCATCCTGGTGTACATGTCTTTGAACTGCTTCACAGGAAGAAAAGCATTCAAACAAATGTGGCCAGGAAAGCAACTACTAGTAAAGGTATCGGTAGGGACCAGCACCTACCTCTACTTCTGCTACATCTTCCCCACCAGCAGGAGGGAAGATGGGACAGCTTAACCCCAACAGGGGAGAGGGGTGGTGAAAAACAGCTTGCACAGGCAGATACTGGTTGCAGCTATGCTATTAGAGATCGCGTTCAGGCAGAGACTAGTGTTGATTTTATGGGCACTTCTCCATTCCAACTCAGTGTGTAACAGGTTAACTTAAACTGTGTGTGACTTTACACCTGCCTGCTTGACTATAGATTGGAACAGAATTTAGGAGAAGCCTTAAGCAGCTGTCAGGGGTCTTGTCTGTCAGAGATCTATCAATTAAACCAAGACGGGACTCCAATGTTTGCCACCTCCCAGCTGAGACATACATCTGCCTGCATCCTAATTTGGGCATAACTGCGGCGAGTCAGGAGGCTGCACTGGGCTAATGCCAGTGCTCATGCTTGGATCACACACAGTATAAATGGAGGCTGGGACTGTTGCTGTGCCTCTGGCCTGCAAAATCAGGCCCTGTGCATTATTCTTGCGTAACCTTGACATTTTACCAGTCCGATAGTTTTGCAGCAATCAAGTATGGTAAAGTAATTGCTTTACTTCCTCCTGTAAGGAGAGGAAGAGAGAGGTTGCAACCTTTTAAATTTCAGCAAAGGGTTAATCACCTATGAGCCCCTTGTAAAATACTTTCCCAAGATTGGGAAAAAAAAGGATCCCACAGTAAAGGTATAGAAGGGGGGTACATGCTCAAGGGCACTCTTCATCAAATCAGTCTGTTGCCTTGTTCACACTGAAATGAGCTTGGACTCATACCCCATGCACCCCGAGGTAACATGTGCCTCATAAAACCATGTATTTTGTCACAGGTGTTAAAATTTGCTTTTCTCTGATTCAAGGACACCAGTGGAAGGAAATCAAAACCTTGCAGAAATGTGTTTTCCCAGTTCGCTATTATTTCCAGAAGCTACTGTCTTCCTTCTGTTACGTCTAATTCAAAAAAGCAGGTTGATCCCTTCACAAGCATCGACCTGTTTTGTAACATGAAAAAGAGTCAGTGCAATCATTTATCTCCCACATTATCTTGGAGCAAGCTGCTCTCCAAGGGTAGCCAGCTTGAACGGCTCGCTTTGTTGTCCACAGAGGAGAATTACTCTTCATTCCACTGTCTCTATGCCAAGACGTGGCTTCCAATGAGGTAATTGTTTTGACAGTTTGACAAAAAAACCAAAAAACATTAAAAAGTAAACAGTCATACATTTCTGATGACTGGGGGCATTTGTAAAAGGAAGATGAAATGTGTCCAAAACTTTCCTTAAAACCTCAAGACACTACTGAATATTCTGATTTTATAAAAAGGCAACATGTGACAAGCCTGGTATTATTAGCTGATGATTTACATTCCGGTGACTATTTCATAGCTGTTGTTCTTAACTGCTGTGCTGTTAGGGGGTGTGAATCTCCATTGCTGCACTAATTCTATGTTTAAGGGAAATAAAATAATTTTAAACCTCCATAATTGTTAGTTCCATTTAAGACACAGTTGGCAAAGCGTAAATTGCTTTTCTTGGAGCTCCGCAGACATTTTAAACTGAATCCAAGGTTTTGCCTGTATTGGGTCATTTATGTGGCTGTGTGAGACATTCACAGCAAACCCTGAACCAGCTCAGACTTAGCTTGGGTTCAGTGCTCACTGCAAAGGTGAGCGTCAGCCTGGGCTGGCAGGGTCCCTGAATACAAGCTGGGGTTTGTGTTCAGGTTTATGCAGTGGCTTTTTGCCCTTAGGTTAATCGCTAAGCTTGTCCCGCAGGTTCTGTTTGTCCTCAGTGTTCACTAATATTCTGGGGGATTGGAGACTTTGACATCTTGGGGGCTTTGCCATTTTCAAGGCAAAATGTACTTTTCTGTATGTTATCTGAGAAAAACATTGTTAATGCCAGAGGGAGAAAGAAGGTATCCTTAACAATTTCTTCATTGATGAAGAGCTTGGATATTAATATGGTGTTTCAGAGGTAGACATGTGGGAATATATACACATCTAGAATATGCATATGTGCAATTTTCTATTACAATCTCATCTGACTACGGTGACTTCTGGAGTTTCACATCTTATTGTGTGAGGGTGCAAGAAATGTGGTGAGTGAGACACCACAGAGACTTAAAGTGTTAAAGACCAAACTTGGGCTCAGATTTTCATTTCTCCAATTCCGCTAGCCCGGAAGACACTCACGTTGTTTTTAGCGGCAAAAATGTCCTAGCTGATCCTTCGTGCAACTCCATTGGTTTTAATAATCAAGGTGATCATAAATACTGCCGCAAAGTTCCTGATATCATCTGCTGCATCTGTCAGTACTGACAACACAGAAGTTGTTTGAGTTTACTTTCACGTTCTTCACAACTCCAGGTTTTATCACATGTCTTCTCAAACCCTGCCTGTATATCTGGTAACACTAATGGTGCAGAGTTCATGTAAATTTTATCACGATCTAATCTGCAGGTTGTTTGAATATGCATCATCGTATTTATTCTCATTAGGGGCATCTAAGGCTGGGGAGCATGATGGATGTTTTGGGAGCACAGGATTTGCTGGGTTCCTGGCAGGCTCTTTCATCTCTCCAGGCTTGAAGCCAGCTTAGCTCTGCCTCTGCTTGTTCCTTGTCCTAGACAAGGTAGGGTCTGGATCACATTACATGTGCCAAAACCTGACTTCTGCTTGCCTTAGGCTTGGGGAGCCACGTACTGCTGTTAACTGGGGTTTCTGCAGCTGGCCTGGGGGCTGCCTGCCTGTGCACGGAGGTCTGGCTGCTCCTGGCTGGGCTTCAGCGCCCTTCGGCAGTAAGTGGTGTCTTGGGCATGGCCCAGCGCCACCACGATGGCTGCTGAAAGCTCTGGCTGTGGGAATGTTAGAGACAGTTTCATCTGGGTCTCTGCCTTCAGGTGGGATTAACCCCCAGCTCTACAGCAGCCCTACCATACAGGCAAAACTTTGGGGGCCTTATTTCTTGATTGCAGGAATCTAAGCTGATGGTCTACCTTTAACCGTCAGCTTCAGTGATCAGGAAATTTTAGGTGTTCAGGGGGAGGGGACTGCAGGTTCAGGACAAAAAATGAACTCGCCTTCCCCCCAGTCTCCCAGGAGAAAGCTCTCTGTCAGAGCAAGGTGGCATGGAAAGAAGAGGTTCATCTTCTGGACAAAACAAGGTCTGCTCAGATGAGACCTCCCATTGTTCATAGCTCAAGGCTCCTCAAAATAATGGACAGCTGTCCTCTCTGTGTGTCCTCTATTTGAAGGGTCTTTCTACCAAGCTTTCTTGCTTCCCAAATCCCCGTTTCTCTCTGTAGAAAACCCATGATCAGGTTTGATTTTTTAGCTCTATGGAACTTACAAGTTAACCTCCTTTATCCTTCACATCTCTACCCAAGTTATTCCTATTCCTTATCTCTAAATGGCACCACACCCCTTAGCGGCAATTCTCATGATAAAAGAGCTCATGCTGGATATTTTTAGAAGGAATTGAGCAAGATATACTGGAAAAGGCAGGACAAGTAGCTACTACTTTTTCTAAGTCTTCCCAGGACTGATTGCACTTGTTCCAGGAAAGGGCTATACATATTCGCCCTGCTGACTCTGCCAAGAGCAAGCATAACTTTCCAAAGAAGGCTGGCAGAGTACGTACAGGCATTGAGAGAGGAACAAGGAGACCCAAGGTGTTTGGCTCTCCTCTCGCGTGTCACCAATGATTTCCCACCCCTGTGCATGGATTTCAACGTGAATGTTCCAGTATAGCCAATAAAAGAACAAAGCAGGGAATTAGTATAAGGGATCATATGTGCTGGACCAGGACACTGCAGGCTTTGTGGCACTGCAAGATGGTACCAGGTGCTGCCAAGCCAAATTGTACTTTTCATACCTTTTAATATTTCACTTTGGAAAGCTCTTTTGAAAAAAGCATTGACTTTAAAGCCTTGGTGCGGATGGTGGCAAACAACAGAATTTTTTTCTGCAAATGGACTTGTCTTGAGGAGCGCTGGGCTCTAGCAGGTAGTATCTGTCTCAGCTACTAGTTTGGAAGCCAAACAAGCCAGAAAGAATGCTACCCTGGCTGTTAGGTGTGCCACTCACCTAGGCAAACCTCAGCTACCACTAGGTCTGGAAGACTTAAGCCCATGCTATGTAAAATATGTCTGGTACCTTGCCACAGACACTGGAACTAATTTTTAGTCCTGCTGGCAGTCTTGCAAGTACATCAGTAGCTCAAGGGGTATGAAGATTAAGCAGACTGAAATGTTCTCAGTACACAAGGTAAAAGCTCGGGGGCTGGCTGTGCAGCTTTGACTCCAAACCCAGGGTTTTCTGCCAGTGGATACCCTGTGAACAGACTAGTTTTTTGAGTCATGATTCAACTAGTAACTGGATGGTGCTGTGTTTCTGGCTGTGCTCAATATACAACTACTGTTCTGCTACAGCTGCTTGCGGTCATTAAAAGACCCCACAAGCACATTTTGCAAGAGTTTGGGTGTTAGTCCCTGTGTTCTGGCTGGATTCCCCAATGCCTTTGCCTAAATTCCCACTGCATTTTCAACTGGATATGTTATTTCTTACTCTGCTCTTTACAAACACAGTGCTGCAGTTAATAAGGGCTGTGTTAGCACCTGTTGGATCAGCAAGTACCAGTGCTGGGTGAGGTCATCCTCTTAAGTGCAATTTTTAAAGTGCATTGAGATCCTCCAAGATGTAAGTGAGATGTAATGTAAGGAGGTCTTATTATTTTCATCTACCCTTTGTCATTTCAAAGAATCAAAATGCCCTCTACAATAACAATGCTGTATCTTCCCTTCACTTAGCACATTTAAAGTAGTGCACTTCACTTTAGAAAACCATAATGCACTAGGCTTAGCGCTGCCAAAGCCTGGCATGGTTTATTTTCTTCTCTTACGTTTCACATAGAACCAATACAGCACCTGTAAAACAAGAAAGGTTAAAATAAACAATCAGATTCCTTTTACTTGCTTTTAGAAATATTTAAAGACTTTTCTGGTTTTGTAACTGTAGCAGTAACAGTTTCTGCCTTCTTTCATAAGGAGTAAAGTTATGGCTTTATTTGAAACTGTCAGCCCTGCACAAGAAACATCACTGGAAGAGATGCCTGGGTCAGGCATCACCATTAGCCAGTGTTTTTTCACCAAAACCTGCCACTGAGTTGATCTAGGCCAAGAACTCTAAAGACTGGTACATTTTTAAAGCAGTTACATGATTTAAGGGAGGAGTTTTTCACTAGTTTTTCTGTGGGATGTGTCCTCCTAAATGACATGTGAGGTTTTGATGGGCGTTAACCCTCTAGAAAGTCAGAAATTTCTGAAAGGCTATGTGCCCAGTAGTTCTCCAATACTAGTCTGATAAGCAGCTTTGGAAACTAACTCCCTTTTTTTAGGAATCTAGACCTACTTTGGGGAAAATCAGTCTCAGTTTCTGTTTTTCATAACTACGACCCTAACTTTCATCTTCAAAATTTACTGTGATGCATGCTCTTTTTACTTCACAGTGGCATGAGTCAGGATGAAAAGGGGAATAATCAAAGAGAAGCAGAATCTCAACTTGCATTGGTGAAACTTTATCCTGTTTATTAACTCTGCTCTGTGAGCCACAGTATATTGTGCTTGGATCTTGTAACACTCCATTTTAGAAAATAATAGTCAAAGTGAGTGTTTTAACCGGAGTATGAGGGTTTTAATATAAAATGTGCCTTTCCCTTAAATTGATTGCAAATGTACTTTCCAAATATTTTACTTTGTAAAAAGACTTCTTGGAGGAATTCCAGTGACTGGTACTTTCCAGCTAGCTAAATGCAGATAATTCCCCTTTTAAATACGCCTTGAAAGGTTTTGCAAATCCTGGCTGTACGGTTCAGACCAATGGCCTGTATGAAAAAGTGCAAGTTAATCCTCGCAGCTCTCACCCCTGTGTGAAAGGTGAGGTTCCCATGTTGAATGTGAGACAGAGGATCTGACCTTGGCGTTGACTGCAGGGAACACACACATGTTGTGGACACGTAGTGTGAACAGCAGTGGTGACAGCTACGCAGTCTCTGCCATAAGGCTGGAGTTGCTCCTTATCCTAGCTAATCCTATGGAAAAGTTGCAGATAACAATAATAACAACAACAACAGGGAACTCAGAATCTTTTATTATGTATATGACACAATCCTTCCCGGACTGTAATGCTTCTGTAGGTGTCCACTAACCCCAGGGTTTTGGTTGGTTTAGACAGAAGATTTCAAGTGATTTGTTAAAGCTCATTCAGAAATGCAGGGGAAGAGAGGGACCTGGCTTTCAACCTCCAGCTCAAAGGACAAACGAACCCTCTTTGTGGTATAGGCATTTCATGAGGTGAACTGAAAGCTGTGTTTCTTTCATCCTATGTTATTTGAATGTAAGGGGAAAATGGGGGATAGCAATCCACTAAAATAATTTTCTGTAGCACCTGCTTTTGACTAAGTCTCTCTAATGGTGTTGAAAGAAGCCAATTTCTCCTTCCTGAAATATTCAGCAAAGCCTTCATCAAACAGATGGGTGAATATAAGCATGATTTCCATCTTCATTAAATTAACGTCGGGTATTTGAAAAATCAGTCCTTTAATAATATATAAATATTTTCTTCTTGCAGTAACTGCCTGATTTTCCCCACAAGGACTGGTTTCTACTTTTTGTAATAAGAGCAACTTATGATGGAAGAGCTGCCAGTGCATGTATACTTGCAGATGTGTTCTTCGATAAGACTTAATTAGCCACCTTAGTAATTTTCTACTTAATGTGTTTTTAACATTCCTCAGAGCTTGAAGTGAGATATATCTGGGTTAAAGAATGCAAGCTAGCTATCCATAATCTTGCCTTGATCATCATTTAGTTTGAGTTAGGCTAAATGCAATATAGAACATAATTTTCCCACACTTGTCTATTCTTAGTCCTGCAAAAGAAAGTGTATTCTTTAATTTTCACTCTATCAGCTCTAGCAAATATGTGTTTATTTTAAAAAACACATATATATTATTGAGTCCCCAGTTTTAAAACAAGTTTTAATCTCTCTCTTTAAAACAACTTTTAAATCTCTCACTTAAAATGGTGGCAAAAGTTTTTTGATGGTATGGGCATTCTGAAACAGATACATCAACAAAAAATATTTTCTTGTGACTTCATTTAGAGGCTCAGGCACTGTGCCGCCACTTACAGTAAGTCAAGAAAAGCAGTTTTCTATCTGACTGCCCAGTTCTATAACCATGCACAAGTCCCAGCCAGCAGATGCTTCAGGCTGCAGTTGTGCAGAAGGGGAAGAGTTGTCAACACCGGTGACTCTGCGCAGAGCCTGGGAATTTCACACATCCACCGTCTCAGGATTTAGCATGGCATCTTGACTTTATACATCTTTTTGCTGCTGGGAGAAATGGAAGAAAAGAGGATAAAAGCAAGAGGAACAAAACCAAACAAGCGCTGGGAACCGTTAGACCTGTGTGCTGGGGCTGCGTGCCTGGCCCCTGCTGACTTCTCCCCTCAACGAAATCATTATGTGTCATTAAGACTTTCCAGTTAACACTTGTTTGTGGTTTATGCAGAAGAAAATAATGTCTGATTACAAACACAAGATATTAATTCTCATTCAGGTTCTGCATTTGCTCTGGATGTGGGTGGGCAGGTTTATAAAACAAATCCATTTGTACCAGAGAATATACTTTTTATGTTCTATTTCAGAGATGGAGCACAAGCCTATGTTTTCATTTTGTTCGAAGACTTCCCTGCCCATTTTGCTATCAAACCTGGGAACAGGTTCATCGGTAGGGACAGGTCGTCAGTAGTGGGAAACAGATATCAGTTTTGAGGGTCTCATGCAAACCTTGGAGGCAGTGGCTTGTATGCATGTGCTGGTGTTCTTCTATCCCCACTCATCCTCTTCACGTCTATTTGATGGGGGTGGAAAAGATGATGAGTCTGATGGACTCTTCCTGCTGAACGAATTGGTCATTGCCCACCAGGTGGATGCTTTTGGCTGACATCTGTCTGCCATCCTGCTGTCCAACTCAGCAAGCTTCAGCAGCACATGGAGCTATGAGCTTTATTGAAGTATATTAAAGTACATCTTATGATAATCAAATCCATTATCTAGGAAACTTCTTGCCTAATTACTTAAATTGTTTTTAGATTGTAAGGCTGCACTGGTAGTACTTATCTTGCTAAAGCCCTTAATAGGGATGACTGAGGTAGATCATAGAGAAAACGCCTGCTGCTCTTCATGTTGCTTCTTCAGAATAACAACCTTGATATACCCCATGGCCTTTACCCATCTGTGTCACTAGGAGCCAGGGCCCTGATGAAAAACATGGATTGCTTTTGAACTTACCACCTGAAAGGTGACGACTGCTCAAGAGGTCTGTGGCAAGGTATGAAGTATCAGTATATCTGTCTTTCTATACAGCTCCTTAAATGTGCCATACCCAGTCACATTAAGAGATCATGAAAACACAGCTTTGCATATTACCTCTCAGGTTTCGGATCTGACAGGCCTGTGTACCACGGATATTTGCTTTCTTTGACCAGAAGTCATTCCTCTTTTGCCATGGTTCTACTTTCAGCCCATTTCTCCAGCACAGCCCATCTCCCTGTAAACTTCATATGCACAAGGACACAAAGGGAATCATTGATTTCTATTTTTCTCTGCCTGTGATAGATGCAGACACTAAAATTCCCTGAAAACGGCTCAGAGGCAGCATCTTGGGGGAGCCCCAGGATGATATTCGTGATCTGCTCCCCAAATCAGATCAGACTGATTTTCGAATGCCCACCCCTGAACTGGAAAGAGCTCCTGAAGAAAAGTGTTAAAATGTTCTCAGTGAGAGCAGTGGTAGGTGGAAATAGGTAATGATTGCTTACATATACACAGTAAAAACTTTTATAGTATTTTTACCATGAGGAATTTAAATAGGTCTCTTTTTCCTTTCTTCAAATGATAAATGAGTATAATTTCAGGTTAACAGCTGCAGGGTCTGTTATACTGTAGATATTCCTGCAAAGCCTCCATTAGCTACCTCAATAGGAGCAGCGTGTGTATATCAAAGACAATAAAACCTTTAAAGCCTGCCATAATTTGCCTTTTTCCCCTCATTATGCACACACATGCACCATCAGTACTACTGGAAGTTGCTCATATTATTGAAATAAGTGAACCTTCTGTATGTGCATGGGTGATTATAAATAGGAAGGGGGAAAAAAATATCATTCCAGGGAAAATATACTGATTTTAAATAGGAAACAACTGCCAAATCTCTTCTGATGTAATCTACAGCATTAATAATACACTTATCAAAATGGTAAATTGGGGTCTGTATAAATTAAAATACTTTAAATTGATTTTTTTAAGATTTTCTTGAAAGATGTTGTGTTAGATAGAGGAGAACCTGACCACAGAAAATAGAGCCTGTTTCTTAATATGTTTTATATCTTTTCAAATATCCAAAAGAACTACTTTTTTGTAATTTCAGCTTCTAGGTAGTAATATAAAGGTACAGAAATACTCTGTAACAAGTCTCATTTGTTGGCCAAACGAGAGCTCAAAGGATTATTAGACGAGTTATGTAAGTTTTCAATAGCTGTTGAACTAAAAATGGGATGTTCCAAAATGACAAATCATCATTGGAGACAAAACCAAAGAAGTAATACTGGTTATCAGAGCAGTGTGATTCTGCCTATTGTAATATTTTTAAGTGATAAATTTCACAAATAGTTGGGAAAACCTTTAAACACAGCCTCATGATATATTTCATACACAAAGAAATGTTATCTTAATTTACAGGAGATGTAAAAATATACGAAGAAGAAAGAATACAATAATAGGTGATATGTTTGCCTTTTTACCTCTGTAAAATTCACTTTTCAATGCAAAATTACGGCATATTATTCTTGGAAGCCAGGGTCATGATAATACAGGTAGGAAGAGTTCTTTCAAATGGAAGCATCCTCTGTTATGACCAAATATACTTTACTTCCCTTTTTGTCTTTTGCTCTGGTCTGGTCTCTTGTCACACATATTATGAAACCTGTTAAAATTAACTGGGAGGTGTTCTGCAGATTTGCCTAAAACAACTAGTCTGCTGGATAGCTAATAGGAAAATCAATAGTCCTGCCAGATTGTATCCGCATATACATGTGAATGGTCCTTGTCTCTTGTGAAGGAGGCTCCTAATTGAACCAACCAAACAAAAAAAAGTGGCTCTCCAGGCAGCACAACCACCGATCGGGAGCCAGTGGTGTCCAACAGCTCTGTGTGCCCCAGCTGAGCAACTAAGCGGATTTTCAGAGATGAGCCGCTCCTTCTTGCACAGTGGAACTCCTGTTATATGTGTGTGCATCCACATACCTTACATATTATCCCTAAAGCAACAGCACTAGGGATCTCACTCTTGAGTTATATACCTTCACACTTTAGTCTGGTCCCCTCCCAATTGGAGAGATTAATGCAATTTTATTTTTTCTTTTTCTCCCAACCTAGACATCTATTTTCATAATTTTTGAGAACATATGCCCCTTTGTCAGACTTGATTGAAATTGTTCAAGAGTTTTAAAGAATATTAGGTAAGGATGGACATGGAAAGTTGTGTGGACAGTATAATTCTGAATATTAGAAGGAAATCATATGGGGTAAAAATGGCAACTCCAAACTATTAGGATTTATGTTGCTTCTAATGCCAGCAAAGCATCAGTCCAAGGATGGCTGCAGAGGTTGCCAATTGCTGCTCTTGGTTGTGAGCTAACATTTCATTCACCTGAGGAAAGGGTCTTTTGGGCCAGATCTCCCCAACACCTCGCCAGGCATTGTTGCTGGAGGATGGAAAGGACCACCTGCCCTGTTTCCAAGAAAGCCCATCCTGTTGTGCCTTCAGTGTACAAGTGAAAACCACATAGTATGTTATAACGAACCTGTAAGGTGAGAAACATTTTGAAGAACCCAAACACAGAACCACATAGTTAATTACACAGTGCAGCGGGCCCTTTGCTGTGTTACATACAGCTCTCAGAGCTGTTCTTGAAATCCAAAATAACCCACGGAGATATGGCATAAGAGGCAACCCTGGCTTATGCAAGACCATTATGTTAGATTTACTTTCTGCTAGGGTAGGGGAAAGGGAGCCAAGCTGATGTTTGAGAGCTATCATATTCTTTTGGGGAACTTTAGGAGGCAAAGAGAAAATATGGGAAGGACTCAAGGTGGCTGTGAGACTGCTCTAACTTTCACAAGGAGGTTTGTAGGCTTCCAGCTGCCCCAGAGACAGTGGGATGGCAGGTAATGTAAAGCTACTTCTGGTCCTACACAGAGTCCTAACCCACCCACAAGTATCAGTCACCATAAACAGGAACCAATATATAGGCCATGTAAAATTAATATTCAAATTGTGCGAGTCATAACAACATTTGAAACAAAAAGTTGCTAGTCCTACAAGGAAAATGGAAATAGTTTGCTTGGATTCAACACATGTTCAAATTCATTATGTTTCTTTTATTTAGTGCACAATCCGCCAGTGAATGTTTTTGTGTCGCTAGACCCAGAGAGAAGTGTTTGCTCAGCAGTGTTTCAGCCCCTACTATACCTGCTGTGTAATGGGGCATATTCCTTGTTCGTCTCATGCAAGCCTTTTCCACAACAAAACTGTATGATTGGTTTTGTTTTCCTTGCCGGCAAGGAAGCACACTGTTGTCTTCTCATTGGTAATACTAGTTAGGGTTTCTCACTGCAGACCCGAGACACCTTGCATAGCTTGCTTAGCAAAGAAGATGGGAAATGTAGAATCCCATTCACAGATTAGGATAAATTGCAGGGTAGTGTATTCCTTGGGTTTTTTTCGTTGAGTTCAGTGAGTTTTTTGTATGAGCACTGCTTAAGCTACCTTCTCTTCATTTTGAATACCAGTATTTATATTCTGTTGTATTTTCATTTCTTCTGGAATAACAGAGTATACCCAGCCAGGGACTGGTAATGTGTGTCTGGGATATTTCCCAAGAATAATGTTTTCTGGAGAGTCAAAAGAATGACCAGTGAGCCCATAAAGTGCCCGTTCACGCTTGTGTCCTTTCACAATTAGGAGCTGCAGTTTAGCAGGACCAACTGAAGCAGGTGCTTGAATCTATTCCTGTTGAGCATCACACATGTTTAAATCTTATTGGAACTAAAATTAAGCTCCTTGCTCTGTTAAGGCTTATAAAGATAAACTTAATTACCCAACGAGTATATTTAGCAAGAGACCGAAGAAACTCAGCAAAAGGCAAAATTAGGGCTGTAAGTAAGCTTATCAGAATGGTAGCAGTGGTGCACACCCCCCGCTTTTTTCATAGGCTGTTCAGAGCAATAGATAAAACACAAAGAAGCTGTTGTGTAAAGGAACTTGTAATTGAATCAGACCACGCATGTAATACCTGAGACAAAAGCTTTATTTTTAGGAGAAATAGTGCAGTTCGGTGGTACCTTGGGAAACCATCAGTATAAGAGTTCATGGAAGATGTGTGAGAAACAATTTAAAGATGAAAAAGGCCAAGCAATGACACTGACAGCACCACTGCAGCCCTCAGGGCTCGCTTTGTCCTCTTCCGTGGGAAGCTCCGTGCTGTCAGACCCGTTCCTTTCCTTGTGCCTCCCAAGCCTCAGGTTCCTTTTATCCTGCCTGTGGTGGGGTTCCAGGTTTATATTTCCCAAGCCACTTTTTCTTGCAGACAATCTCCCTTTCCTCCACTTCCCTCAGTCCTTTTTCTACCCAGCTTCTCTGCTCGACACACTCGGACGTCTCTGTCGACAGCGTCCTTTCTTCTTTTCTAAATGCAGCCTTCTACAACCACTGCTCTTTCACAGATCTTTGCCACTTCCTACTCCTTTTTTACCCTGCCACAGCATGCTGCTAGTTTTATTATTTCTGAGGGTTGCAGATCCCTGTGAGGTGGTTTTTACTTTAAAATACAGACATAAACAATTTACTCAGACATTTCATTGAGCTCCAGCTGGAGAAAGCTGTGATGATCTGCTGTCACAGTGTCTCTCCAGGATGCCCTTAAGGGCAGGTTTGCTAATTTTCCTCTGTTTTACAGTGGTCATGCCATTCACAGGTATGTACGACCATCAGTTATAGCTGATATAAGACATGCCTGAACGTGGGGCAGTTATAGCAGGACAATTTGAGTCCATCGCTACTGGAGTTCACTGAAGCTATAAATTTTGGACCTGGGTTCTGTAAATTCCCGAACCCTTGTGCCCCATTGCCACTTCCCTTTGGTGGTTTCTGGTCGTTGTGACTAAAGCCTACCCTCAAGCACACACATACAGGTCCTGCTGCTTCCAAATGCGTCTGGACGAAGAATTAGTCCCATATCCACAGTGAGTTCGGTTTCAGCACAACTCAAACACATTTTGCCTGCATGTGTCCCTTATTACCTCCATCACGTTGGCACATGTCCTTTATTTCTTCCTTCCTTCCTCCAACCTTAGGCTGAATAATGCAAGATGAATCGCTGATAAAATAGTATTTTAGGAAAGAATATGAGAAGCAAACTCAAATTCATTGGATAAAGAGAACAAATTCTGCCTCCTGACAGGACCGATATGGAACTGGTTTCTTTCTAACAGGTAATCTAATCCGTAACGTCACAAAATGGTTAGTAGCACATCAGAAAACATCTTCTAGAAAGGAAACACATTGCTTGGCGGTGTTGCACCTGGGTACTAAGGGCAGATCATAATTTTTAAGTACATTTCAGTAATCTGGAAGGTACTGTTTCAGGAGTTGATGATAGGGCATTCATACACATGCTCATCCATTAAACTTATACTACAGAGAAAGCAAGGACAGCTGCTGAAACACATCTGTACCATTTGGGGGTTGAGGAAGGGTTATGTAGCAAAAATAAAAAGAGACAGAATATGCACGAATTTGAGGGGATGGTTATGCGTTCATAACTTAGCACTTCGAAACGCCAGCAATACCAGTCGTTTATTTAACACTGGATGTATTGTATGAGAAATACACGCGCACACACGTATATATATATAAATTCTAACACAATAAATTCTAACACAATTGCCTTTGTTTTTAAAGGAATTATTTTTTTATTCATGGTTTGTTTTAATTTACTTGCTTGTAAATTATTTTGGCAGGGTCTGGTGAAATGTAGTAAGGGAAACTATGCATTTCCACGCATGTAAAACAGGAAAATAGTGTGATTGTGGACAAACAATGTCTTCCATTGTAAGTAGTTTGTTTTTCTCACTGTTACTAAACCCTTTGTAACTACAACAGGCATTGTGATCTGAGAGCAATTTCGTGCCAGTGGTGCCTTTTAATGTTAGAAGCAAATCTTAATAGCTTGCCTCTACCACAAAACAGCTCTGAGGCTGTCAAACAGGAGCTGAAGGTTTCCCTCACCTGAAAATCCTTGGATAGACCAACTTTTTGTGGAGAACTTCAAGAGAAGAGGGAATATCAGTGGTGGAAGGGGCTGATCAAACACGTGGCATGTCTCTGATCTCTGGTCTTACTGAATTTGTTGTTGCCAACACAAATTACAGCTTCCTGGAGGCTGCTCTAAGTTATACTGGAATGGTGGGATTTTGTTTATAGCATCACGTTGGTTTGGCTCTTCCTTCCCACTGTGCTTTTCTCAGCTGCCAGACCTTAATTACAGAAAACAATTAGTGTTGCTACCACTGTAATTAAATGTGTTCACGTGAATTGACTAACAAGTGATACTGTTTAAAATCAGATTTTAATATTTTGCTACAGTTTTCAAAAGATTTTTATTATCTGGGCAAGTGCAAATAGCCCAGTTGCAATAATGCAGTGCCTTTGTATGTGCTCTGGAACTTGCCTGCTCAAATGGTTGGGTAAATACAGACAAAATGAAATGCCTTGTCCACAGACACACACAGAGTAATATATCTTTATTTATAATGTGTATATTTATAGTGTGATACACAGATAGACGAGCATTTTTGTGCAGATGTATATCTCCCTTGCTCTCATCCCCCCCTTTTATCTATAAATATCATTTTAAAAGGAAATAGGCTTTGAAAGAGGCAAGAGGCTCTAGTAAAGGATTTAAATATGTTGAACTCTTTTTCTTCCTTTTTGAAAGGAGTAGTCAGTCATAGCTCTCATTTAAAGTTAAGCTAAGAAATGTCTCTGAGGAGAATTTCAAACTCTCTCTCCAAACACCACTGAGCCAAGTATGGTTATTATCTGAATTTAATTCAAATCATATGAACCTTCATAGTTTTTGCCATACTAAAGATTTTTTCCTTTTCAATCTGGCAATACATTCATCAAGTTATGGGCAGACCCCACTCACATAAAGGAGTAGTTTTGTGAACTTTATAGCTTACAGGGTTTTCCAGGTTCAACACACATTTATGATTTATTTTTTTTAAAAGACACACTAAACAGTCCCATAACTATGTAATAACAGAACATCACCATGCAATTAGCCTTGTGTGAGTCATAAATGAGAGAAAAAAGAAAACAGAAGTTTGAAGAGTTATCCTTAAATTGCTGTATCTAGAAAAATATTTGAGCCCTTCCAGCAGAGCTCGCACTCTCCGCAGCCCCTCTGCTTCCCCGTCCCCTGCTCAGTCTGAGAGCTGGTTTGCCTGGACGAACACAGGTGGTTCCCTGCAGCCCCGAGTCCTCATTCTGGCTTGGATACTCCCCGAGGACAAGTCTCCTCAATTCTCCAGTATTTTGCAAGGGGATAAGAGTAATAATTACCCACCTACTTCACTGCGGTCCTGTCAGGCTGAATCAATGTCTTCTCAGTGCCTGAGACATGCAAAACACCATATAAAAATGTGAAATAATATTACTTCCCAACCATACAGCCAGAATTTACACTATTTGGAGGAAAGAGGATGGGGGATAATTACAGCCTGAACTTTTAAAATGAGGTACTCAGGAAGGGCACAGTCAGCAGAACAGCAGCCACATCCAGGGTCTCCAAAGACCTCTGTGTTTATGGGCACTCCATGGTTAGAGGTCCTGGAAATTTTCCAGACCTGTTCATTCCACCTCTACAAGTATGTAGAATATTTTCAATTAATACTCCTTGCATGGAAAGTATGTTGAAAATGCTTTCTTAGCACACTGTGTATCCACAACCTATTCTATGGATTTTCCTATTTCTCCTCTCCACACAACCGTGGCTGTATCTGCTGGGCTTTCGGGGCTTTGGCATCACAGCTGGGTGCTCTTCTGGCTCTTTGTTCTGCCCACTGCCCTTTTCAGTGCTCCTGTAAGCCTTGTTACTTTTGATTGTTGTCATATGTATTGGTCTGGATTCATACCCTCTTATTAATTCCTAGTTCAGCATGTTTATACTGCTGTTCCAGTGGAGCCAGGGCTATCCAGTTTCTAGGAAACAGCTATTATTTATCCCTTTGGATACTGCCTATATTGCCATATTTCAGAATAATTTTCATCCGTGTTGTATTTCACTGAGTGGATGTTTTAATAAAAATAATTTAAAAATTATTGTTGCATCATAGCAACACCCACAGCAACACAACAATATACATGGTTAGCTTGTATGTACCAGAGAGTGGCAAAACATGCACGAATTGCAATATATTGACAGTAAGGGTAACTAAATGCAAAAAGAACCTATATAAGGACCGAAGCGAAAACCTTGGAACTGAATTTGAACAACAGGCTTCAGAGAAGCTCGCATCAGAGCAGGCTGCTCAAGCCTCTCCCTGTTGTAAGCCCTGTGTTAGTCTGATCTCTCTGCAGCTCTCTGGCTTCAGGTTTTTAAAGCCCACTTGGGAGTTTAGGCACCCAAATACCATTAAAATGAATAGTCATTCTGCATCCTTTGGCCTCGCAGCTCCATCCTGATGTTGTTTATGATAATGTAATAATCTTCTGTTTGGAGGTATTCCTCCCCACGTCATACAGCAATGACTTACACATCTATCTATAGTCTAGTGTGGTATTTTTCTAATAAAAGAACAGTGACACAGTGAAAATAGTCATGATACACATTTGAGAAATTATTTACATTAACCTTTTCTCAATAAACGGCCTAAATACCAGCAAGAATGACGTGCCCGAGAAGGATTTTAAGAGGCAATCATTTTTTTGCATTAGTCGCAGAAGAAAATCATCTGGGACCCAGCAGTACACGACTGTTCAAAATGTTTCTTATTAAATTTGCCTAACATAGATTTAGCACAAACTAAAATTTGGCTTTATAGGTATTTTATAAACTTCTCAGTGGAAAGCCTGAAAGCTGACCTTTGATAATGGCTAAATTCCTGTTTAAAAAGGGGCTGAAGGCTCATAACATGGGCAATTATCTCAGAGCTGGCAGTACTTCTTTTCATCTTTCATAGAAGTGTAGTTGGAAAGAAAGGTATGTTTAACACAATTTTATACAATGAGCCTTCTTATTTCATTAAAGTCAAGGGATATAAAGAGTGGATCTTATGGGCCAAGGTAAGGTTGCCTGCTCCAGGGGTACAACAGGCTGAGTGTTTTATAAAAGAAAACCATTGTGCATCCTTCCATACATCCTTGGAGATTAGTACTGTAGGATGTATAAGCGTATAGTCAGTCCAGGGCTAAGGCTGCCCAGGTGGTCAGATCCTTGCCACAGGCCAGTGGGAACACTGGCAGGTTCACCAGTTCATTAAGCCTCTGAGACCAGAACTAAATGAAAATTGCTGCAGCCCTGCACAATTTCCCTGTGCTTAGTACATTCTGTTGAATAAGGAAAGCAATGAGACATTCTTCCAACAAAGAACCAAAGAGCCAACCAAATTTTTTTTACATACTGGAAATGGACTTGAATACACATTAAGGACAATTTTACCAAAAACCTGAGAAGATGCTACAGATTATCTCCTGGAAACAGCCTTTGGGATGAGATCCAGCAGACATGATCAAACATTTTATCATACTGCGATCTCCCCATTAGTTTAGGTTCTGCACTGCTTGATGATGTCTGTGAATACTTATATCACCACTTTGTTTAAAGCAAGTTTCAGTTCAGGGAAAATCTGAATTTGCTTTTGATTTTGTTTCTAAGGCCGCCAGAATTTGGTAAATCATTGTGAAACAGAATTTTGGCAGCACAGCTAGAACTTGACTATGTAATGAACAGTGATCTTACACTCTGGAGACATTTCCAATACTTCACTAGTGCAAACACTGTATGCACACGTGGTACCATAACAGTGCAACCATTGCATACTTTCAATGCACACTGCATTTGGGAAAAAGAAAAGAGAATTTTTCGTAAATAATTTCTTCTTTATCAGGTTTCTTCATGTGTATGAACCCCCCATGTGAATTCTAGTTACACAGATAGAAATGTTAATACAAGTTCTTCTATTGTTCCTCTTGCTGTAGTATCTGAGTGTTTTGCTATCTTTAACACATTTATCATGAGAGCTGCCATGGGAAATAAAGCAGATAGAAACCTTTATCCCATTTGGGCAGCAACAAAGGGTAAATGAAAATGTACGCAAAACCTTCCAGCTAGTTCTGAATTAGGTACCTGTGCTTCTCATAGCTGTGGGAAGAGTGAGGAAGGCATCCCCTGATGCCACCTGAGCAGGCGGTTCCCAAAGCAAGGCTGGCATGGACTGGAAAGGGAGGAACCAAGAGCAGGGTCTCCCTGAGCGTTGCAGAGAAACCAAGACCAGGATCTCCCTGTGCTTTTCATGTTCATGGTCGTGACAGAGGAGCAGAGTGCCTGAGTCGTGCCAGCCCAGAGTTCCTGCCCCTGAACAGAGATGGAATAGGAGAGGGGGAGAGATGAAGGACTCCATCACCACACGTCTCCTCACCTGTTTATCATCCTTTGTAGACATACTCTGGCTTGGGGAGGGGCTTGGATTATCCTAAGAGCAAGAGAGTGTAAAAGGTTAGAATAATTATACGTGAGTCATATTCAGGAGAAATTAATGGAAGGTAATGAAAGTGGTGTTAAACCTATCATTATCTTTAGCTATGTACATTTCTTTTCAAATGTACCCTTCTAATTGGTATTTTTTTTTTATAGGGAATGTTTGAATACAGAGTTACTATTGTAATGGAGTTTGCTAGAATTCTTATGGCAATTAGTGTTTCCTCCACCTTGATTTTTGAATACCGGTCCCACCATTCTAAGGGAAGAAACCATGCAAAATGCCCATTGTTAAAAATCAACAGGCTGATTCAGTCTGTTGGAACTGCAGGAGGTTATATTTAACTAAAGCCAGTTAAGTTAATGCACCTTATGTACTAGAACAAAAAAACCAGGAAAAAGTTGTTTGCTCATTGGCTCATTTTCTTTTCCCCAAATTCCAGCTTTGGAAATAATATATTAACGTGATCATTGTACTTTTTGGGTTTATTTTAGCACCACCTGTACTGAATAGAAATTACTGAAAAGGAAAAAAAAATGGGTCAAAGCTGATCTGACCTACACCAATAAAAAAAGCTAGACATTCAGTAAAATTCTGGTAGTATTGATACCGATATAAAACCTCTCCATTACTTCAGGCTTTATTCTGAACTTTTGTTGTTTAGTTTAATGCAAAATCTTCATTGCAGAGTGATCATAGGGGTGTCACAATAATCTGTACTGATAGAGTAGATACTCACTTGCAAATTTATATGCCGCTATAAAACATAGTGTGTGTGCATATATAGGTAAGGATGTTATACAGAAGTTGCAGTAGTGCTTCACAAGAAAATGGGGACAGAGTAACAAAGAAAGTGCTACCTATTGAGGTGTCTTGAGATATAAGAATTTCTTCACTGAAAGAGTGGTTAGGCATTGGAACAGGCTGCCCAGAGAGGTGGTGGAGTCGTCTACCCTGGAGGCGTTCAAAAAAGGTGTAGACGTGGCACTCCAGGGCCTAGTTTAGGAGTCATGGTGGTGTTAGTTGATGGTTGGACTTGATGATCTTAGAGGTCTTTTCCAACCTAATGATTCTATGATTCTATGATTCTATGATAAATAGCTCTTGCTGGAAATATAATAAAGTCTGTGTTGTGTGATCATGTGCTCGGATCAATCAGGATATGAGCAGGAAAGCAACTCCATTATATATATATATATATAAAAATAAAATTCTGAAATACATATTTCAATATCTCTCTATGTGTATAAGAATCATATTTTATTGGTATAATTACACTAAAAATAGCTTTTGCCACTTCTTTATAAGGAGAAACAGTACAAGAGAACACACTGAATTGCTGAGTGTTATGTGTCACTAGTAATATTTTTGTTCCTTCATCAAAATGTAAAACTTATTATCATACCTAGTACTTTTAAGCACTCTGATTATATATGTTAATTATTAAACAGTGGCATTTCATATAATTTTGAACTTGAAATATGAATGATTTTTGGATCAGAATGTATTCTATCAATCCGAGCAATTTTATTTAAAGACTGAAAAATTATACACTTTATTTTCCTTGGGATTGTACTTCAGTATAACCACTTGAGATTGTGGTGTTAGGTCCAGGTCTGAGCAAAATCCCAAGAACATCCTACTGTAGAAAGCCCCATCTCATTTTATCTTGTTTTGGATTCTGTAATTGCAGAACACTGCAGCAGCTCTTCCACTAGCTCGGATGTGCCTCCTGGTACACTGTGAGGCAGAACTAAACTTCCACTCATTTTCTACTTAGATCTCTCCCACCTCCAACATAATGCAGGGGTGAGATAAGCTTTGGGGAGTAGAGAGAGAATTTTCATTCTGATCCTCAGGCAATTAGTAGATGTGATTCATAATTGAGCCTGTGTATAATAAATACATTTTTTTCACAAGCTGTAAAAATTAGAAGTTAATTCATCTTCGCTCCTATTTACGTGCATAAAAATTAGTTGGGAGTGGCGTGTTCTCAATCTGCGTTCAGGACAGGCATTTTGGGACTTGGATCTGAAATTTCAGTTTGAGCTGTCTACAGGTCTACTGCAGCCTTCCAGGAGAGCTTATGCTTTTCCTTTCCTGCAAAACCAGCCATGTGGCCCCGAGCCAAGGTTCCCTTGCTAAGGGCTGAATGAGCCTTTCAGACACTCTTGGCAGACCTCACAGTAATACACACGTGTAGCAAGAGGAAAAAATAATCATGAGGACGTGGGGCAGATGAATGGAGCTGTGGGCCAGTTTTAGTCCCCAGCTTCACAAGCTCCTTGATCATTTCCTAAGTAATTACGTGGGCGTCAGATCTGACCACTGATTTTCCTCCCTTCTTTTTGACCAAGGCTATTTTCTCTTTCTTACTGTTCCTTGCTGAAGTTACTTGCAATCCTACCCTTCCACAGGCTGTTTTTGTACCAGTCTGCCTGCCCAGAGTCCCTTGCCATAGCAGCCTCAGACTCCCTGCGGACAAAGTCCTTAAAATCTTATCCCATCCTTTCCTGTTATTCAGAGCTCACTTTGTTATAATATATCGGGTCCCTTTTCCAAACTGAGCCTTTTTAGGTAGTCCCACAATTCATGCCGAGCAGCATCTCTTAAAAGAAAGGTGGATGCTTAAAAATAGATCCTCATTACTGTCTCCTTAGCTGTCTTTCAGTCCTGCTGGATGTCTGTGGAACAGAACCATTATGTTAAACAAATATATGCTCCACATATTCAAGGTCATGTTGGTTAGCTCTTTTCTAATTACACAGTCTGTTGCTGGATAAGGCTTGCATCTGCAGCAAAGGAAAAGCATCTTGATTCGTAAATACATAAATAATTTAATGTGGTAGTGGAAAGAAAAGGAATTTAACCAAGTATGGCTTTAATAATGTTAACTAAATGTCTGTGAGAACAATCTGGAGCAGTAAAAAATTCTGACTTTTGTGTTGCTTAACTAGCAGTGTTTGGGAATATATTTTTGATTAAACTTCACTGTGTCAGCAATACACCTATAGCAGATGTTTGCTGATGGCAACTCAGGACCTATCTGAGTCCTGGACCTTGAAAACATTTCCAAAACTTGGAGCTTTGGAGAAAAGAGGAGAATTTGAAAGTGCGTGGAAGGACAAGAGATCTCGATGCAATTGTATCTCTGTTCCTGTCAGGCTAGATATGCATGAATTCGCTGTAGCGTTTAGTACACACCTCAATACATCTGTAAAGCGCACTTCATCAACGAGCAAGGGCATTGGGGTTGATGCAGTATGCCCGTCTCATGCAATGCAGAGTTCAGCTGTGCTACTGTCATTTCTAGAAAGACATTGTTGGTGGTTACTCAGCAATCTCTGTGCTGTGCAAATACTATTTGGAGTCATAAACACATTCTCCAGTTGAGATCCCAGTGGGAAAAGCTACATGACCAAACCTAAGTCGCAGCCTGAACTGCACATTCAGCCCATTAACTGCATTGGCAGCAATCTGTGGTGCAGGTTTGTAAAGCGTACAGCAACCGTCCAGCAGAGACCTCATCTAGAGAAGTACCCTGACTTTTCTCTCTATTCCAAACAACCCCATTTATTTTTCCCAATATGTGAATATATTATGTGTTATTATGCTATTGTTTTAAACATAATCAGTGGCATAATGGGACTTTTGATTCCCATTTCTTACTTCTTTTTTCTGGGGTTCTTGAACATGCATAGGTGGCTGCTTATGTGACACACCCAGCCAGTCACTAGTTTAAAAGCTGGTGTTTTGCTTTCATTTGTGTACTTAAATTCTCATAACACTAGAAAGTTTTCTTACAATAAGATACAACTGAAAACCTTTAAGAAATATCTTAAATGTCTACCCAGGGAATTTAACCAAAAGCTCTCTTGCTTCCTCCTAGGTTTTTATGGCTATCAATTAAATTTATTATGCAGTAATGAACCATGCAGGATCTAAACTGACCCAGGATTTAGTTTAATGGATCATTAACTTGTCAAGTTCCCCCTTCTTCTTTCTCCCTCCTGATATTTTCTTGTCTTGCCAGAATTCTCATTATCCCAGCTATTAATGCGTTTATTAACTTTGGACAAGGATGTATTTCATTAATGAACACTTAAAAATTAATGATCACACAAATTAAAAGTCTGCTGTAAAAGAATAGAATACAAATAGGCTCTTTAGGATATGAGTT
This sequence comes from Fregata magnificens, assembly GCA_013389945.1. NCBI lineage: Eukaryota > Metazoa > Chordata > Aves > Suliformes > Fregatidae > Fregata > Fregata magnificens. Next base: position 128,080 of record WAAD01017996.1, on the reverse strand, counting down.
TTATTTACACTCCAAATGAATGGCACATGGACAGTGGCTAAAACTGGTGGGAAAATTATAGTCGTTCAAGTCAGTTCAAACTATTTAAAGTTTTGTCCTGACTTCAGTAGTAGATTTACAGGATTCAGTCTTAGAGACAATTATTAAAAGTTTATCTTTCCATAATGTTACTTTAGAAATAATATTGTAGATCAACCACAGAAGTAACTTCCATAAAAATGTCAGCTGTGCTTTTCATTCTTGTAGGCTTCAAAGGAAGCGATTGGAATTGCGGTTCTGTCAGAATAAAACACTGAGGCCAGCACAGCTACTGACAACCTCCCATTTTGTCCCTAGTTTTCCTAGAAAGTATAATCAAATATTTAGGACCTAGTTTTCCTAGAAAGTATGATCAAATGTTTAGGACTTAGTACTGCTGAATGTTTGGAAAATATATGTAATAGGAATCACACTGGTACTGCCTGTTCAGATACCAACCCAGAGCATATGTGCAAAATGGGGGAAAATCAGTACGCCAGATGACGAGTGAAATAATTCATGGTTGTATCAAATCATTTATTTATAATCTGTAAATGATCAATTTATTTTCCCTTTCTGTAAACATTTCCCAGAAGACACTACTGGGAAAATAACTGAATTGACACACACTCACTCATTACTTTCTTATGGCTGTGCTATTCATCGTGCCTCCCGTGAGACAGCAATGCCCCAGAACAGCTACCTGAGAGTCAATAGTTCTGTGTTAGCCACATTTCAGGAGAATCAGGCAGACTATTTTTTTTTTCTCTTTTCTACTTTGATCCATTCACAAATGTTTTACTGTCAAGGATTTTGGTTTTTGCACATATGTTAGCGTTCATATCAGTTTACATCACAAATTATCATCACTCTTGCTCCCATAATATCAGCCCTGTACAAGTTATAAATATCTAATAAGAGTAAATGATGTATTTTGCTATTTTGCATTCATGACAGATGTCATAGTATCTGTGTTATACTGCAAATGAATACAAAGTGACTTAGTTTTGTGCTTGTCTGATGAGACTTGGAAAGAGCAATGCAAACTTGGATGGTTTCATGGAGCTTGAGTACCGAACACTGTGGAAATGTCAGTGAACTAGTCTCTACATGTTGGCATGCACATTCTAGTCTAAGAAATTGTTTTGTCATCTAATTTGCTAATTTGATTGATTTTGGAATTTATTCATTAATTTAATTTGCTGTGGTGGATTTCATCTCTTCTTGAGTAGAAGGATTCTTCTGGCTGCTAAGATCAGTAGACCTACAGCATCCTGATGTGTGCTGACTTCATGCCAGAGGGAAATCTGGGTACAGACCAGTTTTTTCACAATATGTTGGGTTCCATGAAAAGGAACATGGCAGAGAACATGGCAGAACACCCTCAATACTCAGCGCAGGCAAAGTCTATATCATGCAATGTTGACAGCAATACTTATAACACATTGTAAAGTATGGGCTGTGCATGAAGCACTGTTATACCAGCCACAGCAAGAGGAAGTTACACGAAACTTGCATAGTTTGTCTCCCTTTGAGCAGAATGGCTTTAATCTAGCAGATGTTCCCCACCTTTCTGACCAATAATAAATAGCTGGAAAGTGTGTCTTGATCCAGTGTATTCTGGTGCACCATCTGAATCACTCACATCTACACTGTGGCTACTTTTCTTTTACCTTATGTGGATATTCACTCAGTCACACATGGGTTTTATGTTTCTAACAGGGCATATTAATCTTACTAACATCTGAACTTGCTGGATCCAGTAGCTTCCCTTGGTATTGGTTTTATGCGAATGCCTCTAATAAATTCCATTTATAAGCTTCACTCTATTCTTATTATATCTATATCTCTGAGTTAGCGTTCTAATGAACATGAAACTACCTCAGCAAGTCCACAACCTAAAAATGACCTGCAGTCATCTCGTAAGCATTTGTGCTGAACCACATCACAAGTTATTCTCCCTTTCCAACAATTTACAGACCAGTGGGAATAAGCAAAGCACTTTTCCCCATAATCCCTCGCATACAGGCTGGAAGCAAGCAGTCTCAGAAGGGTCCAAGGTTTCAATGCTTTCATCTTGAGGCAACACAGAACCACTTAAGAGCTGCAACTCTGTCTTGCTCATTTGATTCATTTTAGGGATTAAATGCAAATTCCTGGCATCATTTCAAAGCAAGTTCTTTAAGTTAATAAAATTATAATATTAAAAGGAAAATAATAATGTATTCTCAGTGCTATAGCTCCATTGTGCAGATTGGCAGGTGGACTTTCTGCCAGGTCACCTTTGTTACATTTAATAGCAATCATAGATCTCAAAACCTCATGCAAACTGTAGAAAATTAAGAGCAATAAGACCAGTAAATTCTAGTTTGATGGTATTTATTATCTTTTGTTTTCTTTGAAGAGATTTAGTCCCTCTTGGAATAAACAGAAGAAACAAAGAAGAAGAATGTTGCAACATGTTTACCAAAGTTAGGAGGACTGAGCTTGAGATTCAAAGGTGGCAGTCTGGAAAACTGCTGTTTTTCTCGTCTGATGCCTTAGGGAACTCTACTGCATTTCTGAACAAGGTAGTGGCACCATATACATTGTGGATAACAGCAGTACTGTTACCAAGCATATATTTGCCTTGGGTGAAATATAAATAGCATTGAAATAGTTAATAAAGTAAGGACCAAAATTAGAAGTAGAAACTGACACATGAGAATTTAGAATATTCAAGGTAGTTAATAATGTTTAGGCCAGATAAGAGGATGTTGGCACTGCATGCCTCGTTAACAAGAGACTCCTGAAGGATAACTTCAAGGACCAACAATGGAAACAACCTGCTACAAACGAGGACCTTAAGACAAACAAGGTCACAAGTATGAAATCACTAGAGATAGAAGGGAACATCTGCTCCCGAATGTGCCAAAACACGATAATTGGGGGAAAGGTAATTCTGGCAGTGGGAGATCGCGACCACCGACCCGATTGAGAGACGAACAGGACTACCCCCCCACTCTTCGTGAGCATGCGCAGTTAATTAAAATCACACTGTGACTTTAAATCGAAGCGAGAGAAATATAGACCAATTAAAGAAGAGAATGATTAGTTAGGTTAATGATTATGTATTAGATAGGCATGGTGTATTAACTGTTATGTATAAATATCAGAAATGAATTTCAGTAAGGTGTGCTTGATTTGTGGAAATATTCCACCTTGCACCCTGCGCAGAATAAAACAATATCTCCTCTCTAAACATACTTGGTGTGTTTTGGGAGTTATTTTTATTTCAGGTAACAGTACCAGCTTGTGACTGACAGCAGTTCCCGAGTATCTGCAGTTAATGCAGGTGATGTCATGATGCTCAAACCTCTGGTCGTTGATGTAAGACATAGCGTAATAGCTAAATGCTTCTCTAGAAGTCTGAATCAGATGAGAAAGTACACTGTTTTTCTTCAGTCCTTGATCTTTGCTACTACTTTTCTGATGGATTCGAAACACTTGTTTACACAGCCTGCCTTAGAGCACCTGAAACAGAACGGGACATTTGTTGCTGCTTCTTGCTGGTAGACCCTTCCAGAAAGGATTCCTCTGCCTGAGGAAATAGCTAAAGACCTTTAGAACCATCTGAAAAAACCCAGAGAAATATGGGATTATTAGACAACTGCATTTTATCCTCTCCTTGATGTGTTTTCAGAGATTAGCTCATCATTTCTTAATTCTTTGTTCTCACTCTCCTCAGGTGAGTGAGAGTCAAAAGTCATTGATGAGGATCAAAAGTCCTTGATGCCTATGTGAGAGCAACTAAGGATGCTGATTTTGCTTTTTGTTTAGTAATAACCTTGGATCTACCAAGCTTTTAAGACCCTGTAATTTGCATAACTTTTCTTCAACAGCAGACAAAAAGAGAACAATAAAGCCCTAATTTGAGAGTCAACCTTTCTAAGATTAAAGGAAAAAGAAACTCTATGATTAAATTGTCAAAATGTTTCTGCAGAATGGGTAACTATTGCAATACTTCAAGTTAAAACTTAATCTTTCATCTTTCTCCTTATCATCACCTGTCCTACTGCCAGGATGGAAATTTTTCTTGGAGCGCTTGGATTGTTGTACCAGAATTGGTTTTATTTATTTACTGGATAAAATATCCCCAAAGGTCACTTGTCATCATGAATACAATTTGCAGCAATCCGATAGCTTCTTCCCTAGAAGTTTATCTCTCTTTATTGCCTTACTGGTGATTAAATAATTTTTGGAATAGAAAAAGCTAAAATACTAGAGTGAATCTGAAAATTCTAGCTGTTGGGGGTAGATCAGTCCTGTGACCTTTAACTTTTTAGATGCTAAATAATAAGGAAAAAAGATGCTAAAAATTTTAGCAGATGTAGCACTTAGGATATCATATGTACTAGAACAATAGCACATCCATGTCTTACCTTAACAAAATCATGTTGTGTTGTGGATACCCAGAGATGCTTGCAAATAATTTAGTTTCTGCAATTTACGTGAGTTAAATAAGATTTTCCCCTAACAGATGGAACACCTGTTATTATTGCCTGAGATACAGATTAGTATTCCTTTCATTTAATTTCTCTTTCAATAGTTATTTATTCTGTGTAAATTAATTTATAATCCTCTAGGCCTTATTTGTATTACATCATTGATTGATGGATCCATGTGGTTAGGATGTAGGTAAAGTTCTTTTCCACATATTGTTGTGAACGCCTGCTTTTCCTGGGGTGATCCTGGTCCCAGCTGAGAGAGGTACACCAGTTTATATTTCTAAGAGGCCAGTGGCTAGAAAAGAGACCAGGATAACAAAACCCTCTAAAATGATCTGGAGGAAGGATTTGCCTCCTACCGGTCAGGTTCTTTTAAAGACTATTTTTACAGTAGTTTGTATACATAAAACAGGAAAAAGATTGCTTTTTCCTTTAACTTCAAAGGGAGTCTTTCTACCCTCAACTTCTTTTTGTAGCAATGAAGTGTCTAAAATGCAAATTATCTGGAGTCTAGAAAGTGCCTCTCCAGCCACGGTACTGAATAAATTCCAGCAGCAATAATTAAGTAATAAGCCCATCAAATGAGAAAAATATTTGAAATATTAATATTGTTAGCATAATTTTCACAGCAATACAGAAAAATACCTTGTTCCTGGCCCCCACACGATGGAAATCTGCTTTGCACTATAGAAATCTCCAAAGTTTCGTGGAACTGAGGCCTTAGACATTCCCAGTAAGTGTGGCTATGAGGGTCTCCATGTCCCACAGCCGCATGGTAAACTTACCGCAAGTGGGACATTTCATATATTGTAGGATCGAGTAGCAGACATGAGGACATGCTCACGTGGCACGTTGTGAGCAGATGTGCACCCACTTTACCCATGGTCTGAGCTGACCAAATGTGGTGCTGAGCCCTTGATGACACCGTGGGGAGAGGCAAAGCATGCTACCTCCATTTGGCACTGCGCGAGTATCGTCACAGCTTTGGGCAGCTTGCAGCGTGGGCACAACAAACTGCTGGTTTTAAGGTCTCATGGAGATAAGGTGTAAGAACTCATCATGACACCTTTACTTGCTGGCATTGCCCTTCCAAAGGCTTTTGTCCCCAGCTTAGCTCTGCACAAGGTTGTTGCAGGAGGCAGGAATGAGGGGACTCTCTCTCCTACCTCATGAGCTGACATGTACAGCATGGGGACATCCCTCCCCACCCAGGTTAAATCTACTCCTGGCTCATGCAAGGGTTGAGTTGAGGTAAAGGGTTTGCATTTCCCCTTCGTGCGGCTGGAGCTGGGCACGCTCTGAGCTCCATTGTGCCGACCCTCCCAGAGCAACGAAGCATTCGAGCTCAGAAGCAAGGATGAAATTTCAGGGGTCCTAATCATTTTTAGAGCACCTGGGTGTCAAAATTCCTCTGAAAATTGTAGCTCAAATTTGCCTAGAAATTCCGAAACTACTTTTGTAATATCAATGATTTATTCTGCAGGGGAAAAGAGTTGACTCCCTTAGAGCTGTATATTCTAATATTCCTTAATAATGACATCTAGAGAGCTGAACCTTCAAATATGGCTATATTAGTGTGTTAGTGTGTGTGAAAAGCCAATGGTTCTTTTCTCACCTATGTGCATCATCAGGACTGTTTCTACAAGGAAGAGAATATGCTTTCAATTATTGCTCTGATCTCCCACATAGGCAAGGCAGTGGGAGAAGTTTGCTCTTACGCATAAACCATTGAACCTGTAGTCTCACAACATTCAATATTTACAGAATTCATCCTGTAAATCAGAGCGGTTTATTCAGTTTTGTGCTATACATTGTTATATTTGCAACAGTTCACTTCTTCCTTCTATATATTTTCATATAGTCCCATGCTCCTTTGGGGAAGCTTGAACCTGAAAAAACGTACAGGGGAATATAAATGATCTGCTCTTTTCCAGCTGACTAATGTGAGCCATAAAACACTTTAAAATACAAAGGAGACTTAACATCTGGTCAAGTTTACTCATCATAAACACACCTGAATGAAAAGTACTTCTTGTTCTGTGGAGCAGAGCCAAATGAATGATAGACCAAGACAGACATTTCATGTTGTTATATGCAAGAGCTCCCTTCTTGCATTTCAATGGGTAAATTAGAGGTAACTCGATAGTAAAATATGCAGGTAGCCTCAGGACACATCATATATTCTTTTATTCGGAAACCTTTCTATAATTAAAAATGAAACCTGACTGCAAACTCCCCATTCTTTTTCTAAAATGTCAAAGAATTGATGTTTTTTTCAATGTCATTGTCAATTCAGTCCAATAACAATGTCAGGTCTGGAGCAGTGATGCAAAATTTGTTTTCTTAACAAAATTTAAGCTTCAGCAACTTTATATTTGGGAAGAAAAAAAAAAAAAAAAGGCAATATTAGAGATGGCTAAATCTGACGTATCAGCCTTACTATCTTAATGGCTTTCATTGTGACTTTCCTGGTGTTGTTAGTGGTCCCACTGCAAAAATACAGAGCTAGATGACAAACTTTTCTCCTTTTCCTAAATCTTTTCCCCGGGCAGGCGGCTGACAGCTCGCCAGCACCGCCCTCTGTGCTCGGAGAAAGCAAACAGCCTCAGCCAGCGGCAGCAGCCCGGCGAGAGCAGAAGAAACCTTCAAGGGACCAGGCGAGCGCGGGCCGAAGAAGTGACTCTGTCCAGGAGGGAAGGATCCCTTCGTGTAGGGTTTTGTAGACCCTCCGAGCAGAGAGCCGGAGATGGTCTTCATGGGGGGAGAGGGCTGCCGAGGGGATGCTCAGAGCTTGCTGCCATGGTCGGCGATCCCCCGCGGTCGTTCTCTGGCATTCAGGGATTTGATCTTTTAATGCTGCTGGGTGAAATGCATCCTTGTGCTTCAGCAAAACCCAGCTTCTGTAATTGGTACGGTGATATCAGGTGGTGATTATGTCTGGGGAGAAAGAAAAAGAAAGAGAAATCACTGCTTCTAGTTAGATCTCTGATATCCTGCTGGAGTCAGGTTCTGCTGTTGTAATTCATGCTGTTCAGCCCTGCTGAATTGATTGGGATTGTTTGCAAACTAACGTACTACTCAACATGAATAAACATGCCCGTGTCTGGCCTTATATAAATACAAATCAGCCTGGAGACTGTAAAGTAAATACAAACAAAATTCCTTTACTCCAGCCCAGGAGCAAAAAGAGGAACAGAGAATGGTTCAAATGTTTTCTTTCCTCCCTCTCGGCGTAGGAGATGGCCAATATATAAATACCCCTCTGCAGTTTACAGTGTGTTATAGAGTACCTATTTCTACTAAACCCTGAGTCTATACTAGCAAGAAAGACCTTATCTTTCTTCAAAGAAAGGTTACATGTCTGCTGCTATAACCTGCATTTCTTCCTGCCCCTCTTGAGAATCACTGCTGGCATTTAAATCCCCTGTGCAGGCAACTGTGTTGCTGATGCATCTTTACTGCAACAACGCCGTTAGGTCTGGTTCTCCCCATTCTGCTTTCATCAGCTGCCTTTTGTCATTCTGATCATAAATTCCAGGGACAGGGGCTTTAGTCTGTGTTTTGCAACCCGACATCATATGGATTTCGTCTGTAACTGAAACTTAGAGTTATACAAGTAACACATCTAAAATTCAACCCCCTAATAGTTTATTCCTTTTTTGTTTGCAGAAGAATTAAAAAAAAAAAAAAAAGAGCAGAAAGTTTCAACTTTTGTGTATTTTGTAAAACCTTAAGAAAACAACCTTATATGGCCCCAACCAATTTGAACAGTATTCTTTAAAAAGGAAAACAGTCCTAAATTAAGAGTGGAATTTTAGCCTCAGCTTTGAATTTCCTGGCTTTTGTTGGTTTCTTATATACCCTCATTATTTCAGCGGTGTGTTGTTTTTGGTCTGACTAATATTTAGAAATTGTTCCATCCAACCTTTAGATGTCTACTGTTTGAGAATGATTCATTTCTCTTTGACTTCATGAACCAAATTTATACAGTGGGTCTTTTTTCTGCTGTTGGTGTGTCTCTCCCTGCTCCAGACTCCATTTCGTTCTATCATAATAACCTGTGCGGTTGCCTTGCAGCTTCAGAGCAGTGTGCATTTCAAACTGGGAGCTGTACCTTTGCAGGGATGTGGTTTAGGGAGGCAGACAGTCATTTTGCTGGCCCAGGATGAACAGCCTGAATGAAATACACCAGCACAGCGGTACGAGTTGGTACCCAGACGGGATGCTGGCAGCAATTCTCAACTCCAGTACTGAGTTATTCCAGCAGGGTTTGAATAAATACTTGAAAGATGAAATTAAATATTTGTGAAAATATAATTAAAAACCTCTTTACAATACATTTATTTTTAAATTATTAAATATTTTGTCAAAGTTATTCCAAAGGTTTGCACAATAGTAATTGTGCGATAGCAGCAGTGATTTGGGCTCCCTGGCCCACTGGGTAGACTGCTGTCAGTGTTAGAAAAACAGCTATTGCTTCCTGGTATAATTGTCCTGAACCAACATGAAGTATCCGGAGTGCTCTGTTCTTTGGCAGTAAGTTATGGATAATCCTCTAATTTAAGTTTATGAATGCCAGTGATCATGTAGTATCCAGAAGCAGCAATCTTACAGCATGCCAAGAGGTACGGTGTCTTCCTGATATGCATAACCAAGGCAGGGATAAAACCATGTGGCAAGCCTGAGCCTAGCCTTCCTTAGCCTGTCCTTCTTGTCATAATAAGGTATGTGCAGCAGCTCACATCCTGAGAAAGAGAGGAAAGATTGCTGGGGCACAGAGTGGCCAATGCAACCAGCACTGCCAGCACCTCTTATATCCATGTCCCTCTCCTGCAGGAAACTGCAGGGCGTATATACCCTGCTGCCATACCCTGCTCTTGTAGTGACAGTCAGGATGCCAGTCCCATGTTCTGTTCAGTAAACTGTACTGTGCCTCTTTTTTCAGAATTTGTTTGGAAGCTAAGGACAACTAAAGGACAAGTTAGGCAACCAAAAACTTAGTTGTCACAGTTAGAAGGAATATCTGTAATGCGTTATACCAGAAATTAATTCAATCTGTTACAAAAGCCTCCATTAAAGAGATGCTGTTTGCAAAGAGTGATGTAGAAGGACAGAGTGGGACATGGGAAAAAACAGAAGAGAAATAAAAGCAATGACATGTGACCACTGCTAATGCAGAGATTTCCCTGTTTTTTATTTGAAAAGATCCATTTATAAGGTTCTTACAAAGACAGGGGAACAATTTTTTTTTTTTGGTGCAATTTGTTTTGCAGAGATGTATTTCCAAAATCTTTCAGTATGCTCGATATTAGTTTCTGAACCACAATCTTCAAAGTAAATATCACATGGAAAAAAATTTTGTTGCTGGTTAGGCATGGGATTTCTTTTGGCATTGCATAATATCAAGTCTTGTGCTCTATTTACATTTAAAACTTGTAAAATCAATGAATGAACCAACACAGAGGGCCCTTGTCTGTTTGCAGAATTTCTGAATTACACCAGTTTTCTTATTTAACTTTTAAGGACTGTAAGTGTTCAGTTTTAACCGAGATTTAGTTTTCAGCAATGCAAATTTTTCTTAACACTAACAACAGATGTTAGCAATATACCCACATTCAAGAACACATTTTGTATGTGACCAAACTCAATGTAATTGCCACATCATTTGGTAAATTGGCATTACAAACAAGTCTCAGGGGAAGTAACATGACTCCTTCTGTATGTCATCACTTTTGAAATTTCCATGGTAAAGAATCAGTGCTTAAAGCTCTTCCTTCTATACCGACATCTCAGATAAAAAAGCTTATAGTTGGGGCTCGCTATTTCCCGAGAACCTGGTATAGCCTCATTTTACTGCTACAAGTGCACTTTCACATGGGACAAGCATTTGTGTCCTGTTGCCTTGCAAACAAGCCTCACTATCTGCCTCTTAGAGAGCTAAGTGTGCTATACCATGTATTTAAATAGTACAGACTGTGGAGAAGCAACAGTACAGAGCTTAACTTTTTTGTCACTTAATTAGTCCAAATATAAAAGTCGTGTAGTTTCATGGTAGCTGTTAGAGCTCTCCTATCACTGTGGTTATTGCCCATGCCACTCCAGACTGGAAATATTAAACAGAAACAGTTCTTTTAGTTTCTCTGGCTAACGTAACCCATCAAATTACCTCTATCTGCCACAGATGCTATTCCAACATTATTATATTACAAGTAAATGCGTTTGGAATGATGTCTGGCTATCAGCATTTCGTGATTAGAGGAGAGAAAAGAAGACCAATGGTAGACAGATATTACTATCTAGACTGTAATGAGTCCCTAAGGAAAATTTAAGGGGTAATTGTAACAAGCCTCTGGATGGACCAAAAAATATTAGTCAAATCTCGTCTGTTCTCCAACTTCCTTCTTTCTTTAAACTGTCAACGCTTTCCATGCTTTTTGGCTCAAAATGCCTGTCTTCATCTCAGCTAAGCTCCCTATAGCTTTTTACTTCCTTACAAAGTTTTCAAAAAGCTTAAGAGGCTTCTTAAAGTGTCATTTTGTATGTGGTAGTAAATCCAGCTGAACTGGATGCACTAATGAATTTGTCAGAGTATTTATATGGAAGAGATGTGGGGAAAAAGTTCACGCTGTAATCTGTGCATCTCTAACGTGGAAGTATCCGCCAAAACCGAGAGCTTGATGTGTCTACCTGACTAATGCCTTTCTACAGAAAACATCTGACTGCTAACACCAGAAATGGACCCTTTGTTTAAGGCAATGGATATTGAACAACACCCAGAAAAAGGGATCAAATATATGATTTCATCATGGACAGTTTTATTTTTTATTTTGCTACAGGAAAATTGAAGTCTTCATTTTCATGACTATTTAAATAACTCTGTCTCCAGTCCCAAAAAATATTTTCCAGTTCAAATAGTCAGTGAAATAAAGATCTCTCCCTTTGATGGAATAAAGATGGTTTCCTGTTCTAGGTGTGTTCTTTTAGGTGTCTGCTAGGACTCCTAAGCCCAAGTTTCTAGAGCTGACTTGGGAAAAGGGCAACTGCAACAGCCAAATGCCCATTTGTTTTTTCCATGCTGTTTGGTGTCCTTATATTACTCCCAGCACTTAAATCAAGACATAGAGAGACAAGATAGTCTTAGGAACATACAGAACATTGAGTATTAACATGTGATACCAAACAAGGAAATAAATATTCTCTGAGATGGTGGCAGGAGGCATATAGTGGGGAAGACAGTGATGAAATTCAGACAAGTTACGGCGATAGCTATCACGCATGGCATAGTGTCCTAGCAGATTGCTAGATTGCTCTGGTTCTTGGTGTATTTAAAGATGCTCTGGAGGATCTATTATAAGGCTGCGGTCTTATCTAAGCTCCTTGGTTTATTAAGTTTTTTGTCCTGTGGAAATAATATTCTGAATGTGAGCTATAGGAGTTGCATGGTACCCACTGACTATGGTGCTCGTCGGAGGTGGACATTAGCTCTATGTGACTATTGGAGTTTACGACCAACATTTATTCCTTAGGTGACACAGAAGAAGTGAGTTCTCAGAGAATTATTGGAACCTGCTCCATTTTTCCTAGAGCAGCTCAGACCTGCTGAATGCTGCTGAGCAAACCACCTGTAGGTGTAGGGCGGAAAAGCTTGCAAACTCCTCGCCATTTCAGGCCAGTAGAGAAAAAGGCAAAGAGCTGTTAATATTTATATTTAGACCTAGAGATGCATATTTTTCTCTTTTTTTTCTCTTTTTTTCTATGAGTGGGGACCAGACTGGGAGAGTCAAAAACTTGTTGAACTTAGGACAAAAATAGCACGTTTCTCTGCATTTTCTTTTTCTTCTCTCACAGTTTCCTCCGTTGACTTTGGTTCAGCTCTCACTGGACCAACAAGCTCTGAGAGCTCCTATAAAACTCTAAAGTAAAAAAGAGTGTGCCTGCCAGGTGGGATTTTTTTCTCCCAAGTGCTCACAGCTCTAATTTTCACCACATGTGAACAAGTGTTTGCAGTTTTAAAGATGTGTTGAGTAATTGCACATGCGAGACATCTTCTCTTTAATGTTCCCAGTGTGTTCAAAGCTTTTCCGTGAGAACACCCCTGTTAACAATGGAGTTGTGGCCTTTAGCTTATGCTTAAGTGGGTACTGCTTTGTGTTGAAATATAATTGGTAGCACTTGCCTATTCTTATTCCCTTAGCTTAGCTAATGAAAGACACTGCTATAATCTGCTTCTCTCAGGATCAGGATCTGAGCCTAGAAAATCTCTCTCTGCAAGGTGGTGGAAAGTCTTCTGCAACCATCATTATTGTAGGTACCATTTCTTTTTGTATCAAAACAGGAAACAAGGAGGCTTTTAGCCTCCTCTGTTGGGTGAGGCTGTAAAATGATGTGCTGCTTTTACACACCAATGAAAGGGAAGACCCCCCTATGCAAAAGGCGTTTGTGATCTGTCAGACAGATGAAACGTGCAGGATACCTGGTCACCTTCCCTTTGACACCACAGAAACGAGGTGCTACAGCTTCAGCGGCAACTGAACAGTTTTCAACACAGCTGAGGAGGAGGGAGATATTTATCATGGGCCCTGGTCACCCTCTTTCCATCCACTGATAACTGGAAGAGGGGTGACTTAGGTGATGTTATTTCAGTGCATCACCATCCAAAAAACCTGTCTTTAGGGGAATGTCTCATAGCTTGCTTGAATGTCCTGTAGGACCAAGTCTGGTTATCATCTGCAAGAGAGTAAACCAAAGAAGAATGCGTTTGGAGGGCTGATAGAGCTGTGGGACACAAATGAACTACAAAATGGTAGAAAATGAGATTTGAAAGCAGGTGAGGGAAGAAATGTAATTGCTGTGAGATAGGACTCAGATAACAACCCTGATTTCTTAGTTTCTGTAGGTTGCTGTTCTCCCGCCCAGCAATTCTGTGCCGAAGTGGTACTGAAATGTGTATTTCCTCCAGAATTGGCTGCCTTTAATCATTACCAGAAATAGAATTAAAAACAATGTATTGTTGAACCTCATGGTGAGAAAACTGTAACTATTCTCTTTTCCTCCATCGGTCTGAAAATGTTGTATAGTCTAGAGTTTTATTTGAAATAAGATATGGTAAATAGCCTGGTAAATGTTTTGTAAATTTTAGGAACTATACTTAAAAGTCATTTACTCCTAGTTATTTCTGGAAAGTGGCTGACAATAGCGTGTTCTGCACTGCCCTCTGCATGGGGGAGCACTGAGTCACCCATCTCCCCTTACTATGCTTGGAGGAACATCAAAAGTGCCTTCAACAAAGATATGTGTTTTAAATCCAAGCAAATGAGCTGCAAGCACCACTTACATTTATATTTTTGTAGTGATCAAAAGTTTCAGTCAAGACCACCACCCTACTGGGCTACATGCCATACTAGGAAGGCACAGTCCTTGTCCCACAAAATGTGGTTGACTTGAATCAGGCACAAAATAGAAGTTGCATGACTGTGACCGAGAAGCTGTGTCTTAGGGCAACCAACAAATTTGCAGGCTGAACCCCTCCAGCAAGTCACATATACAGAAGCGTGTGAGTGCATTCTACCTTTGAGCTAACACAGCTGCTCTTTAAGCTGCAAATGGAAACGCTCAAGCTTTTCAGATCCAGAGGTCTCCAGTTCAATCTCTATAGATAAACTCTCTGGAGATGTGCTTACAGTTACAGTGTAATTCAAGGCAGGAAAAACAAGTGAGCACTTTTAGATTATCAGCACCCTCAGAAAGAAATCTGTTCATTAGAGTTATGACAGGCTCACTGATTCATTAGTTGGAAATAGGTTAATATGCATTTGTAGATGTAAAACAGAGCTGATCAGAACAGATTGAGTTCCCTCAGTAGTAGCTTATTACCAAAGAATTAAAGGTTGCAGCGGGATCTGCATCTAAAATTGGAGGAAACTGCTCGGCCAGAAACGCTTTTGTGCTATTATTGTTTTTAACTTGAATTGCTCTTTTCCCTTGTTGGTATTTGCTTTATGATGTATGTGTGGAGAGCAACTGTAACACTTCTCCAGAACAGTATAAACTTGTCATATTAAATTTCACTTGGAAATTAGAAGGTTTCTAATCAACGGAGCAGTGAAGTTCTGGAACAGCCTTCCAGGAAAAATGGAGGCCAATAAATTTAACCATAATGAAGCCTGAACAGTTTATAAAAGGGATTATATGACACAGTCCTTAGAATATTAGGGGACTGAAATCGATGATCTATGTGGATCACTTTCCAAACTGTATTCCTATGTCTGGGTATTACAGCCCTTCTCTCACAACACAGATAATTCTGTGGTGATTGGTGCATGAAGAATACCGGACAGTAAATCCCAGAGTACCATTTCATGGTGCCCCATATTTACAGCTGCTAAATTTCAGTTTAAAAATATATGCTACCTCAAATTATTTTAATGTTACTTCTTTATGCAGGCAATTGAGGTGGTTGTTACAGGACTGAAGGGAATCTATCATAACACAAGAACAGCTATAGCGGGTTAGAGGTCCAGTTAACCCAGTGCCTTGTCTCCAACTATGGCTGAAAGAAAAGACTTAATGAGCAGAGCAAGCCTACGGTAGTACTTCTTAGAAGTACTTTCCGAACTTCCAACAATTTGACGCCTAGAGACTTTCCAGAAATCACCTCTAGTTCCTCTGGGCTTCCTAAGCCCTCTGATTTTTCTTCTCTGAATTCAAGCAGCCACTTTTTTAACACATGAAGACTTTTGATGTCCTGGTGCAAGGGCTTCCACAGCAGACCTGCACACTGCATGGAGAAGCATTTCCTTTTCACTTGCTACCAGCTTGTTTAATTTCATGAACAGAGAACAAGAGTGAGTATCCAGCCTACTGCAGATGTACCCTTTCATGCTGCAATTCAGTTGCCTCTTTTCCAGGTTGAACCATCCTGATCTGTCTGTGCAGAATCCAGCCTTACCTTGATTATCCTTACTACACGTATGAGGATTTTTATCTTCTGTTATATCCTTTCTGAGACAGGGAGACACTGAAACTAGAGATAGCATTCAAGCTTCATGCACACCACAGATTAATAAGTTGACATAAAGATGTTCTTTCTTTGTTTTGTTCTCCATTCCTTTCCTAACATCCTAACATGCAGTTTTCTTTTTTTCAATAGCTGCTGAGTAGTGCATTTTTTCATAGAACTTTCTATTCTGATCCCCAAATCTCACTCTTGAGCAACTTCAAGCCCACTACTTAAGACTTTTTTTTATGTAGTCCTAGGTTACATTTTAGTAGAAAATATTTCCAGTGTCCCTTACCATTAGTGGAAGCTGCTCTTGAGCATGACTATACAGTTTTCCCTCCTCCTTTAAGAGAGAGAGAGAATCAGTCCTAATACAGCCTCAAAACCTCTAGTTGAAGTTATCGAGTATATTTCTGTGTCTGTTTTCCATTATAAAACAAGATACAATCTGTATCTGTCTACAATTTCTGGTTGCCTCAACACAGCACAGCTGCATCGGGGTTACAGGTCTTGTTACTTGTTGGAGATCCAGCTAATCGCTCCAGCTATGGAGGGTATCTTCTTAGTGGCCTGTGAAACCTGGGATGTTATCAGGACTTTGTTTAGAGACCAGCTCTGAAATTAACCATTCAATTAAGAATAATTTTTCAAAACTAAGCCCCCCCCTCCCCCTAGTGAAGTTAAATAATTCACAGTCTTTGTAAAAGGAAGAAAAAAACCATGCACATTTGGGGCCTTTTCTTAGATGTTTTGATCCTCATAGAAACAATGGATTTCAGTGTTTACTGTCTGTATTATTTAGGTTACTGGAAAGTGCATTTATAAGCAAATGCAGGAGTTTCCCACCAACAGTGGAGTCTGTGGGAAATAATAGTAGTAGTCCAGAATGTCAGCACATTTCCTTCTTCTTACTTAGCTTTATTTAGTCTTTACCACTAAGTGCCATCCTTTTTTGGCTGCTAATGTTAATTTTTGGCTGGTTTTTTTCCTCTAATCTGCTCATTCCCTGAGAGATTGTTTCATACAGTTAGGTCAGTAGTTTACATATTTTATCTAGAAACTCATGGTGTTCTTTTCTTATTCTAAACAGCTAGTGAAGCAAAATGGGAACTGGAACAGACGTATACGAACTTCCCCAAAAAACAAGCTCCACTGATTTTCTGCTTTGCTAGCGAGTAAATCGGAGTGAGCTGGCTAGCTGAAACTCTTGCGTTTTTATCCTTATCTGTTGTATGACCTTGCAAAATTCATATGACCTGTGCTGACCATCTACAGAAGGAGCTAATTAATAGGGTGTCATAAGGTTTAACCAGTGCTTGTTATAGCTTCTTTAACCCTTCTGGGAAAACCGTTGTTCAGTATAACTGTGGTCACTGACTGACATTTCTGTATGCATTCCGCCATCCAAGAGAATAGCGACTTTTTTTTGGGCATTTTTCCAACTATGGCTGTGAAGATTAAGTATTTCTGAGTGAATACAGCTTAATGTTGTTAATCACAAAGGACAATATAAAAAAGGGTAGCTTTTTTCACCACTCCGGAAAACATGACCCTATGCACTGCCTATGGAGAATTTACACTTATAAGGTTTCTTGGAATAAGAAAACCTAGTGGTATGAAACACATAGGAATATGGTTGCAACACCCAGCTAATATTTTAGTTTATCCAATAGTTCCTGATTAAGTTTACTTTTTAGATACCTCCATCACCTGTGGATATTCAGTCTTTCCCCTCTCTCTTTAAAATGACATGCAGAATACCGAACACAGACAAAAGCATTAGGCCTTGTGCAAAATGCTCAGCTTCAAACTGAGTGAAGGAAATTGTTGTGCATGAAGGCAGGCGTCAGCAAACAGTTTAAACGGTGATATTGATGTAAGATTATAACAGAATGCAAGATTTTTTTAAAAAATGGTAAAGCTAGTGGACTGTTTTGTAATCTTTATAGCCATCGAGACTGCTAGAATAGCAAGTGTAAAATGCTCTCTATTTTGCTGTCAATAGTGACACAAACTGCAAAGCCCCTCAGACTCAAGCTTTCTATATTTAAGACTCATCAGGTCATTGATGTAGAGCAACGTTTGGCTGTTGGTATTGAGTTGTAATCAGCACTAGCAAACAATCATATTTAATTCAGCCTTATAAGCTTGTGCTCTCTTCCACATTAGTTTGTATTTCTCCTACTGAAGTTGGCGCAGTTTACCACATAAAAGTGCGTGTCTAATATTGTCAAAGAGGAGAATATGTTGACCCCACATTTACTCAAAGAGAACAATAAAGTAAGTTACTGTTTTCTTTACTGGAGAAAATGTCCTAAGTACTTTGAAATAATAATTTTTATATACCGAATCGATCGGTTTTCATAAGGAAAGAAATTTTCAGTTACAGTTCATTTTCCCCATCAAAAAAAAAGAACAGCAAACCAACAGCTTGTACACAAGCTTTGTGATTGCGCTTACTCGTATAAACAAACCAGCTAGCACTGCACATCCTGCAGGAGGTAGACCACCCAGATGAATATTCAAGAGACACATTTGAAAATTCCTTTTGTAAAGCCAAAATTTTGACTGAGCTTTTAGGAACTTGACTTTTTGTGCTGCTGGGAAAAACAGTGCAGCTCTTTGGTGCATGCTGAGGGAGAGATGCACAGATGCTCTTTCCTGAAGGATTTTCTTAACTGCCAGTGCTGTTATTTAACAGCAATAATAAATGATAACATTTTGCACTTCTGCAGTCACTTTAATCCAAAGAGCACCAAATGCATTCAAAGAGACTCCTCTAGAAGAAACTGTGGGTACAACTGCAAAGGGCAGGTTTTCCCCGGCTAGAACAAGCTGGACTAAGTCCGTTGGCCTCAGCAGAGAGGATGTGCTTCTGTGCAAATATCTTAACTTAAATCAACACAGACCTAAACCCAAGGGAAAGCTGTGGCAGGAATGTGGCCTTAGAGGTGGAATTACTGACAGAGCTGATAGGAGTAAATAAGGAAGGGACAGCTTTATCTCGAGGTCTATTTATCATATTTATTATGGGATAAACGTTCAAAAAGGGGAAGGTTTTGAAATTCGGTAGACAGTAGCCTATCTAGCAGTTTGGAAAATTACCATGCTTTTCATTTCTGCAGATAATGTAAAGGAAAGGTGAATCGCTCAATGCAAATGAGAAATTAGTTTGTAAACTGGGACAGAACCGGTGGTTTTGTACCTTGGTCAGATCTATTAGGGCAATGGTGTTCTGTTTGAGGCCTCTCTGCGTCACCCCATGGAAATAAATAACAGGAATAATCAAGGAGAAAGGGTAAGTGGTAAGCACTGTTTTTGGTTTTTACTGCTGGAAAAGTCTAAAAGGGCCCTGCACTGAAAGCGACCTTGTAAGGAAACATTCAAATTGTTGCACAGTGCTATAACTCCTCTCTACCATCAGACATGACCCCCCATTCACCGTAGGACCTGAAGTAATTGCGGCTCTTGTGCTGGGCAAGCAGTTACTGAAAGATCTAGGACCATATTGTAGTTCTTCGTGTCTGGGGAAGAACAGCTGTGGGGAAATTCATATAGCCATTCTTCTTGCTCTTTGGATTAGGTTTTCCATGAGTATTCATGTGTCTGACTACTCCTTATTACAGAGAGATTTTAGGGAGGAGATTGTAAGTGTGGGAACATGGGTATTTAGTGTGTGTGACTGCATTTTGGCAAGACATTTACAGTATTTATACCAGAATTATTCAAAAAGCTCCTTCATCTGGATTATCGGTTTTCTTTGTGAGGCAAGTAAAACTGGAAAGGCAGTGAGAGGCTCAGGTTTTCTCTTTCCATTGCTTTGATTTCAGCAATTGCTGTTCTACACAGTGTAGATGTGGAAAAGACAGGCGAGTAAAGCGGGCATGCGCCAGCATGACGTTATCTGATTCAAAGCTGTCATAAAAGAATTAGACACAACCCCGGTGTGAACTGGAACACTGTGACGGCCCCAGGCTGCAAGCCAGGAGTGCACACTGCACAGCAGCTGCTCCGTGCTCCGGGGTCTCTCCTGCATCTGAAACCTTTGTGCATTTGGGCGTTTGTGCTTGCCAGGCTACTCAGCTGTCTGCGGTGCCAGTGCCACACTGAAAAATGCACAAGTTCTCCAAGTCAGGGCAAAGGAGCAGAGATCAAGGGAAGCCTAAAGCTGCCTCTTTTTACCCAGAAAGTCTGTGCCACCTTCGGGGCCAGACAATTACAAGGAGGTAGTGCAAACATGGCTCACACTTTCAGAAACTGCTGTGCTTGAAACCTGGTGAGAAAACCATCCGAGTCCATCACTTCTGTCAGGTCCTACTTAGCGAAGCACAGGTATGAGCTTCCAGGTGCGGATATTTTCTTTATGAGGCCCTTGGCGCAGCTTTGCTTTTAGTATTGCTTTTGATTATAGAGTAACCCACTGTTTCTGAGTATATTTATTTGTTTTTCACTTTTCATTCCTTTATCTTCAAAGGCTGGTTCTCATTGGCATTACCTGTAGAAGAAATTGAAATAGCTGATGTGCATTGAAAGCCACACAGAATCATACCAAGTTTTCTGATTATAGCAGTCTTGATTAAAATGAAAATAAATATACAGGTGAAAAATGTAACTTAAGAGTTTGCATTATTCAAAGGGCTCCTTTTTTTTTTGTCAAATGAGCTTTAATAGAATTATATATGTATATTTTATAATATTGAAACTGGCACACTATTCAAACCTAAAAAAACATTTCATAGTTGTATTTAATTATTTCTGCTTCTTTGAAGCTTAACATATTTTCGCCATATGGCAAGCATTTAATTTTTCCTATTTTTCTAGTGGAGATTAAATTAAAATGGTTATTTGGTTTAGCAGAAACCT
The DNA here is from genome assembly GCA_013389945.1 of Fregata magnificens. Taxonomy (NCBI): domain Eukaryota; kingdom Metazoa; phylum Chordata; class Aves; order Suliformes; family Fregatidae; genus Fregata; species Fregata magnificens. The sequence continues at coordinate 107,713 of WAAD01017996.1, read as the reverse complement.
TCAACCTATCTGTGCTGCAAGTCAAGGGTTCTGTAAGCTTGTTCTTCACTATCATCCTGTATTTTTCTTAACAGCTTGCTCCAAAACCTGGTGAAGTCAACAAAGCTATTCCCATCATCTTCAGTAGGCTTTGGATCAAGCTCTGTGGGAACAAGACAGTTCTCCACTCCTGCTGCGAAGCCAGTGACAGAACCACAATACATCCATATTATCATAGCTTCCACAAAAATAGTGGCCATGTGCCACATGGTGGGTGGTCTTTTATACCAGCCAGAGAGAAATTAAGCCAACAGGCACATAAAATGACAGTGAGACAAGAGGTCTTTTATACCCTAGTTCTCGGAGGAGACTGTCTTGTTGCCTAGATTGTCTTGTTTAACCCATTCTGTAAAATAGGCATACCGCTTATCCTTCCACAAAGCCTGCTCATTTAAGCTTGGATTAAATATGTCTTCTAGGCTGGCACCTTAACTGGATTGAAGACTTTGAAGTGTTTTCAATCACTGGATCATCACAGTGGTAGGCTGCTCCCACTACTGAAATGTTCACCTAACACAGTTTGCAAACTGTGGGTGAAAAGTGACTTTTTGCGCCTCTTTGGAAAGCACTAAAAACATGTTCATGTCAGTGATGACAGCATTGTGCAGCACCTCTCCATGAAACAGCCAAATTTTCAGAAACAACTAGCAACTTTTATGTCACAAAACTGATCTGAAATCAAAGAAGAAAAACCTGAAACTTTCTGAAAGCGCTATCTGCTGTTTACTTACGACACCAACATTCCTGCAGAAGGAAGTTATGCCAAGAAAAGAAGTGAATTCCATATCTTGCTGCTAAACAAATCAGCCTTGCCCAGTGGCTCAATGGCTAACTCCCAACTATAACCTGATTAAGGTTATCTAGAGGAAAAGGCTTTAATATGCGAAAGAGGCTTCGCTAGACAAGATGAATGATGCCTCCTGGATACATTAAAGAACACCTGGGAACAAGCTAAAATTCAATGTTTCTAAGTCCCTCATAGTTATTTACAATACCATTATTTCTACAAAACAAATTATTATCTCCAATCCCTTACACCATTTCATTTAGACACAAAGTCATTTTTTTTCTTGTAAGAAAACATTCCTGTTGTTAAATTTAAAGATTCCAGTTCCTAAAGCTCATTCCTCATTGGAGGCAGGGAAGCAACCTATGGAACTTAACTAGGCCTGCTCATGTGCTCTTATTTAACCACATGCTTTAACTGCCGTGCAGCAATTGGGCCAAAAACCCCATGTTCATATGGAAATGAGAGAACCTTAAAAAGTTCTCATCTAATTCACCATTCATTGTAGAGTTGTTTCGTGGCTCCATGTCTTGGCTGCTTGCAAGAAGTCTTGGTACTTTTCGAGTGGGGTTCAAACCTGCTACCTACACCAGAAGTTTTATGCTGAGACTAAAATTAGGAGGCGGTATTTCTTTTTATGCATTGGAGTGTCCTGAATTGTGTAACCCTGCCATGGATACAACATCAACTGTGATGTTTGTAGATTCCAGATTCATGCCTGGAAAAAAATATCTGCTACAGGCAAAGAACCACTCAGCAGGGAGAGAGGAGCTTTGGATTCCAGTCTCTGGATGAATGTTTGTTTAAGGAAATTTAACACCGTTCCCTAAAAATCAGTTTATACAGTCCTGTGTCCATACGTCTCTTCGTCCATCAATCTACCCAATAATTTTTGAAACCATTACCCTGTCATCACAAAACTTGACAAGAGACTAGAAATCTCCAAGGCAGAAAATTTCCATATAGCATGAAAAATGGCTGGTTTGATAGAGGAGAGAAAGTTACTGCGATATCTCCACAAGGAGAAAGGCAAAAGTTGAAGCTCACCTGGCTGGCAGCTGAAGAGGACCAAGTAGAAATCTGGAGCCCAACACCTCTACTAAAGTCTGAAAGAATTATGGCTCTAAATTTGGCATTTAGAATAAATCTCTACTCTTTCTAAAGAAAGATTTTTTTTTTTTTTAGATTTTTTTGAACTGATAATAAATATTTTCGTTACTACAGTATGAAAGCTTAGATTGTGCTTAACATAGTGAGTGAAATTGTGTTTCCATTTAATGCAGTGGGAGTTTTAACATTGACTAGCCAGCATTTCTTGCCATACTATCTTCTTGACTACAAAGTGCAGCTGTGAATACATCTGTTGCTTTGCTTTGTTTTGTTTTGTTTCACATGTTGCATTGCTTGGTTTGGCTGTTAAGCAGAGGGGGAACTCAGGGTAGGAAGTTGTCGCTGTATCTGTCATCTCACCTGAAGCAGTTCTTGAGATTTCTATAAACTGTATATTCTTTGGCTCTTCTACAAAAATGTGAGAATATTCACATAGAGCTGTAACTGATGCTACATCCGCTTCCTGGAAAAAAAGATTTAATGTAAAGATCGGTTAAAAGAACAAAAGACCTTTCTTCACTTTCATTTCTTCATTGCATATTTGCTTTACTTTTTATCACTCCTTTAGCAAAAAAACCCTACACACAACTATGCCTCTGTAAGAACGCACCCTTCCATTTCAGTCGTGTTACAGGAATTAACTGTGCAGGATTCCAACCATTTGCTTGAGACATGGAGAACTAATCCATGTTAAAATGTAAAATGATGCAATTGGCCGACATTTTAAAAATCATAACGTCCAAGCAAACAATCAAGCAAACACAGTTTGTTTGTCTTCCAGGAAATCACATACTTTTAATTTTTTTTTTTAATTTCCACGGTTCTTTTACTTAAAGAAGGTTTATTTCCTCTTTCCTTTTGCCTTATATGAGAAGTGATTTCTCATTATAATGTAGTTTTCATTCCTTCTTGGGCTATTAGATATCACTGACTTGAACAAAAGAATCTTCACATAAGTCATTATACCTTCAGTGTTTCATTTTTCTATCAAAATCCTAAGGCTACAGTTGTAAGGGCATGAATTCCAATCTTGAAAGACACAGATCTTCCTTAATCCTATTAATGTTAATCATATCTTTTGGCACTATGGACCTTGCAGGGTGAAGCTCTTCACTGTACTTAAATAGTGATATTACTGCTCTGATATTACTGCAGCAAGGCGGCATTAACCAGTCTCCACCCCCTAAAGTCTCAGGGAATCAAATCTGATCTATGGAGAGGGAAAAAAAAGGCAGAGAGGGAGGGAAGGAAGGAGGGAGTAAGGGAGGGAGGAGAGAAAAAGAAAGGAAGGAAAAGCAAGAAGGAAGGAAGGAAGGAAGGAAGGATGGACAAAGCATTCTTGTTCTGAAGAGCAAATGACCCAATATCCCCATAGCTCCACTCAGTTTCGCATGAACACCTTCCTATTCGCTGCAGCTCCCCTTGGAACCATCACCTAGGTCCTCCTGTCCTGCTGTGTGGAAGATCGGTATGATCCATACAGTGTTGAACGTGGCCTAGTTGAATCTGAACCTGCCAGGAGACCGGCACAGTACCAGCAGTCAAAAATAGCATCAGATACACCATGAACTTCATGACTCACTAAAGGAGTTTTTTTACTCCAAAAGCTTCTGACTGAGTAAGACTGGTGGTGGTGGTGAACATCATTCGTCAGTATATTGCAAACTATGTACTTAACAGCAAACACTATTTTCCTCTACTCTCCCCTACACACATTTTACCATCTAATCTCTAATGGTGGTGCTTGCAGACTGAATTATACTGTGCACATGGATTGCGTGTATTTCCCCTTTAAAATATTATTTTCTTTTTCCAGGTACTGTTGGCTGGGTGCCTGTGTACAGTACGTGCAGTTTGTTTTTCCACCAGCCACCACTGCCGTGGGAGCTCGCCCAGAGATCGAGAAGAAACCTCTGAGCTTGCCTCCCAAATCCAGGAAGAATGAGCACATAAGCTCAGGCAATATTTACAGGAGTTTCAGCTAGAAACATGAGTGCCAGATGCGGACTATTTTGTTTTCATGTTTTGCCTTTGTATTGCTCAGTCAAAACAAGTTAATTTTAAACTGAATGTTTTCATTTTGGAAAAAAAAAGGAAAAACAGAGTAGCTCTTTGTAGGGTGTTATTTTTAGTTTCACCAATCCAAAACGACTGACAGAGGAGTTCTGATTTCTGTTGTCTATAAACCCTTTAGATTTAGAACTTGCAGTGTTATTTATTATCAAATAAACTTTTGTATTACTTTTTAGACCTCGCTAGTCAAGGGTTTACTCCTGGATGAACACTCACGATCACCACATAATATAGCTTAGCAGAAGCTAGCGCAGACAGTACCACATTGCTGAAGCATGAAATCCCACACAAGAGCATTGAAAAGAGTTCTGTTAGGCAGAAGTCCCATTAGATTTCATCCCATTGGGTTTCTTCTTTTCTCACTGGGTTTTTGTCCTATCTCACTGCCTTATTATTTTTCCTACCCTAGAAAGCTGACATGACATACCCTAATATTTCCTGATAAAAGATATGACATTCATTCCTACCCTCAATTGCTACAAAAGGACAAGAAAACATATCTTTGTATGCATTTGGGCAGACTTTCTCCCCAGTTTTTATCTCAGATAGCATGCTGTCATCTTCATCCCTGACCTGAGGGAATGGGCAGCTAGTCTCAGTGCATCAGCAGTGTCCATAAAAGGTCCTACAGAGCCATCAAGGCAGGCAATGCCCTGATGCCCTCCCTTCACTGCCCAAGCAGTTCTGCTTCAACACCACTTCCAGGTTGCTGCGTCTGATTCTCGATAAGCAAGAAGCAGCTCCGTGTTAATAGTAAGTACTCAGCTAAAGCACCCAGCATTACTCAGCTAAAGAATATGACTCCTCCTAAACCTCTTATTTTTTATTCAGGGAATGCAATTGTATTTTTATCTGCTGATCACAAGTAGTTCACTTTAGGAGCCATTAACCTAGCAGTCTAATTAGTTCGGTGTAAGGTGCATTGTTCTGCTATCAGATGTTCCTGTGTCCGCTTCTGACCCTGTTCTCGACGTTCTGTGGCCACCGCTGAGCCATAGGTTTTATTAGCTCCACATTCAGGTTTCTGTACCCGCTGTTTGCTTGGATGAATGGGCCCTGCCTTGCTGAGCAGAACTATTTGGCAGGTTGACTAGCATTTTTCCTTGCACAGCCTGGGAAGGGCATAACATTGTTTTAAATTTATGAGTGCCATCAGGATGCTTTCAAGCTTCACAGCAACTGTTTCTGCTTTTCCTGCTGCCTCCAAGAAGTGTGTGTATGAGAGGAGGGGGAATGGAGACTGCCCCTGAATTGTTGGCCCAAAGAAAATGCCATTCTGAACAGTGGGTGAGACTTTGCCGGGAGAGAGGTGGTCAGTGTCAGAAATTATCTTTATTTTACCCTCTTAAAATTTGTTCTGGCAGGATGTGGCTAGACTGGATAGTTTAGTGCAGAGGTACTTGAGGGAACTCCTTTCCTACCAAACTATATACCAAAAATACCTTAACCATAGAGACATGCAGCTTCACCTTGAATAATTGGTCTAGGTACACTTATTTGTAAGGATGTACAGGTATTTCTATAGATAGGAAACACTCCCAAGACACAGATGGTAATAATTTGAAAACAAAAAACCCGTGTATTTCTGCTTATGTTGTTTCTTTTCACACTTAACAGACTGAGTATATTCTAAGGTGATGAAAACCATAAAGATGGACTTACGTGGATGGGTTATCCTACAGAGCTCTGAGAACTAACCCCACCTTTTTTTCTGTGTGATTCTAAAGCAGCACATACCATGACAGTGTAAACCGGACTAAGGTCCCCATGTGAGCTTTAAACCAGCTAGCTGAGGTATTGCTGGCATGGACACAGGAGTAGGCAACCACTGAACTGGTTACACACTGTAACACAAGGACTTCGGGTGAATTCATGCGTCTTAATGAGTGAACTAAATATTGTTTTGATTTTGCTTCAGAACAATGTGAAACTCATAGTCTGATTTGACTTCAGTATGAACACAGGTGACACTTGATGCATTTGACTGAATTTTGCCTTGAAAGCTGGTGGCTTTTTTTTTCCCTAAGCCAAGTACAGACATAGTAGAAATGTGTAAAATATTTGTTTCTGTGACTGTAAATATTAAATCTTGGGTTCTGGCCTTTGCAAACTGAACTGTAGGTTTGAGGTTTGGTGCATTTGCAAACCTCAGGCCATGCTAAGAAAAATTCAGCAAACACAGGCTGAGATTGCTGGTGTTGCTGGGAAGTCATCAGATCTCCCTCATCTCAGCTGGCCTCCTTCCTTCCTCCCTCGCAAGGCCTAAGTCTCCTGAAGGTATGTATGCATGGGAGCAATTGAAAGTACAGGGAAGCTTTAAATGTAAGGAAGTTTTTGTTTGGGGATCGATGGTTTAATATGAGAAGAAAGGGTTAAGCTCACGCACTCATGTTCCTCTACAACAGGAAAATCCTAGTGAAAAAACAACTTGCTTTTAGCAGAAAAGCTAATCACTAAAGTATTTCTTTTTTATTTCCACAGCATGTGTCACACAGATGGAGCTGAGACGCAGAGTGCAACCTTCATCTGCCCGTGGGGATTGTCCCCATCTAAGAAAGGCACATTTCTTGCAAGGCATCTCATCAGCTCATCTACTGTGCGCTTCTTCCCACTGGCAGAGGATGTAAAACATTACAAACTGGGGACCAGATCAGGGTGAGCAGAGGGCTAAAGCTTCTGTTCTCCAGGTAATAAAGAGCGGGTGCACGATCAGAAGAGAAGTCACTACATTGCTGTCGTCCTTGCCGAAACTCAGAGTTCAGACAAATGCAGCATAAAAATCGGAGGGGGGGATGACTAACCTGTTTCCTGAAATTCCCCTTGTTCATCTATGTGAGGAAAGAATGACGGCTGGTAAAAGCAAATCTCCTGAAAAGTTGTTTTGTGTTTTCCTGCTTAGATAGAACTGAGGGGGTATGAACTTGCATTTTCATATCTATAAATTAAAATAGCCCTTTAAAAGTACTGGTACACAAAAATAATCCTACAATAATTCAAGTCCTCAAATAATTCATAACTTCAGATACCCAACGCAAATTCAGAAAAGAGGCAAAAGAGAAAATAAAAAGGGAAAAACTAAGGTGGAAGATCATGAGGGGAAAGGAAACAACTGGGAGGAATTAAAGGTAGAGAAGAGGTCTGAGAAATAAGGGGTGCTGAGATAAAGCTCTTCCTCCTGTCCACATCCAGGAGTATGTGGCTGAATCATAAGAATCCTGTAGCTAATGAAAGTGTTGGATGCACAAAAATACCTGCATCTTCCCATGACTGCAAGCTTGGTTTGGTTCTGTTATTACTGTCTGTGAAGTAAACATGACCATAAAAAGGGAAAAGTTTGTTTTGTTTCAATTTCTTTTATTTCCACCCAAAGTAATTTATGCTTTACACATTTCTTCACATGCCAGCGGCCTTGCTTCCAACATTTTAACTTTGGCAAGAAGCAGCATAAGTCAACAAAAAAGAACTCCAAGTGTCATGCACAATAAAGACTCGGGTACAGTTTTCCAAATAACTGTAAAGTAAAATTTACTGAAAAGCAGGCAAAGAACTCATATCTAGAAATCGAGTCTCTGCGTGTAAAAGTCAGAGGTTAAATTCTTTTTAAAAAAAAGCTTTCACATGAGTCTCTCAGGCATGTCCTATCCTTGCTTAAATATTTGAGAGGGGGAAAGTAACTGGGATAGGTGAGAATATTTCCATAGACATATGTTAGAAATCTACAGCACAAAATTGAATTACTTCACTCTTTTAAATGACATTTTTAATTTTCACTTATCAAGTATTATGAGCTATAATGCAACTTTTTAAAGGTAAAAGGAAAAGTAAAATAACAGCAACAAGAAACACATCCCAGTGTGTATTTATTTTACTTTGTAATTCAAGTCAGTCCAATTGTGCTGCAGGGTATTTAGTTTATGCAATACTAATGTTTGAATACTACACCCAAAATTATTTTTGGATCATATTTACTGGATATATAACACAGGAATGATTGATTTATTTGCATGTTTTGAGGTTTTGTATTTTACTGAGCTTCAGCCTAAATCCTGATGCAGGCAGCTTTAAAAGAATCATATTAATAGCAAAACAAGAGAAACATCTTTATCTAACTTCCATTTTCTAACGTGAAGACTAAATTTTAAAAGTAGGCATTGACTTTTATTTTGTCAAAATATAAATGTCTCTATTGACTTCCACAGGTTGAGGGAAAAGATCTGTAACTTCTTTCCTAATTGCCCACCGCACAGCTGTAAAATGGTGACTCCTGTCAGGCAATGACTGGTTTCACAGTCCCATTAATTTTACCATGTGAAGTACTGGTCTTCAGAGAGATGGAGTTCATTACTTGATACTTAGTGGCTGGCTTAATGGATATGCTTAATTATATAGCTTCTGGTCTGAAAGAATGGTGTATTAGGACGTTCTTATACCATGTTCCTTCGCTGGGAAATGGGAACAAGCATCCACCGTCTCTACCAGCAGCACGGTGAATATTGGCCACATTGCAGAGCTGGGAGTTTGATGAGCAGCCCGAAGGCAGCAGGCTTTTCCTGCCATGTCCCAGTACAAGGAACAGCATGGTTTAGGGTGGCATTTCAGATGTGCCCTACCAGGGCTAATTCTGGTGCTGGCCCATGGCAATCATGCTCCTGACTCCCTTCAGAGCTTTTCAAAAGCCTCCTCTAGCCTAGAATAGAAATTACTTCCCCGGAGCCGTGAAAATGCAGGGATCACTTGCCTTTTATCTCCTGCTCAGCCTGCAGAGTAAATATCAAGATCACCCGCTCTTGGTCAGCAGCCCCGAGATTTGCAGATCTGGTTTGTCACCTGCTCAGGAACCCTGATGGTGTCGCGGTTCAGAGGTAAAGCAGTCCGGGGAATCGGTCATGCCGGGTGAGCGTGGGCGTCTGAGGGGTCCACAACCCGCCGCCCTCGCTGCGGGCAGGGGACAGGACGCTGTCCTGAGCAGCTCCCTCAGGCCTTTCAGGTCACAGTCCCAAGCTGAAGTGGGGGAAAAGAGGCTGCTAGAACACCTCTGCACCTTGGATGTTAGCGAGGAGGAGGTCTGCACGAGGTGCTGGGCAGCAGGGCTGTGCAGAGGCAGCTGCCCGGTCCTGCTGCCCACCAGCAGGAGAAACCTTGGGGCTGCAGTCTCCAGCAGGCAGCAAATCCTTCAGCTGCATCCCATGGCAAGAAGCAGTTGTGGAGGGCACAGGCTCTTCCACACCAGCTAACACCCAATGCAAAGTCACGTTAAGAGTTCCCTCATACTTTATTGAAGCTCTGGCTCCATTTCACGCTGGGGGCTGGAGAAGGGGCCGTGCAATAAAGGGGAGCAATGGAGCACGCCTGTAAACACCAAGCAGGCTGGGACTTGCCTGACTGCCACGAGACCTTCCGGCCATAGAAACTAAACCTGAGCACCATGCATGTTTTTAAGTGGGAAAACTGCATCCCTGTTTCTTTTTTGTAGGCAATTTACTGTCTGTGCCACCTGTCATTTGGACAAGGGGATATTCTCATGACACCTAACGCTACCATTGCAGGAAGCAGAGGCTTATCCATTCATTTTGAGGAATATAGAAGCAAATACTTCCACAACCAGCATTCCTCAAAAACTTAAGACTGACTTCTTTGTCCCTTTCCCAGTCAAACTTCCCTTTAGTGTTAATTCACAATCAAACGGGATCTACCCTTCATCACTAATGGGGCTCATTTTGCTCCGCTATGGTTGAATATCTCCAAGGGCTGGCATGCTTATCATTGGGTTGGGTTTTTTCATGGTAAGACAGAGAAGATGTTTCCCTAGTATAATTTCTCTAGATCATATTTGGCTTCACTAAAAATACAGAACTTCTCTAAATGGATAACTAAGGATACATGTCTGGATATAGGTAGCTGAATTAAGAGGTGTTACATTAAGGATTTTGCTTTAATAGAAGGAGAAGAAGAGAAATACCACAGAACGGGACAAAGAAAATTATAAGAAAGCACTAGCCCCAGTCATGAAAGATCTCCAGTAGTATTTATTTACATAATGAATATGTCCCAGATTTTGCACTGATGCAGTGGGGTACGACCGTTTTCCAGTTGTGGTTTAAAATTCTGACAATTTGTTGCTTCCCACCCGCATGAATGCAGGTTATCTGATATGGAAATTTAAGACCTAATTCATACTTCCATCATTTTTTTTCCTGTAAAATAAGGCTTATGAAACCTCCTAAATGGTGGGGGGGAAGCCTACCTATGGACATTAACTTTCACCTCCCGTAATCCAAAGAAATGGAAATATATGGAGTAGGATCTGACCCAAGAAACAGTGCTTTTCTTTCTGAACTCCCAAAATGCATCATTTAACAAAATCCATACTCTCAATCCAGTCCATCCAGATGGTGGTCCTGCAGCTCTTGTCAATGGCAAAATATTTTATTTATCTTTCCAACACTTGTATTAGCACGGTCAATGGAATCACTGGAAAGAAAAAAACGCCTTTTAAACTACTCTGGAAGGTATGGGTATGAAACAAATCTTCATAAAGAATTAAATCTTTGAAATCAGAGCTTCACTTTGGCCGTAACACTGATATAAGAAATGGCCCCTTAAGAGCTAGGCTTTTGACACTATCATAAATAAACCCATGGCTGACGAACGCTACTGAGTCACAGACAGAGCTAGAAAAAATACGGAATCTAGCCCTGTTTGCATCTTGCTAATTTTACACCGATCTATCCAGTGGCAAAATGTTTGATGTCATTTGTTTTTGACTCATGCCATTTTAGCTCCAGGAATAACAAAACAGAAATGCTTCTATGTTTTAGAGAGATTTGCTTGGTTATGCTATCAGCACTGTTTCCCTAACGGCAAAAGAAATGTCAGCATTAAAAATAATTACAAGTGTAAAAGAAACTCCATGACCTAAATCAGTGGATGCACTATGTTATCTACAGAAGGAAGAACTGGGTGTGTTATGTGCTGTGCTCGAGGCTAACTAAATTCCTTAGCTTTAGATAGTTTGGCATGAATTACCTGTAATTATTTTTGCCCTTTCAATGAGATTTATGTTATTCTGAATCATCTTTTAAAACCTAATTAAATCAGCTATTTCCTTTTCTCTGAGTCCCGTTCAATGCTGAGTTTGTTCTCATTTTTTCATATTTGGATATTAATGTTTTAAATGTTTGTGAAAATCTCTGGAGAAGAGGGATTTGCATGAAACAAAGTGACGTGAATGAATGCACCTCACTGATTTCTGAGAGATGTTATGCACTCAAGCGACTAGATTTTCCAAAGTATTTATAGATCTTCTTTGATGTCTTTTGAAAATCCGGTTCTGGGCTCGCTACCATACTGTCCCACTGCTTATGTGTAAAGCTTCCCCAAGAGCTAACCCTGTGGTTATAGATTTCAGCTCTTGCCATGCCCCTTCATCGGTCTGTTTGCAAGTGAGGTGACTCTTCACAGCACCAGGTACTGAGATTTAGGTCTAACAAGAGAAGCCCAGGCTTACAGCTCCATAGTATCCTCAGTTCAATCCTAATGTGAGAGCAAAAGTGATGGCTATTGTAATTGCAGGATTAATACTAATTAATAGCTGTCATGGTTGTAAAGGAAATTTTGACTACACAACAAAGGAGCCTCTCTTTCTTTCTGTCTCTTTTTCATATGTGTGTATGGATATATATAAAAGCACATTTTAAATTCATTTCTATGCTTGTCTTTCAATAAGGAGAGAAGAATTGCTCTCTGTGAATTCCTTTTGTAGCTATGTTTTCAAGCTGCAGTGTATTTATTCACGTCCTCTGACAATGAATCTGCAGAAACTCTATCAAAACTGAAGGACTTGCGCCTGTGTAAAACTGGTTCCAACATTGCACCTACTGTGTGGTCAGAAGTAAAATGTACACATTTTCAGAATCCCACAGAACCCAAATATTTGCCTTAAATGGATGCGAGTGAGGTCACGGCAATGTCTGCGAGATCCTAGGCCTGAGTTCATCACTGCTCTTTTTAATTCCTCTTATATAATCCATGAAAATTAGGAAGTAACGAGAACTCTTTAAGCCACAAGCAGAGAAATAGACTTTGTAAAACAAGAGCAAACATTGATGTTTGGAATCCAGAACTTATTAAAAAGCACAACAGGGGCACACATAGACAGAAAATTGCAGGAATGTGAGAATACCAGTAATTGTCTCCTAAATTAAAGTCCTCCTCATAAACATGAAATGCTTTAGTAATTTTAAGGCACTCTCCTCAAACTTTTTAATTTGCTCTTAAATTGAAGCACCTCTTACACCAGAATTGTATAGTGTACACTAATTACTGATCCTGGCTTACAGCTTCAGTGCTTTAGTGTGCCTCATTCCCATGTAATTGCGTCTACTTCCACATAACCATGCCCTTTTCCACCCATATGCAAAGTGTGCTTTAATTCCAAGCAACCCTTCAGCATATGCAATTTTTTTTCTGAATTCTACCCAAAGGAACAAAGGGATGTGCTCTGCAGACCTGAGTGAAGGCATGGCTAAACACAAACCCTCTGGTGCTACTGCAGCATCAGCAGGCAGGTGGAATTCAACAGGAATATACACGGAATAGATATATATTTTTTTCATCCAGGCAGTGGAGCAAAAGTGGATTATTTAACAGAAAAAAATCCCACAATACTGTTTTGTGGAAGAAAGCAGGTAGTCTTCAATTTAAACGCATTTGCAATTCTGGTAGCTGGCTTATGTATGTAGGTGGGGGAGCCTAAAATATTTAATGGCACTTTCTGATAATTTTCCCAGCTAATATCTAAGGAGAAGCAAAGTGAATTTTAGAATCTTATGCTGCATTTATTTTAAAGCGCTTCACAGATGTATGTTTTAACAGTATGAAAATACATTATTAATTCTCTTAATTGCTTGAAATGTTGTCTGTTAAAGTAATTGGGGAATAAATTGTTCTAGCTGGAAGTCCGTGTCATGCAGCCAAACCACCAGATTCTAGAGGCAAGTAACAAAATTTAATTCAAAGAGCAATGGCTTGCGTCACATAAAATCACATTCACATAAGCAGGAATAAGAGGTTTTATGCTGCTCATGTATTTTGTATTATAAGAAACTACCTGATCGTGTACAGGAAGGGAGTGTGGATTTACAGAGGATGACAAGAAAACGTCTGCCCTAACCCCAACCCTCCATATATTCTAAAGTCTGAACTTGTTCCAAATTTCCAGTCCTGTTTAATTTATCTCTTGCTACTCAGTAGATGAGAGTTGTCATGGAGTAATTCCACAGGGGTCACTGGAGTTACACCAGGGATCACTTTCTCCCGTTAAGTGTCAGCATTGTTGACTACCAGACACAGGAAATTAATACAGCGGTGCACACTACACAGCTGAGACATCATCTTCTCTCCAACGCACGTTTATTTCTGGCAAGCTGTGATACAGCCCTGAACTATGTGTATTTCATGCATACAAATGGAACAGTGAACATTCATAAAGGCATAGGCAATAGTGTCTTTTTTACTAGAACTATCCTCCAAAATTCCTTGTGTTTTCTTTAAAAAAAATTAAAACGCATTAGAGTTGTTTTCCTTTTCGGTGGTAGTTAACTGTGCACCTCACATTAAATACAAAGGGATGAGAACTCTGTATTGTGAGCCAAAACCAGAACTGATGGAGATCAATATTTAGCAGATCAACATCTGTTTACATCAGCTGAGAATTGAGAGCAACACTGTAAACTGAGCAGTGCATACTGAATATGAAATGAGTTTTCTGCAGATATTGGGGCTGGGGGGAACACGTAGCCGGTTTTCCAGTGTTAACCGCGTTTTTTCTTCTCAGCAGACTGGATTGACTGGGACAGTAGGGTGAGCTCAGCCCCCTGTTAGAATCTTGTAATACAATTTCTTGTGTAACTGCCAACATATAATCTGGGTAATTATAGTTTAGGAGCATTTTACTTAAGGAAACTATAATTAGTGCTGTAATAGAATAAGGTTTGAAGGCTTTATTCACAGCTACGAACTGATGATCAGTGCAAACTCTAGAAGTCATAGGGATCCGAAGCATGAATAGATTCATTTTTCCTGGTGCATGTCCACACGAGAAAAAAAAAGACAATATAATTCATGTTTTGACACTGACGGAAGAAGGAGGGGAGGGAGGGAATTGCAGATACACCTCAGTAGAGTGTCCCACTCTTGGATTGCCTAGAGGACCAAAACCAGCACATTCATGTCCGGTGAAGTCTTCCTTTATTTGGCTCAGACCCTGAACTACATGAGGGACCATCTTCCAAAACAAGGCGTGTAGATCCACAGTTTTATCACTCATTAGAAATGTTCCCTTTCCCAGCCTACTTTCTATATTTTAAAAAGTGGACATATGTTGTTATCTTAGACTACGTTATCAGCTAGAGATCAAAAAATCTCCTTTCCAATGAGACATTAGATACATAAAATGTGATTCATTGCACCAACTTTCAATTAGCTTAAAGTTAAGCTAAGCCAATCTAAACCTATGCCAATCCCTTAGCTTCTTTGTATAACAGATAAAAGGGCAAAAGCACTTCCAGAGGGCAATTTTCTCCATTTATCTATGAATTCTGTGGCTGCGATCACTAGATTATTTTGGAGGCCTACCTCCATATAGCAAAAATGAGATTTTAGTTCAAAAGTAGTTTTGATGAAGATAAGTGGAAGTATTAGGGGAAAATTACAAGCAACAGAGTTGAGGGCAAGGGCAAAGGGGAAGGCTTGCTAAACACAGCTCCAAAGCTCAGATGATAGCTGAGGTTAGCTTTCTTTTACCCAGACACCCTGACAAGACATAAGCTATTTAGTTGACCCTATTAGAAGAATACTATACACGTGTATTGTGTGTCCATATTAACAAGACAAGTAGCTGCTTTTCAAGACAAAATCACTGAAAAAGTGATTTTACCTTCCTTCCTACGTGCCAACACATGAGATGAAGGATTTGGGGTTTGTTTTTCCTGCCACAAGTGAAGACACCACCAAAGAAAGCAAGTCATTTCTTCTGCCTTGGGATTTAGCAGTCTTTATCTTAGAAAGAAAGCAAGCTGAACCTGGGTCTTGGGTGGGTGAAAAGTTCCTATAAAAAAGACATTCACAGAGATATAGGACTGGATTGGGGCTTTATTGATTTTGTCATACTGTTCCTGCAGAAGCATACCAGCTGCTTCAGAGAAAAGTACAGGAAGCCTTACAGAAGGCAATTATGAAGTAACTTGCTGACAGGAAAAAATTCTTACTAGCCCCCATTAATTAGAGGTTATCTTGTGTCCTGGAAGCATGAAGACTTACATCCTTTCCAGAAAGATTGTCATGCCATTTATCATTTTTGGTCTTCACTAGCTTTTAAACTGCATCTTAAAACACATATTTCTTGGTTCAGCTTTCAAGACTTAATGGCACAAACTGAACAGTGTTTATTTACAGTGAAGACATAAACTCTTCTGTATAAATCATACCAAATTCTTCATTATATCACAAATCATTGATAAGGATAACAAAATTGCATCATCTGGCACCAAAAAGTGAGCAGAGCTTTGAAGATTTCCTTCATAAATTCAGCAGAACATAATCACATTTTGTAACAATGAATTATAACAAACAAGATGAGTTTTCCTACTTTAAAAATCTGCTGTTAATTATTAACTGGATCAAGCTTTTCTCCACTTATTTGACCTTATGACAAGAGTATTTGGGAAGTTTCCATCTCTGTATTTATGCCTGTCCCTCTCTGGCATACGATGCTAGGGCACGCACTCAGGCTTACGTCTGACAAGAAGAAATATAAACTAGATGATTGTAGCCCCAAAGCTGGAGACTGCAGACATATAACAGTGGTGAGAAACACCCAGCCAGCGTCCCTTACAATGTTTAAATATAACTGTATGTCACCCTAGGCAATTAAAACTGGCTTGCTGTTTCCCCCAATGCCAGACACTACTAACACTTATACTGTTTTTACAACTGATTTTTAAAGCAGCACTGCAGCGTACAATACTGATCATGGTGTAGCCCAAGGATTAGGCCACGCAGCTGGCTTGCAGCCACCAGCACTCCCAGTTCAATTTTGTACTTGCCTTTGGCCATCCTGCTTTCAGGTAAAGGGGTTTGGGGTGAGGAAAGGGGCCCAGAGCCTGACCATGCTCCTCTTAATCTCCCTTCATCTCCCCCTATTTCAAAGTGGGTTGTGTTTTAGTTGGTTTATTCTCAGTTTTTGGCTGGTGATATTCAGTATTGCCCTTGCTGCTGTAAGCCATCCTCATGCAATACTAGCATGCAGCCCGTTGATTCAGCTGGGACTGGAGAAGTCCTGACCTGCCTCGGCAGCCGCTGACTGGGGTGGAAGGACCCCCCTCGGCTCCCCTCTGCCTGGAGCATGCCCTGGCTAGGATGCCACAAACTAGATTTATTTTCACTTAGGAGACTCCTTGTATCAAAAAGGGTCTGATCCAGTCTCATACGCTTTGAAACCTGTCAAGCTGTCTGCGGCTCAAATCAAAGAAGCATTTTACATTTCTTGTCATGTATGTCAACGGTTGCCCTTTCAAAGCGTACAAATATTGCCTTTGTTTCTGTGACAGACGCCGTCCTGCCCACACCTCTCAACGCTCCTGGTGTGGTTTCTGTGATTTTTTTATTCTGCTGGAACTTCCTGCCACATCTGTTACTAAACAGAAACCCAAAAGGAAATCAGCTTTCACCTGTCAACTGCCATGTGCATACGACCTCCCCTTTTCCATCACTTTCCATTAGTGTCTTTCGTCATTTCAAGGGCTTTTTCACATTTACTTCTTTTTCCATCTGCTCCTTTGGGAAGTGCCATTTTCCTTTTTAGCTACAGCCCCTTTGTTTGTCATGTTTACTGCATCAACCCTACACATAACGCCGGCTCCTCTTTGTCCTTGGGAAGTGCATCCTTTGGCCTCAGGAAGAGGTCCCCCCATCTGTGTTCCAGTGGTGGCTTTCCTACGAGAAGGGTTACCTTTGGCGTCCACCGCTGCTTACCAGCCTGGCCCTGCAGCACTGTCTTTTGTGCAACAGCTGTTTGGCTCACAGCGCTCAACCGTTTTCTCCACCCTACTGACCCAGTGCTACAAAACAGCACTGACTTGCAAAAAACCAGATGGATGGAGTAGAGAGATGGGAGCTTTTTTTTATGTGACCCAAGACCCAGAATTCAGGCAGATTTGGCAGATACTGTATACTCTACAGCAAGAAAAATCCCTAAATGCATAGGCAGAGGATTTCAGATGGAAGAAGCTTAAGCTCAAATTAAGTGTGTATTCAACACAATGGTTGCACAACAGTTGTGCCACATTACACAGTTTAGATTTACATACTCCCCAAAACTTCCCAGTGTAAATAAACTGTAAGTCTATACTACTTATGAGCATAAAAACACACAGCACTTAAAAACAGCCGATGCAACTACCGTAAATACACAAGGAATTAAGCAACAACACATGATCAGAGGCCAACTGCTAATGTGGAAGATCAATATTGCTTGAAGCTACGAATCATTCAAATTTGATTCTTCTCAAACTTACATTAGATTGCTATTATTATTACCAGAACTCAGTAAAGTAATTTCTAATTTCATCCGTGCAATGTATTTTTATATATCGAAAAGTACAGGAAGGAATCTTGCCCCACAGAACTTGATCCAAGATTGGCCATTGACTTTCACAGAACTAAATGTTCACCCACAGGATTTCTTTCCTCTTCTGGCCTCCGCTGCAGTTCAGGGCTTAATAAAATACAGAGAAGCTCAGAAAATAGCCACTTTATTTCAAGCATCAATAAGGGGTCAGTCTCGTGGGAATTTGGAAGCTTAAGATTACTGGGGATAGAGCGTTTTTGGGGGGCCACCCTCAAACTGCTCACAGCACCATTGGACTACTTTTGCAGAAGATCTCTTTCTTTGGATGTTTTTGAAAGTGTGTCTTCATAGTAAATGCACTGTTAGGTACTTTCCAGAGGAATCTTTATGTTCATGACCTGACTTGGAAAACATTTCTTAGACGCAGTGTTGGTTTCCAGCAAGGTTCTGCCTGGCTCATTTTGGTTTCCATGAAACACAAAGAGCTCGTGACTGGCCCAGGGTGATTCAGATCCTCATCTGGTGTTAGATGCCGGCAGCCTCCTGGCACTCCATCCTCCCATCTGACCACATAACCACATATCCTCATACGTATAAAAAGCTGAATTTTTCTGTTTTGTTCAATTTTCTGCATGCATGGGCCATGGTTGTTACGCCTTACATGTTACACTATAGTAATGCACATATAACCTGTGTGTTGTTCCAGCTCTGCTTCTTTCTCTGTTGTTTTCTCTCTGGATGAAACCTGCGCCTCTTTAAATTCAACTAAATGTTTTTCTTCATGCAAATAGCGTCAAGATTTGGCCCAATTCCCGTTCTTTGTTTTCTCCAGTAGTTAGTGTACCTAGTATAATTCTCTATACACCCATGCCCTGGTTACAAGTTCTAACATTGACATTTAACAGTGTCAGTGAGGCACTGTTTTGTGAGGACACAAAAAGGACTTTTTATTATTTTAGCAATCATTTCAGTGCTTACTTTCATCTGACCCTTATCAGCTTCCATCCAGTAAGTTTACTCCTGTGTAGTTAAATATATAAACATGCACCCACACACTTATCTCCGTGTTCATGCACATCCATACAAATAAACATTTCCAAACATTTCTGGGTGGTGGTGAACTGCTGTCTCTGAGAAACAGGCGTATGGACAATATGGACCTCCACGTGCTCATCAGAGGAAGTGGGAGCCAACAAAAGCGATGACATTGACTGTCGGACACTTGGTACCAGAAACTGTCATGAGGAAAACAGCAATCTAGAGTTGAGAGAATTTGCAGGGTAATGTTATAGGTCTGCTGTGGACCCTCAATTATGACCATATACCCGGCTTAGTTTTTGACATACACAGCAGAAAGATGTACTTCTGAGAATTGCTTTTGGTTTAAGTAAATAAGAAATGGGTGGCCTTTCTTATTTTGAAATGATGTGGTCCACAAAAGGTGCCTCAGAGAATAACGACCAGGACGTTCAAGTGTTAATTAAGCTTTCATTTTAACATTTTACAAATGTAAAACTTACCTGTGGCAGGTCTTAGTTCATTTTTCAACACGTTGTCAATTCAGTGCACAAAAATAGATGAACGGAAATGTTCGGGCTCTGTTTTTTATAGATACTTCACTCCCAAGACAAAAAGTGAGCTGCTAGATACTGAGCACCGTTAAAGATCTTGCAGTGGCATTTAGCAGTGATGTGAAGTGCTAGAGCTTGGAAGAGAGTTTCTTGGAGCCTTTCCAGTGTCACAAAGAGAAGCTTTGGCTGGCTGGGACTCAGAAGTTAAAAGGGATTTTCTGACCTTCCAACCAACTTGTGTCTGCGGGTACGGGTTCACTCTGGTCCTCCAAGGTTCTTATGCACCTAAGCCTCCTTGATGTTAGACCTTCAGTGTCAGGAATTAAAGAACTCAGGTCACTACTTCTACCTATTCATAACATCACAATTTTGTATATCCAGGTCTCTGCCTTCCCCTCCCTTCAAACACACAGAAAGACAAGCACTGTGTGACACACGTACAGCTTCGGCAGGGTGGCTGGAGAGGAACTGCAACCCAGAGCAATCTCCAGCATGGCTGTTGGACTTAGAACCAGGAGATACCGTCTAAGTCTCATCTACCATAAGCAGAAGAGCTCTAATGCCCCATTTTTTTAAATAACAATCTGACCTTTTTTTTCCTGATTAATTTTTGAAAGAGAGTGGCCGCCACCATGCTTTTTTATAAGCGGACTAATGTATCAGCATGTGCTAGACATAATCTGGGAACGTTTCCCTCCTGGAGGCTTCATGGGATGAGGTGGGGAACGTGTACCTTTGGGGACTCAGCAGAGCGGATGATGTGCCAGGCTGCTTGGCAGGGTCAGGGCTGAGGCAATTCTGGGTTTGCAGAAGGGCTCAAAACCAGGGGAAACTTTAAAGCCAGAAAGTGACAGCCGCGTGTAGTTGAGAGGCCTCTGAGGTGAAGCAATAAATGATTAGTGGTTTCCATGATCTCACCTTTTGACTTAGCTGCCCTATTTAGCCTCTGTGACTGTTTACATGGAGCTAGTCCTTAGAAACCTGCTTAATGTGAGGCAAGAAGTGTGTGCCCTGAATAAGAACTGGTCTTTCATGTCTTTTTTTAATGCTTTTGGGGCTCTCACTGAACTTCCTCTCATCCGTTTTACCCAGTAGACTAGACTTGCAAAAAGTAAAGCCACCAGCCTTGACGCCCAAAAAGGGAAGGATATTTACCCTTCACCAGCTCACACCAGATGTCACTTTACTGACTACAGACAGAGGTTTGCTCATTAGGATGGGCTTCCCTAAGCAGTGAACAAGAAGGATGAATATTTTTTTGTATTTCTGCTAAAACTCCCAAGTACATATTTTGAATAGCACATATTCAAAATGTTGGTGGAATAAACTCTGAATCTGAATTTGTCAAATTTCACATAGCTGCATTTACCAAATTCACAGCAGGGACTTACTGATTTACATATCCAAAGCCTGGACCCCCAAAACCCAAATAAGATTTTCAGTTGTCTAATTTTTCTAGGTATTTGGTTTCTGCCAGTGAAGTTTTCAAAGCACCTACATCCCTGCTTCTGCACAGAAACTGAGCCTGAACATCATATATAAAAATAGGCCAGGTGAAAGCCGTTGAAAGTCACACTGTCATTTCAAGTGAAAATGCTGGCACTTTCCTCAGGAATATAACGACTCAAGTCCCTAAATAAGACAAAACCAAATAAATAATAACAACAACAAACCCAGGACACCTAAATTCCAAAGCAGTGCTTCAAAACTTATATTTAAGTCATTGCCCATAGACCACTGATTAAAGTACTCACCTGTAATGTAAAACCCCAGGAATACTTTTTTCCTTTGGTTGAGGTGACTCAGCCCTTACCTCCCACAGACGTGCTCTCATCCTAACCGCTAAAATGTATGGTTTTCTGAAGTGGGGAATTTCTCATGTTAAAGGTATTTCACTTTGCATGGAACAACTAAATAGTCCTTGGGCAACTGAGTGTGTTTGAAAATTATGCTTTAGCCTGTGTTTAAGGGTATTAATCTTCCTCGGAGGGAGGTTGGCGGTCCCATACAGCATAGATTAGCAGGTAGGTTGCAGGTGTTGCTAACAGAGAAAGGTCCTTTTCTATTTCTTGACCAAGTATTTGAGCCACAAGCCCCATATTGGCCTTTTTAATTGGTTGATTAAAAAAGCCTGCTTGGAAAGAAGTCAGGAGTAAGTGAGCTGCCCCAGCCAGTTTGTGTGAAGAAGAAAGTTTGCTCTGGCTTCAGCCAGCCGCGGGGGAACCGACCCCAGTCCTCTTGCTGTATGATGGTGCTCTCCAGCCCTCAGTCCCAATGTCTGAGTGGTTCCTACCAACCACCTGGATCATTTTGCCTCTTTGGTTTCGGTGGCCACCAGCAGTGTCTTATTCCGATTGCAACCCATGCCCTCGTTCTACCCTGTCGTGTGCTCCTTCTGTCGGTACTCTGGCCATCTCTGCACAACCCAGGCAACTGTTGACCCAGGTCTCATCTGTACTTGTGTGATAACAACATCACCTTGTATGTGGGAGAGTCTATGACACTTTATGGGCCCCTTAGATATGCTTTGGGAGCTACATACTCTGTGGGCTGCTAGTTGAAGAGCCCTGCCTGTGTGGCAATGCAAATGATGACCTCTTCTTTCTGGAAAGAAAGTTGCCATGACTGCCAAACTAAAAGTGCGATGTTTATATCTGTTGGGGACAGTCTGAGCACATCTAACTCACCAGTCACCTTGACCAACTCAGCTCTTTGATTTCCTCTTTTCCTCAAGGCTTTTAAACCATCCTTGTTCTTAATACCCTTTGTTCATAAAGCCCTCTGGGAACCCTGCAATATCACTGCCCTGGGCAGGGCTGCTAACAGCAGAGC
Source organism: Fregata magnificens (assembly GCA_013389945.1). Classification (NCBI taxonomy): domain Eukaryota; kingdom Metazoa; phylum Chordata; class Aves; order Suliformes; family Fregatidae; genus Fregata; species Fregata magnificens. The sequence goes on along the minus strand of WAAD01017996.1, from coordinate 85,674 downwards.
TAATCGAAAGGTTCTTTTTTTAACATGACTTTTCTGGCCCAAGCTCATACATACAGTTGCCCACACATTTGCTAATGTGAACAGATGCTTTGCAAATATCTTTGAGAGGAAGGTCAGTTCTGTATTTCAAAAGTTCACAAGTCAAGCTGCACTGAAAGGCCTCTTTAACCTCAACCTTAAGCATCCTCAGCATATCATTAGGAAGATTAGCAAAGCCTTTAGCACCCCACTGGATTTCCTTATGTATGGAAAGGCCTGGCAGATCAAAGGAAACATTACTTCAAATAGCTTGTGACTTATCTTGTGCTTACCCGAGCACCACTGACCTCTTAATCATCATATTTTCTTCCAGTAGGAATTGCTTTTCAGGGCAGCAGTTTATCCTCCAAGATCCTTGTTTTGACCTTTCCAGCTTTCCCAATATTCCTTACTAAAATTTGTAACTAAAAGAAGTGACAAACCAAATACTTGGTAAATAAAATGTGTTCAAAATAAAATAAGAAAATAGCTGCAAGTCATGGTTATTACTTGGTTCTGCTAATGAAGTGACTAAGAATATGAGTAAAGTCATGTTTATTGTTTACAGATTTGTCTTGTACTTGGCAGAAATGCTTCACAAACAGTGAGGTCAATGATATTTGACCTTCCTTGGCATTTTCCAACTAGGATGTGAATAACTAAACAGGGCTAAAAGGTTAGTCCCTGTTCTGCAGTCACATCCATATGTGAGTGTGTATGGACCTTTACTCCCACACAGAGACCTAGAGACGTCAGCTAAGCGTTTTCCAGCTGCAAGGCCCACCCACATGGATTGATTGCAAGCATAGGTGCCTGATTCATGAGCATGCTTTTTATAAAATTATATTATTCATCAGCTTAGGGTATTAATCACTTTACTCTATATTTAAATTTCCTTCAGGGGCTTGTTATTTATTCTGTAGGTGTGTTTTAGCATGTTTTAATATGAAATTCACTTTAATTTAATCAGCTCTAAAATATTTTCAGGTTTATTACTTACACTTAAAGCTGAATTGAGATATATATGCAATAACCAAGGAACGTGGTTTTGTAAATAGGATATTTGACCTTTGCCCTTTTCTAAATTACAGCGCTGGCAGCTCCTGCCTAAATGAATCATCTGAAGAATTAAAAATCAGGTACATAATTGTTACTCCAACATATCTATTTCAGTTGAGCGCCAGCTGCCATTTCCATTGTAAGTTCCATTTTCATGGCTATATAATTTGACGTTTTCAATTATATGGGGCTTAAACTTTCCTTAATACTCTTAACTTAACAAATAACCATGACAATTCAAAGTTAAACCACTACGTAGTCAGGTCTGGTTTAAAAAGTGTCATTTAACAATAAAAGGATAAGATTTGTGTTCTAAGGTTTTCATTCAGATGGTGAAAAGGAACAGGATAAAATTATGTTTTACATCGGTTCAGTTTGAATTTCATGAGTGTGATATTTTAACAGAATTTTAAACTAAGTATTTTGTTAGTTCCATTCTATTTCTTCTTTAATTAACTTTCAAACACTGCACCATTCCAACAGCTGGAATACGTATCAACTACCAGATATCATCAATCTCTCATCCTTAGACAGACGGGGTATGTAAACAGTTTAATACTAATTAGCTGCAATTAAATTCATTATCAGACAAAGAAAACATACAGTTTTTATACAGTGGTCCAGAATCTTTCGAGTCAGAACCAGAGATATTTTAAAAAACGTGAGCAACATAATCCCAAATTCTGTGTCATTTAACTCAGTGATAGCTGTCTTCTAACCCTGACTTTGACTGAGAAATGTACCCTTCATACTCTGCTGTCATGTAGATGTTAAATTTGTCAAAACTCCAGTGACATACAAAAGCCTCGAAAGTCATTAGACCCTATTGTTTTCAAGAAGATAAATTCCAGCTATTAGAGTCTATTGGTCTAAGAGGATTTGTGCATAATAAGGGAAAAATTAGTTGCCATATGAGAATTGTATGTATTTGTCACTGTTGCTCTCAGAGGCACAAATCAGTATTCAAGTTGATGTACCCGTGAAGTGGGTGCATATAAAAGCAGATAAGATGATTATCAGACCATCTGAAAATAGAACCTCTTATTTTTGCTGCATATGCTAACAGGGAATGTCACACCATGTATCAGTCCTGCTGCTTGCTGCCACAGCAGCATGTCCTGCATCTGCAACAGGATTCATAATGCAGGAGCCCCAGGCGACCAGTGGGAGAGCTTAGAAATGTCTTCTGTACACAAGCATATACATATGTATAATGTGAAGCAATATTTATCCTCTCATTTTACATGTGTAGTGGTGATAGGAAGGCAAGGATGGACGGCAGACTTGATCCCGTTTTGATGATTAAAGGACTTGTCACGACTAGGCCAGAGGGTCAGAGATTCACACCATCACTGGTCTAGGTCACTGGTCTGAAAGCTGAGGAGCAAGTGTAAGGTCATAAATCAAAAGATGCCACACAGAAGTAACTAAAAGGCAAACCAGCTAGGAGCAAGAGAGTGAATATTGGAGTGAAATGTAACATCTCTGAGCTGATGCCAGCCTTCTCCCTCAAACTTTCTCTCCAAAACACAAAACCTCTTCTCTTCATCTCGTTTGGCAGGAATGACACTTTCCTCTTCTCCACGTCTCAGTGGTGGGTCTGTCACTGATGCAGGCAACAGAGCCAGTCTTATACAGGTTGGGATAAGGATTAGCTTTGTGAAGGTGCTTATAGCTCTGCTGGCTTAAATGAGAAGAGAATCGGACTCCCATGATCTGATGGGACCACTTGATGTCACTTCCTCATGTGTGGAGATTTGCAGCCTGTGTGAGAGACATTTCAGCAAAAGCTGCCCACAAAAGAGATACAGATGCTCCTAAAATGCAATCAACTGATTCAGTGTTTCTTACAACAATATTGTGGAAAAGACTAGGAATCTTTAAGCGGTATCTCTGCTCCCCTCTGAAGGAGACGCCACCGTTCATCATCAAGTAAACCAAGAGGGGCTTAGTGCAGCAACAGTCTAGAGTTTTCTGTCTTATTTTACTGCTGAGGAATTCCTTCACATTGTTTCCATGAGGACTTTTAAAAAGAGATGCTGCTCTTTTGCTGGCTGCTTGTACTCTAACACCGGGGAGGGAAGAAGTCCTTTCACTCCATGCGCTGACCTGGGAGTCAGGGCACGCAGGGTGCTGTTATCAGTTTTGTCACAGACTCCTGACTGCTTGGATGAGTTATTTAGGCTCTCTGTGCATCCTTTATTCCACATGATAAAAGGGCAGGCGTAATGTTTATCTACATGACTATTTATTATTAATTGTGACGTGCCAGAAAGCATACCAGGCACCTTACAGTACTGTGGGAGATCTGTGTGCTCGGCCGGGCACGCCAAGTTGTGTTGTGCTGTGTTGTCCCCGTGGGACACTGGCTGGATGTCACCACTGTGATAACTCACACCTCAGGGCGAGGAGGAGGGATGTTCTGGGCAGAGGTACCTGGGATGTGCCACTCTTCGGCGATTCACTTAATACTTTCAGGTATTGTTACGAGTCAACGGGGGAGTTGAGAGATTGCTATATACTGCCTTCGGGACAGGGTATCAGCCCCGAGGATCAGGGGGTGCAGAACGTAGCACAGACCCACCTTCATCTGTCTGTGCTGAAGGCTACATGACACATTTGCCCTCCTAATACTATGGCACCCTAATTTCTGATCTTCCCACACCAGTGCCTCAGACATGGTGTTTGTGCAGCTGATTAATCTGGCCCACTAGTTTGCAAAACCACTTGCAAGAAAAGAAAGGATCACCAAACTGAATCTTAATGTCCCCTGAGAAGAACTGCAGAGGTGATTTAGTTCAACATGAATCACTTTTCCTACGAGTACTTCCTGAGGGTGAACCCTATTTTAATAACTTAGTAAAAACAAAAAAAGGAAGGGAAAGAAAAATAGGTATCTCTTTTCTCTTTACATCCAAGACTTAAGAAATGCACAGTCAAAACCCATGTAAACTTTGTAAGATAAGGTTAATAAGTGTATGACATATTTATTAAAAATCAAACGCACTAGACTGAACACAGCTTTACCGAAAGGATGCTGCCAGGGTTTGATTTTTTTTCCTACATTTCCCTCCTTCTTGGCTCAATTCACAAGCGCTCCTTTTTTTTCCCCTGGGGGTGCACTCACAAGTGCCTGGGCATGGCAGATGATAGCTGATCCCAGCCAGACGTAACATCATTGGCATCTAAGGTCAAGAACTTCCTGTCATAATCCCAAGTTTTTCACCTGTTCACCTGGTGTATATTTGTAGTCTGTTGGCATCACTTTGGCTGCAGATAAGAGGCTCTGGGGTGGAAAACTAGACAAATTTGGTATCTTGGTGCTTTCACTTGAATCCAATACCCATCCCTTTTCAGGTAGGGTCTTAATGGTCCAGGATCTCTGTATATTGAGGCAGGTTATCTGCCTGGGGTGGCAACAGAGATGATTAGATTAGATTTACGCACCTTTATTTGGTGCTGAGCCCCTGTCCTAAGGTTTCACTTAGCAGCCCAGGTTTCTCTCAGCTGCAGGCGAGCAGCAGAGCACCTTGCATTTGTGCGGTGCTAATACAGGATCCCTCCTGCATGCATGTCTGTCTGTCTGCAGTGGCTGTCCTGGGGGAGGTGAGGAGACTTCCAGCAGCATTGCTCACTGCCATCATTCTTTCCTACAAAGGGGAACCACAAACCCAGGCTGGCTGCTCCCCCTTTCCCTCCTGCTGCCTTCATTCACCTTGCTGTTGTAAAGACAAACCCGCTGGGAGAGGCAGAGACCCCGATGCGCTGATGTTTTTTGGGGTGGAGGGGGCAATTTCTGTCCCAGAAGGCTCCATAGATTGCTGCTCTCAAGGCTGATCCTACACAGGCACTGGGACTTTCTCCAAAACCTGTGGTGCAGAGCGGGGAAGGAGACATGCAATGTTGGCAGAGAGCTGATGAACCTTCTTCTGCAGTGGAGGAAAAAGAGCTGTGTGGTAGGCTCCAATCATATATCATTAGCATTCATAAAACTCATTTCCTGCCAGGAACAGCCACTCAGCACTGAAAAATCGTAATTTCACAGTAGATTGCCACGCAAGTTGAAATAAATCCCTGAGGCAGTGCACCACACACTCTGTCCTGAAGCGTGGCATGCAACCCCCAGGAAGCCTGCTAAAGGAGATACTGAACACCCTGTCTTAAATTTTTATATCCATAAATGCTTTTTTATATATATATGTATATATATGTAAATGTGTGTATATGAGAAGTAGATAAGTACCCTGGGAAATATAATTCCCTACGAATGATAGCTATTCTTAGAAAGAAATATGAGACTCTATTCCACCTCTGTACCATCTGTGTTGAAAAGCAGGTTTAAGGATCTAGCATCACAAAAAAAGCTGGCAGTGCATTTTTCTTACCTCTGCTGCCTCCAAACAGAAAATTAGCACAGGTTTCTTGACACTGCACAATCGAACGTGTTTACCAAAAGTGACTGTCAGCTACACACACTTCTGCTTTTGATTCTGTAAAAAGGTGATCTAAATGTCTTCCTTATCACTTACTGTACATCTTTACCATCCACTTATTTTTTGTAATAAGTAAATTTTAAAATATCCAGCATGGTCTTGCCACTGTATTTTTAACAATATTTTGAGCGGATAAGCTATTTCATTGCTGACCTCTATATTTTGCTGAGTCAGATCTTTGCACTCAATTACAGTGAACTGAGTAACAATCCCTCCTAGTACTAAGCATTCGACTCTGTAAAAATAATGATGAAAGCTGGAAATTTTTAGGTTTTCACTTTTCATTTTTCTGTCAGTTTCAGAAAACAAGACGTAGTTTTCCTAAATAAATCTTTTCTACAAGGCTTCTTTGCTCAGAGAGCTTGGTAAACACAGCTTGTAGAGAGAAGCAGCACTATAGGGCTGAGTTTGGTTAAGACATCAAAACCCACAATAAAATTAAATAATTAACTGGGAAGATGGATGCATTTCAGAAGATGTAAGAGCCAGGAATGCCTTCTGCCTGCACTGAAACTGGTAACACAACAAGTTATTGCTTATTGTAGCCCTGCACAGAACCAAACAGAAGAAAATACTCTCACAAAAAAATCTGCTATTAGAAGGACTAGATTCTGATCGTTATTAATGGACCTGGCACCAGCCTCTGGTACCACTGCATATTACTCTTCTAAACCAACATTAAATCACACATTCAGAGTCAAAGACCTTTCACTTAAGCAGCTCTTTAGCTGCTATGATTTGTTTCAATTCTATAGATTGTTTGTGTATTTAAATGGAGTTATAACATTGCAGAGTTGGTCTCACCAACCTTGGTGTGTCCTAATTAATCTTTGTGGTGAATGCTTACTTTAAATCTTAGCAAATAGCACACCTTTGAACATAACTGCGTCTGAAAGCCGAGATCGAATATGAAACTTATTTTTTATCATTCTGGTAGCAACAGCTATGAACTGTTCAATGTGTGCTACTCTTTGTCAAACACATGGTACTTTATTTTTTTTCAACTTCTTTTAAATAGACCTGATTTTTGCTTGTACAAGGTGCCTTTTTCAATCTACTTCTCCATGATGCAAGTTATTAAAATAATATTAAGGGGCAAATCTGGATGCTCGTTTCTTTGACTACGCGACATGTAACCACAATGAGGGCATGCAGATAGATTACCAATGTGAAAACAGAGGTGTGAGTTTGTCCTGTAGAAGTGGCAGGTGCATTGCATGACTACAAAGGGAAACTGCTCTGTTTGGGAAGTCTGCCATAAACACAACGGCCTAAGCAGTAAGGGTTACAATGAGCTCATATTTATTTTAATATTGTTTGCTTCTCTGCTCAGACAACTCCCTGGATTATTTTGACCTCAAGTGTTCATTCCAAAAAGGCGCTTATCTGTAAACACCACCTGCGTGGTAGAGCACATCATGAGCCACCGCTGCTACTGTATTGCTTTCTTATCATTCATAATGTGAATATTTGATTGCCCATACAGCCAGCCTGCGGGCTGCCAGGCCCTGCAGATGGCAGACACATGTGCACACAACATTTGCATTTTATAGCTCTGATGAGAACAGTCAATAAAACGAAGGCTTCTCCACCTCTGTCACTATCTTGGTACAAATTGTCTCTTTTTGGTAGTTGTTTTATCTCTATCCCTGTAATTTCCAGATTATACTGTTTTTAAATATTTGTACTTAATTTTGGCATCGGTAAGCAGTTGGCCCACCCGTTGGATTTTCCTGGAGCCAACATTTTCTTGGTGTTATCTAGTGGTTTAATTCATTAGCTTCCCTCCCTAGTGAAGGATTAACTTTCATCTTGTCTTACCTGTTATTGTGTTTGTGGTGAAAGTAACTCCCCCAGTGTAATTCCTTATTAGCTGGGTTTGTGCGGGTAGGTGCTCGAGTCAGAGGTTAAAATCAGCTCTTCCCCTCATGCCTGTGGTGCCCTAGGGGTATGCAGTCACTTCACCCTTGTGTCAAGACATTTGCACATGGACAGTGATGTGCACCTCTGAAGGTGGTGATATCACTGAACACGATGAGAGCTGGAGCAAACCTGCATTTCATACCTTGCAACTCTGTCTGCTTTGGTTTAGGTATCACTATACAGTGTTTCTAGAGTGCGGGTTTCCACTGGTTTATTGTCTGAACATTCAAGCATCTCCAATGACTTGTCTGAGGATATTTAGAACTGGTAAGGACATAACAGGATTACCACAAAACCAGCTTTTTCCATCGTCCTAGTTCTGAACAGACAAACCTCTTAATGGACCGAAGAAGGGGAGATAAGAAACTCTTCAGACAGCAAAATATGCAAAGCTCAGCCCTGTTTTCATTTAAGCAGACTAACTCTTTGAAATATTTTCTATCTCTTTTGGCTCTTGAAAAACAGTTCCAATAAAATGGCAACTTTGGGCATTAAAAATAAAACCTTAGCCTGTTTGTTTATTTGTTCAAAGACCCATTCTGCTATGATATATCAAAGACGCAAGAGGGGTCTTTACATCACTTTCTGTACAGAGGAGTCATACCGGTCATGTAGACTTGAACAGACAGCAGTTTCCACAGGTTTCATTACATAAACATATAAGGACAGTGATCACACTGAAGGTCTGACTACCTCAGTCAGCTCTCTCTGACAGCATCCATAGGCAAAGAGCAAGAACAGAACAAGCACAGATGATTTCCCCACTCAAGCTCTCCCAGCTTCTGACCGCTCTCAGCTTCAGATGTGGTTTCCATGATTTAATAACCTTCAGTGGATTTCTATTCCATGAACTTGTCCAATTTCCTCTTAAACCAGTGTAAACTTTTCGCACCTACAATATCATCATTCATGATTTTATAGACCTTGTCACTACCCTCATCGGCTGCCTCTCTTCTGGAAGAGTCCGAGCTGATTTGATGGTTTCCCATGGGGGAGCTGAGAATGATTGCCACTTTGTCATTCTTCAGATCATTTCCAGTTACGTAAAGAATAAATGTCACAGGTGAATATTAGATCATCTAGCAATTTTCCCACGTGAATTATTCTATGCTGGGAAATGGGAGATAGATGATTATCTTACACGGATATGATCAACTCATAAAAATCCTGAAGCAACTTTTCATCAAGGTTTCTAGCTCCTTCATGATATAATGGTTAGACTATGGGTATTGGACTTTAAATTGCCACTACATGAATGTCTCAGCCATCAGAGGAATGGTACATTTTGGTATGTACAGTGTTTACAGGATTGAGAAAACGTAAGTTCTGGAAAAATATTTTTTACAGTGCAAGAGTTGTAAGGGCTTTCTCGTTATTGGACCCAACAGAGGGATCATTCTCAAAGAATAATATCTACTTTTTATTATAGTTCTGATAAGAGATTGTAAGGAGTACCACTAGCATAACTGTATTCAGGAACAAATGGATTAAACAAAGTATGAGTTGCCAGAGCAGATAATGGTTCTGTCCCCTTGACCACATACCGTTCCATAGACGTACGGGGAATCTAATTGCCCAAGTGCTCTTTTACACTTCACATGACCATTATTTACACACTGAAATGATATTTCAGTGAGCTTACTGAGGACTTTGAATATCGTAATTATACCCCCAGGTTTAAAGCTGGGCTGAAAGTTTATTTTAATTGCTAGCACTATAGTAGTTAAATAAATGCCTGTCCTTAGAGCAGTGTGTACAGTCTTTCATATTTGCTATAGAACTTGCTATTGTGTTCCTTCTCCATTGAAAAGAATAAAAACAATTTTAAATTAGCATAAGGTTATGAAGAAACCAAAGGCTGTAAAACTGGTGGCACCACGAATAATAGCTCCCATCAATATGTTCTGTTAGAAGTGAGTCTACACAAACTGATGCAGACAGTTATGGCTTGGCCTATCTTCTGGCCTACCCAGTCTTAAACCACATCTTTGGAAACAATGTAGATGCACTAATATAAACCCAAGGAAATGTGATGGCTCTAATGTGGGTACCCAGATCTCGGTCTAAAGCAGGCTTATGTCTAGTCAGGTTCATCTCAGGGTGGAGCAAACATGTTTGTCTGCACTTGTTGTTTAGACATGCCTACATGTTTTCAAGAGATCACAAAGTAAAGGGTATGACTGGGTCAGAGCCAGCACTCTAGCTCTTTGTATCAACAAGCCTTTAGGGTAACTAAAATCAAATTAGGATTTTGTGATCAGGTCCATTTACACTAAAAAAAGTAAAAGATGGCTAAGTTGAGGTGCCTGACCATGGTTTATTCTTTTACTCCTAGTCCATTTCTCTTTTGCTACCTGCAAATGACATTTTGTTTGTTTGAAAAATAAACACAACAAAGAAAATAAAGTCAGGAGGAAGGAAATGTATGTAACTTTGTCAACAACTTTGCATTGCCATAGTAAATGCAATGCAATAATTCTAGCATCCCCTAGAATACCATCACATTTGCTGCTGAGAGTATGATCACTCATTTTTATGGGAGAAAAACAGGAGCTTTTCCCTGTGTCAAGTTCTCATTTTCTTAATCTCATTCGCTGGCTGGTACCAGACTTCTGAAAATGGACATTTTTCTTTTCAAGCCATGCATGGTTGTACATTCTGATTCTACCATTAAACTTAATGGAAAAAAATTTGACCCAACCATGTCAGCACATTTTTATGAGTAAAACCCCAGAGTCTCTTATTCAACTCTCGGTAGCTTATGAGTTTATATACAGCTTTGGTAAGGGCTTTTAAATAAGTGAATGTATTTTAAAACAGTATTTGTCAGAATTCTGTATTATTAAATTTTTCCAATTCTGTTGATTTTTATGTAATCTTCTCATTTCCTCCCTCTGGCCTGTAAAAATGATCCTCACTGCTATGCTCCTCGTATAGCAAAAACTGGCCAACTTTAGTTCAAATAAGCTATTTGACTGACTCTATCCTGAGAGTGTCCACATGCCAAAAATTCACTCAATAATTATTTGTGTCTCCTAAATCTTCTTTCCCTCATTTTTTCCACTCCATTGAAACCCTTTCTTGACCTAGATAAGTGCCTCAATTTAACACAGTTTCCTTGTATGCTGTAGTTGCCCTCAATCTTGTATACATTTTCTTTTCTTCTGTATAATGTGTAGACAGTCTATACACAGCATGCTAAGAAGGATCCTTACGGCTTGCCTTTCTATAAAATAAACACAAATTACAACACAAGACTCTAATTAAGTCCCATGGGATAAAAATACCGTCAGCCCTCATCTGGAGTGCTTTGCCTTGTGCTTTTCCAAGGGTGGGTAAAGGCTAAAGCTTAAGGAATCAGAGCTCATCAGTGAACACCGTCTCTCTGACACGTAAATGCAGACCAACATCACTCAAATGTTTTTGGGTTTTGAGTAGTCTTCCCACATGTATATCCCCCTAACAAAGAAAACAAGCCACAAATGGAGTAAGCCCTCTGAGAATTTGCAGGTAACAAATACACAGGGTTGTTGTTAAATTCAGTCCAGCCCTAAGAACCGTACTGCCAACCCTCATTCAGTTTTCCTGCTTCTCCCAGCATGAACAATAACAGCCATGGGTCAAACCCATGTTAACGTTATGCACACAGAGTAAAATCAGAGCGGGTACAGCTTCTTTTCTACTGAAAAAAACTCTAAAATGCAGTTCTCTGATCCTTTAGGATCCTTTGTGGGACATTCAAACGGAGGTCTCCATCCCCTAGGAAACAGTTGCCTATCATAGTGTCCTAAATCTGTTGCATAGAATGAACCCATGAAACTAAGTTGCTGCAATTAATTTAATAAACTTAAATGAACTTGCATATGATATACAAGTTATTAATAATATTTTAAAATAAATGTGCATTTTCAGGTTAAAATGAAAAATCTGCAGGTTTTTAAAGTCCATTTTTTCAAAGTTACTTTTTTCCGAAAGTTCAGCCCCAAAAGTTACAAATCCTTTGGGTGATAAATTGCTTTATTTAAATGTATTTATTTATTTTAATAATAAATTTTAGTTTAATTGCATTTTTCTAGTTTTTATATTTCAAAACACAAAATCTTTACCAAAGCAATTCCCAGAAAATAGTAGCGAGTTAGTTAAATAACAAAACTCCTCTAACCATGCTAAAACATCAAGATTAATTTTAAAAACAATTGGCTTTTTTCTGCAGCTCTGCTTATTACATTTATTACCGTAAATTACATTTATTATATCTTTGTCCGTTTCCATTTCCCTTATTTAGTTGAATACTTTCATTCTGTTTCCTTTCAAGGACCAGATATCTACAGTCCCCAGAGACCATGTGGGCCACATAAGTAGTAAGTACTCACTGTGTAAAAGTCCTTAGGTCACTATGGTCCCTGTCCCAAAGTGCTCAAAGTGAATAATAGTGCAATATTAAACAGTGACACCCCAGTGCTATATATGCGTGTGCTTCACATGATCCTAAATGAGTGCCCCCATGGACTTAGATGACTTCCATTAGCTGAGGGACATCTTTCAAGGAGCATATGACTCCCTGTTCATTGAACAGTAGTTTGGCAGCTCACCTATGGGCAATGTCTTAATCTCTTCAGTTAACTTCCATCTGGGCCCACGGAGGACACAACTTTATTCACACAGCTATAAGACTCTCTGGCTTACAATCTGCTCCTGCAAGATAACCTCTTCCTAATTGGGTGTGTTGTGGGCTTTTCTTTGGGCGATGGCCCTGAAAAAGGGCCTACAACCTCTTAATGAACACTTTGTCTAGGCTTCCTGTCTCCTCTGTCACTGAATGACTAATTACTAATTTCCAGCTATGAATAATTTACATTACATCCTACTTCTTAACCCCGAGGGTATTTCCTTGAATTTATGTGCTTTAGATTTCTGCAGACATCTTCATGCTCCTGCAAAGGCTTCACTGAACACCTGCCTGAAATAAATAGCAATTTTCCAAACAACTATTTTTAAATATTTTACATCAGTCATAGAAAATAAGAAATTTATCTGAGTGCTCTGCTAAATCTAATGTGTCAAATTGTTCTTTTTTCTTGTATAGGATTCTTTCAAGACCTCTGGTTTCCCAAATAGCTAAGTAGCTGCATTTCCCCACACACTAGTTCTTCACTAATCCTCTAGTGTTCCCCTGAAATCTCTCCGCAGAGCCTGGGTTATGATTATTGCAATAGATGTTCTGGCTGTTACCAGTCGACCTGGTTATTTCATTATGCTTTTTATCACAATCATGTCTAGTGATCTGGGCTGACTATGAAAGCCCAAGGGGATGTTTTCCCAAACATGTAATTATTCTCAGTTTGCCACTTCAATTGCCAGGACTAAACCCCTGGCCAGTCTCTTGATTAGTTAGAATTAGAGCCTGTGGCTCTGTGCTGTTGATCTCTCTTGCCTGCCTGACCTAAATACCATTGTACACCTGCCATTATGCATTTGCTTAAATCTGGAACAAATTCTGGTACTTGATGTACTGCCAGTCTCAGTTTTTAATTCGGGGAGCTGACTGGGTAAGGCAATTTGTCTCTGCATCGACTTGTGGACCTGCCACAGAACCACTGTGCATGTGCTTCTGAGTCAACAAAGCTCACCGGGATGGAGGGCACATCGGAGGGTGCAGCCTTTGCCCAGTGCCGCTCACTCCTCACGCGTGCAACAGCACACAATTGCTTCAAATACGGCTGCTCATGATGCTGCTCCGGCTTTCGGCTGGCACTCCGTATGCAGGAAAAGTCTGAACGCATAAAATGAGCACAACGCTCAGAGAGAAGTTGTGGATTAAAAAAAAAAACATGGAACAAATACCTTCTGTAGAGGTCATATTTAAAAGAGACCAGTGTAGTTCTGAGTAAAAAGAAGTTTCTTGGAGAAATATGCTCACTGATTCTAAATAGTTGTGCTTAGTTCGAAGGGATTTGTAGCCTCATTACAATTTTTTTCTAATACATGATACAATCAGTGTTTTGCTTTTACAAATAATAAGATAAACATTATCCAGCCAAAGCCTTGGAACAAACTGTGCCTCAGAGGCAGGAGGCAACTAAGGTTCTTTCAACAGCCCGTAACAGCTCTGGGGCTATAAAGTAGGGAGCTGCAGTTCTTGCTACCTTCAGGTGAAGCTGTAGAATATATTTTTTTTGACTTCTGTAACTCAAACTGATATTACTTTAGGGCAGTTGGTGAGAAATCTGACATACCCAAAAATTAGTGAACGCTAGAACATTTTGGCCCAAAGAACTTGGTCAGAGCCATAACTGGAGTTCAACTGGAAAAGTCCACAGTATACACCAGTCCCATCCAGCCCAGCATTTGACACTACTATCCTCTAAAATAGAATCTTTTAGGATGTTCTTGCAGCTCTACCACAGCCGATCAAGCATCTCTGCTTCCAAGCAGGGCAGAGCTGTACTCTTCATTTTCACAAGACAACAACAGGGCCAAAATGATGGGTGAGTTGCCAAAGTGTAAATAATTCTGGACACCTGGAGGTCCATGCAAGAGGTGGAGCAACCTGTTCTTGGAATTAGGCACCTAAATTTTGCCAAAATCCCATTTGGGTGTCTAAATCCTTGAGTGGATCTGACCAAGGTGATATGAGATGTTTAACACTTAAAGATTTCCTCTATTCTTGGCATACCTATAAACCATCAGATTCTCCCTTTCTGATAAGAAAAACATTATCTCCAGTATGAGATTTTATTTTAATAAAATCTACTGAAAGGTACAAACTGGAGTAGTTTAATTAAAATCTGGACAATGGGAAGAGTTTCCATGTAGCCAGAAATTTTCATGGCTCAAACCGAATGAAACACGTATTAATTAATCACTGCAACATATAAGTTCAAATAATGGTGCACCCAGAAAGAACACTATTGGCAGAAAAAGTCAAGAAAAGTTATTAGGGCAAATAGTAAAATGAATTATTTCTGTCAATGTGCCATCAGTAGTTTTTCAGGTGACTATAAACCTAAATTGCTTCTTTGTGTTCCAAGAATGTGGAAGTATAGAGAAAAGTACACCTCAATATTGTAGGTAGGACTGGAGACTCGAATGAAATCATTAGTGTCTTCATTTGAAATGTTCATTGTCAAAAATAAAGAGACAAGGAAACGAATACTTTTCAATTGTTTGCTATTTGGGCAGAGCCTTGGTCTTTCTACATGTGTGTACAGTGCAAAGCTCATTCTGGGTGTGACTGTCCTTTTAAAGGTACCACTAATAATAATATAAATAAAAGATGTGGCTAAGTTCTTAAGCAATTCTGCCCTAAATTCCAGTTTGGGTCTCTTTACACTTCAAAGGCAATACATTGATAAGACATTTTAAACGGTCTCCTCATTTAGCTTATTTCATCTGACCTATTAGCGTGTGAAGTAGTAAAAGTGTCTGGGTCCCATCTCCACTGTGCTCAGCGTAGGATTGCCATAAAGATGCAGTCACTGGGGTAACGCACATCTGCAGGAACAGAGGAGCTTCTGGGATTAAACCGAGATAGTTTAACAGTTGAAATTATCAAACAGGGATGATGATTGCCCCATTATTAGATTATTCTTGTAAATAAGATGGGTTCAAGTCCTTTGACTACTATTTTGGTACTCAACCATTAGATTACTGGATTGGTACTTTCTTCTTTTGGATCTGTTCTACTTTCTATGACTAATTACTTATGCAACAAAATCTGGGTCCCTCACCCTCATGACCTAGCCAGGAGTGGTATTGGTTAGTCTGGACTCTTTTACTAGTAGCAAAATCTCCACCCTGAACTGAATACTTTTTCCTCAGCAAAGGTTTTCAAAAACTTATTTTTCATTCCCAAAATTTTTATTTAAACCTAGCAATGACAAAATTTCAAAACAGCTTTGAAATCCAGAAATAATCATCAGCTAAATTACTATAACATTTATAAACTGCACCTATGGCACAAAGAGTCTAGACTGGATAAAACATCTCACCCATTTATTTGGCTAATTCTAGTACAATTTAAATAATAACAGTTCTTCCATTTGAGACTATATTTCCCAGAGCAACACTTCACATTCCTGCTGATGGTTGTTAGAAGAGATTGGCAATGCGAAGTGTCCCTATTCCCGCAGCTCATGAGCACAGAAGGACAAGTGAGCAGCATCACGTGTTATGAGCAAAGCTCTAGCACAAGCTGTTTTTTAGACCTTTACAATTAGTCATGAAGTACTTACGGCAAAATTTACATAAGATGAATGCATATGTTAGGGTTTTCAAAGGAGGTGAAGGGATTAGAGATAGCTCATAGGAAGCTGGTGCCTACGGCCTTATAGTTTCCCTTGAAAATCCCAGCAAAACCTATTTCTGCTAACTCTCTAAGTAGGGCCTCCACGTTGCTGGTGTCTTTCCAGTCAAGTATCCAACTCCTCTGGGGCCTTTTAGCATTGTAGCTTTAGAGACAACTGAAAAAGAAAATTGCTGAATCAATGCCAAGTGGAAAACAGGACAAACAGCCTTTCAAGAGCACAGAAAACAAAGATGAGACAGGAAAAAATAAACGAGGAGAATGATAGTCCTATTTCATTCTGAAGTGGGGCTTACATAAAATAAATGGTGATGAGATCGCTTTCCAAGTGGAACATGAGACAGAGAGAGATTGTGAAAGAAAGAGCATTTATACATTAAGTATCTGGAGTTAGCACTTTCAGTTATCCTGGAAACTCCAAAGTTTCCACAGCATCTTGCGGTAGACTGTACAAATGCCTAAGAAAGAGTAAAGGTGTCTCGGATCAGGCAGCACCCAATATGTTTATGCAGCCTTGATGGGAACGGACATGTTTATTCAAGCCTCTAGCCAAAGTTATATGTGCTAGAGGCTGCTAAGGAAGGGAAAGAATTTATTATTTGTAACAGTGCAATGTTATATATATAAAAAAACCCACCTAAGAAAAATGGATTATAAGAAATTTCAAACCAGACTTTCACAA
The DNA here is from genome assembly GCA_013389945.1 of Fregata magnificens. Lineage (NCBI taxonomy): Eukaryota > Metazoa > Chordata > Aves > Suliformes > Fregatidae > Fregata > Fregata magnificens. The sequence continues at coordinate 69,194 of WAAD01017996.1, read as the reverse complement.
ACTGGAGAAGGAATAGGGGAGAAGAAAAATGAGGAGGGGGGGGTGTAGGAAAATACTTAAAGTTGGGCTCTTACTTCACAGAAACTCAACAGTGATTCGCTGTGACCTGGCAATCAGGCACGACAGTGAGGTGTGCACCCATGGAGGATGCGCTGCAGTCTCACCCTCCCTCTCTTTCGAGCACTACGGGTACCTCTGTCCTTGCACACCTGTGATCACGTTGTGCAACAGGGATTGGAGCACCAACCGAGCTAAATTCCAAATATTTATTCTTATGGATTAGATTTCACCCAGGTGAATTCCCTGAATCAATGGACAGCAAGTTTGTAGGTATTTTGGAAAATAATATCTACATATTCCTCTAAGAATGTGGCATCTCATCATTAATTCCAAAAAATATAACTGAAAACTGCATGATCTTGTGTGTTTGAAAAGTTGCAGAGAAATACTGCTAGATTCTGCAGTGACTCAGAAAGGCACATTTTCTACGCAGAGCCTACTCGCTCTAAACACTGGAGCTGTATCTCCTTGCTAGACTGAGTTGCATTTCACTGTTGAAGTGTAACTCGTGTAAGAGGCTCATATAATCTGCCTCAAGGAATTATTACCGTACTTAAAGCAAATTGTTTTGTAGGCACTGGGTTCTTAGTTTTGTAATAAATCTAGAGTTTCTTTGTCTTGCTTTATTTTGTTTCAGTGCATAACATCCACTCACTGGTTTTTCTTCCCCAGATATTTGAATACTTAATATTTTCAAAGCAAGAGGCTTTGTTTGCTTAAGTATAAAGACACCTGTATAAATTTGCATACCTCAAAACGTACACAGAGAAAGACAGGGAAATGAGAGAGAGAGAGAAAATGAGGGGAGCAGACTAAAGACAAGCTTTCCCTGTTTGAGTTACTGCTGCTCTTTAACTCGCATTTGTGATGATTCCAAGGGAGCTTGAGATCATGGTTCTCAAAGAGTACTTGGAGATATAGTGTATATATATAAATAAATATATATGAATAATATATTGGATGTATATAAATACATCCAACTATCTAGCAGATGAATCTGTGGACATCGTGGTCCAGTCCCACACAGCCTGTCTCCCTCGGCCTCCCTTGCCTGGCCACAGCCAGTGGCAAGCATAGAGGTAGGGTCTTGCAGAGCGTAGGTCGGCTGAGTCTGGGGGTTTTTTACGGTAAGTAAGTGTGGAAATTCCCTTGGATATTGTTTCAACATAGAGGAAAAATCAAGTTTTTAACAAGACAATTTCTATCACTTTCTTGTCAAGCCAAACAAGGAAGGGGGGGGGATAATTTTCCGTTGCCCTTTTTCTAGAAATTCTCTCACAGGGTGGTCCTAAATTCTTTGCCCAAATCGCAGGGACCAGCCCCATCCAGCCCCATGGGAAAGTAACAGTCATGCAGGCAAAAGAGTTTTGGTTGATCTTATGTTGACAGATGCTATGGGGACGATAACAGACTAAATGGCTATTCAGCAGATATCAGCAATGTGAAGAAGAAAGGATTTTGATGCAGGCTGTGTTTAGACTTTTAGCTGCAGTGCGGGGAATATGTTGCTTCAAACAGCAGTTCACACTTTATCATGTGGAAGCTGAATTCTTTGGGTTTTTTTTTTTCTTCGGCAAACAAAATCTTGCGGTACTATTCTTAAGACAGCAGTTCCTCCCACTGGAAAAGCCCAGAGCTTTAATTCTTGTGATCTAACCACTTGGCTTCCCTGCTCAAGCAATTTATTTATTGGATATAAATATCAGTAAAAACAGAAATTACAATAAAATCTTCAAAACATTTAATAGAGTGGTTTTTGAAGTTTCACAGATGGAGATCTTGGAAGCTCTTTCCCCTGTAGCTTCATTGAAGTACTTTGCATCTGAACACATTTAAAAACAAATCTATGAACAGATTTTGTTTTCCATAATTTAAGCATAGTTTTGTGCCGGGGAAGATTATGGAGCGGCTCATCCTGACTGCGCTCACCAGGCAGGTGCAAGACAACCAGGGGATCAGGCCCGGTCAGCACGGGTTCATGAAAGGCAGGTCCTGCCTGACCAACCTGATCTCCTTCTATGACCGGGTGACCAACCTAGTAGATGAGGGCAAGGCTGTGGATGTTGTCTACCTGGACTTTAGTAAGGCCTTCAACACTGTCTCCCACAACATTCTCCTGGAGAAGTTGGCAGCTCACAGCTTGGATGGGTATACTCTTCTCTGGATAAAAAACTGGCTGGATGGCCGAGCCCAGAGAGTGGTGGTGAATGGAGTGAAATCCAGTTGGCGGCCGGTCACGAGCGGTGTTCCCCAGGGCT
>WAAD01017996.1:1669-66798 GCA_013389945.1 Fregata magnificens | reverse complement strand
TGACCAGCAGGAGTGGGGAAGTGATCGTGCCCCTGTACTCGGCACTGGTGAGGCCGCACCTCGAGTACTGTGTTCAGTTTTGGGCCCCTCAGTACAAGAAGGACACTGAGGTGCTGGAGCGTGTCCAGAGAAGGGCAACGAGGCTGGTGAAGGGACTAGAAAACAAGTCTTATGAGGAGCGGCTGAGGGAACTGGGGTTGTTTAGTTTGGAGAAGAGGAGGCTGAGGGGAGACCTTATCACTCTCTACTCTACAACTACCTGAAAGGAGGTTGTCGTGAAGCGGGTGTTGGACTCTTCTCCCAAGTAACAAGTGACAGGACGAGAGGAAACGGCCTCAAGCTGCACCAGGGGAGGTTTAGATTGGATATCAGGAAGAATTTCTTTACCAAAAGAGTGGTTAAGCTGCCCAGAGAGGTGGTGGAGTCGTCATCCCTGGAGGTGTTCAAAAAAGGTGTAGACGTGGCACTCCAGGGCCTGGTTTAGGAGACATAGTGGTGTTGGTTGACGGTTGGACTGATGATCTTAGAGGTCTTTTCCAACCTTAATGATTCTATGATTCTATGATTTAAAGAACACTTAGCACCTACTAGCTTTGTGCTTTGTGTAACTGTATCAGCTGTTGTCAATATTGTTTAATCTGTATCTGAATTACCTTGTATTTACCATCTGTTCCTTGAATGGAACCTCTGTAATAGATTATGTTTAACATTAATTTAATGAAGAAAAATGGACCTATAATTATGTTTTCTAGTAAACTGTTGTCTCAGCTGTATCTTTAGTGTCATTTACAGCAGGTGGGAAATGGCAAGGGATTTTGTGATGGTGCCTCAGCAGCCAAAGTGGGTCATGGTTAGGGCCTCTGGAAGGTCACTCTCTGAACCTGTCAGGATTATCCAGTGCACTGCTGGGGTAAGCTGGTCCTATTTCCAATGCAAGGAAAAATTCAGTACAATAGGGCATATTGGAATTGCTGAACGATGCCATATAAATAATGAATTGCTAATAGTTCAGTTAAACAGGATACACTTATAATGACCGCGTCTGTTAATTTGGAGGATTCTACTTGATAAATTCAAAGTTATACAGGAGTGAGTTTAAAGCTGTTCACAGCCGAGTGAGTATAGAGAAACTGAGTCTCTCTCCATCAAGCTAGATCAGATGGTGAGCTGAGACTGGTTTCACTTGTGTCTGAGTCTACCATGCTGTTACGCACACCTTAAAAAGCTGCTCAAACTTACTCACTTCAGCAGGAGGTTGCATTGTACCTGGAACCAAATGTCACAAACCAGGATGCTGTGTCTGTGTTCCACCATGGTAGGCTCTTGTGCTTTCATCTTCCTGAACACTTGTAGACTCCAGCACTCTCTCTCTTCCATTTCTCTGGCACATACTTGCAGCCATACTCCTTTGCAATTATCCTCCTCTGTTCAGTATCCTTTCCTCAGAGATCTCACCCTGATGTTGTAGGATTTCAGGACTTGGGGGAGAAAAAAAAAATAACCAAAGCCAAGATGTCCCTATTATTATTATTATTATTATTATTATTATTATTATTATCTAAGAACCTTCTCCCATATTTCTACCTATTGGGTTATCCTGTTTAACAGCTCTAGTTAAGCCCTTCAGAGACACCAGTTGTGGGAAGGCTCCACAGCCAATTGCATTCTACTTACATGAACATAAGGGATATACAGATATAGTAAAACAGTAGCACAGTCAAGTTCCTTCTACCCAAATTCCTCTTTTCACTCTGGGGCTGTGTCCTTCCAGGATCCTTTTCCTTCATCACCTTTCCAGTGTACAGTACCCTTCCATTTAAAAAAAAAACCAAACCAACAACGTTAAGAGATAGCCACCCCCTTTTTTCACAAATAACTTCTAGTTTCCTTTGTCAGCTGAACACCTTTAATTAACAGGTCAGTGTGGAATAAAATGGAACAGAAATCCCCTTTACACTGTCATAATGACATAGGTCCTAAATACAGCACTAGGCGACTGTATAACAATCTTGCTATTCTGCTGCTACTTCTGCCACAGATCCAGACTGAATTCGGTCTCTGAAACCTAGAAGAAGGTTTTCTTTAAGCTTTGCTCTCTGGCTGATATTATTTTCAGGAATTAACAAGGCCCATACACGCTATGCAGTTGAGATGTGTGCAGCGAGTCCTAAGGTAATGTTCATATGAGACATGAAGCCTTAGATGCCAGCCGAAAGGAGCTATCTGACTAGTGTCAGCTCAGGTATCTGTGCACCAAAGTCTCCGGCTCTGGGTTGTTAAATTATATCTCTATGTGTAGGGATACCTGATGTGGTACAAAGCTAGAGCAGGGCTTTCCTGAAGTATGCCTGTTTGCTCACAAGTCAGGATTTATAATTGCTAGAACCCCCTTCGTTAAGCCCTGGATGATCATCAGTCACGCTGATGGATGATTCCATTACACACAGGCATAATGCTGGAAAAGCTGAATTGACTGTTATTTCATAAAAGAGGAATCCTGTTTCAAAACATTAAACTGGGTTAAATGTCATGGATCTTAATGGGTTTCCAAAGTTTTAATATGTTACATTCTACTTGGTATGGCATATGTTATAACTTATAAGGATTAGCTCATCTAACTTCTGTCCAAAATCTTCATTTAACAAAGAATTTGGGGAGAACATTTACATCCATAGTCAAAGTTGAACTGCTTTACAAAACCCTGAGGGGCTGCCCATGATAAAGGATCGAAATCCCTTCCATACCACTCTATGATACATAGACGAGCTGGGAGCCTTGGGAAAAACTTTCTTATCACATGCATACCCCATGCACTGCTATGAAATGCTGTATTTGTATTATCATATTCAAGAATGAATAGAGCAATCACTAGGAACTCCCTTGCCAGACTTTTTTCTGAATGTTTAGGAAAGCTTCTGTTAGTCTCACACTGTAAGCCCTCACCAGAATATAAAAATACAGAACTGCCATGAGAATATGTCAAAATAACTAATAAATCAGCTACTCACTTCTGAGACAACATAGCGTATTGCAGCTGGAAAGGACAAATCTATACTGGTAAGTCCATATTTCCAAGTGATGCTTTTATTAATATTTTTCAATTTGAAATAGTTATCTTCAGAAGGTTTTAGCAAAGAAAATGTTAACGACACGAATAGCTGCTGATAACCCAACCCATTTGTATCAAATGAGACACCTCAAAACTCAGGAACCCTGAATCTGTGGCTGCTTCCAAAGAATTCCAGCTTAGCAGTAGAGTCCCAGGTGCACATACATGGGAGTCCTTTGAAGACTAGCATGTCACATCATTGAGAAGGAAAAGCCTGGTTTGTACATTGTTTTAAAATTTCTTCCGTGCCTCATAGAGAACGCACAAACAAAAAGAAAGTAAAAATATACAAATGAATCTTCCAAGAAAATGTTGCAATGAAAGAAAATGACAAAGAATTTCCTTTGTTTGGAATAGTAAATACAAAGAAAATCTCTACAAACAAACTTCTTTCAGTAATGATATGAGTTAAGTTCACAGTGCAGGTCATGAGATCCTGAACCATTACTTCCATTTTGGGAGGAATTACTGGAAGAAATTCCTCATAACCCTGGTGAAGTCTGTTGTATTTGAGAGTATGGCAAGGTCTCCAGCTGACTACAGGATTAAAACAAACCACCATTATATCTGTTTATTGTAGTGTCTTCAGGAGCAAACAAGCTCGAGACAGAAAGCTGTAACTCTTCACAGATGAATAGGAAGTCTCTGCTATTTTAGATATTGGTCATGCAACATGGAGACTGCCATCTTCAGGTCACTGGGGAAAGGATAACACAAGAACATCAGCTGGGTCTGATGGCCGTTGTGAAATCCACTGAGGGTCATTGCCCCTTTTCCAACGTGTCCAGCAGCCTGCCTCAGCAGGAGGTTCAGCACACAGCTGTGAAGGTCAAGTCCATCCAGAAGCTTGCTTCATGCCCATGGTATTTTTTCCTATGCTCCGATATCCTCTAGTTCGCTGATATAATCTTGGTGCTTTTTCCAAGTGTTAATAATTATTAAACACTGTACTCTTGATTTTGTCCCAGCAGGATCAAGCAAAAGACTTTTAAAAATCTGACTTGAATAGTTTTCTATCAAGCTTTTATCTGTGACAAGTAGAGTTGATATCTATATGGATGATGTACATGAAAAGGAACTCCTAGAAGATGCCAGTCGCCGCTGCAGTGCCAGTGCCAACATTGTAGGCGGCATGCTGTATGAATGCAGCACATCTATTAAAATGCAGAGGATGTTTTTCCCCTGAAATACCTTCAGAGAAAGAATGTCTCCATTTTTATTCTGTATTTATTGGTTTAGCTGAAAAATGCAAAAAAGACATTTAAAACCTGACTTTAAAAAGGACACAATCAGCATCTTTCAGTGCCTTCTTTGTAAATCTCTGGACATTTTCTGTACAAATATTATCTAAGCAATTATTTGTTTTCTTCACATATTTAATTGAAAGTGCTTTGCTTTTTGTAGCCATTTCTTCAAGTCACACAGCTGTGACCACACTGATGTCCTATTTCTTCTGTATAGCTGGGATTTCACTACAGCACTCTGAAACAGTAGACTGTAAATCAAGTGAGTACACAGCAAATGTCAAAAGAGGGGATTAAACTGTTAAAAATACCCAGAACTTCTTCCTTTCTTTTTTTTCCTCTCCTTTTTATTTTTTTTAAGTCATTTAGGAAAGGTCCAAAAAGTGGCCAGAGCCAGCAAGAAAAAACCAACACTATTAAAGCCAACATGCAAAGGGCCCTTTAAACGTGGTGCTTTTTAAATCTTCATATTTTATTATATAAAACGAAATGTTTGAATGTGTATTTTCTTACCTGTTTGAGTTTTGGTTTTGTTTTTGTTTGGGTTTTTTACTTCATTTAAAATCACAGTTGTCACTGTGTTCTTTCCCTTGATTTTCCATGTGGGGGACTGGTACCACAGGCATTGTGAACACTTGCTCCTGAACAGAAGAGATGGGAATAGTAAACTGTATAAAAAGTTGTTTTAGAAACAGTTTCTAATGGTTAGCTTCAAATTCTGGGCCTGCTAGCCAAGAACACGGATGCTTTTTGAATACAGTGGAAATATCTAATTTTAACAGATGAAATAAATGGAACCAAGCATGTAATAAGGGTACTATTCAGTATAAATACAGCAGAGATGGTCCAATAAAGATTACCTAATGAGCACTAGATTGCCTGCTCTAGTTACAAAGTAAAAACAAATAGTTCCTAACGTTATGCATTAGTAACAGGCCCTCAGGAAATGCCCAAACGCGAACTTTAAAACATCAATCTCCAGTGTAGAAAATTTAATCTTTTATTTACTAGCAATGATGCTACTAGGTACTCCTTTTATGAATATCAAGAAATCATACAGCCTAGTTTTTCACTGTCTTGAAAGCAAGTGAAGACAGCCATGAGAGTACTTCCAGATGTTAAATGAACCCACCACATTTCATGGATTCAGGGTTTTCTTTTTAAGACCGTTTATAGAACTTTGGAAAGAGCACAGGGTATCATGTTATTAAAAGGTAGGGAGGAGTGTTTTATTTTTACAACAAATTAAAGACATGACTTAGTTTTTTGCAATCGCTATTAACATCTGTAGTCCAAAAAGGAAATAGCTGTAGGTACCTATAACTAAGTTCCTACCATTCTATTAATGGATTTGCACCAAAGAACATGTCCCAAACTTGGCTGTAGCAAGTTGTAAAGCATCCAAATATTCAACTGGGTCCAATGTTATTGTGAAGTTCACAGAATTTATAACTATTTAGGCTGCCATGTTCAGTGCAACGAACTTTGTGATCCTTTAAGTATTCATTCCCAAACAACAACAAGAATTAGAGAATGACTTCTCAGAAGTATCGCAGGAAAGGGGTATCTCTGTGCAGCTGTAGGGAAACATGCTAAGATCACACAACCAGTCTAGAGCAAAGCAGGAGCAGTAGCCAGTGTGTTCTGTTACGATGCTTCATACAGCCTTTGCTGTCTCAAGAAGAATGGAAGAGTATATAAAAATGATAAGAAGGGAAAGAGGAAGATTAGGAATACCACACATTAAACTAGGAGTATCGCCATTCAAGATGAAGTTGAATTAATTCCTTTACTCAAAAGTTGGATTTAGTTTGATGAGAATTGGAAAGAATGATCAGCGTATTCAACAATTAACATGGTCTGCATTTTACATTAACAGGCTGCCAATAAGCCAAGTCAGTTTGGTAGCCTTGAGCTTGCCTAGTTCTGATTAACTTGCATCTTTTATGCAAACATTAACTCACTCCTGGCATGTACTGTTCTTGCAAATACTAATCATGGCATAAATTAGATGAACATGAAACAGATTTAGCATATCAAGTTCTGCTAAAGATCGTAGGTGTGCAGTCAACAGCAATGTGCTTGCCAAAGGCAACAAAACAGGGAAAATAATATAGAAAACAAACCCTCATCTGCTTAGTTACACAGCACCATAGTCCTTCTGTGTAACAAAGAACTTTCATGGCAACTGGCAAGTGACCAGGAGTTTTAATGATCACTCTGTGAGATGTCTTCATGGAATAATCACGGTTATTCAAAGCAGGTTCTACTTCGTGAAGCTGGTGACTGTATAATAAAGTCATGTACAGGTCCTAATCTATAAATTATTCTTGTTAGATGATGAAAGTAGCTGCATTGTTTATGCACATATTAGTTCTGCTATACGGGGGCAAAAGTTAGTATAGGTTCTCACAATGAGATCAGTAAATAGTACTTTTCAAAGCCTCATACGCAGCAGGTTGAAGATGCATCTGGAGCTGAGCTTTAGTTCTCTTCCTTTTCTCTCTTTTACCCATGACAACTTAAAAAAAAATAGCCGTCTGGCACCCCATCTGGCTACAAGTCCAATCTTACTGTTTCTGGAGTTGTTTTTATATCTCTCCAGTACTGCCCTCATGGAGGAGGCAAGAGTGCCTCCTGAAACTTTACATAATTTGAGGCCCTTTGGAAGCTCAGAAACAAACCAGAACACAAGGATGGAAATCTACCATTCTAGTTATTAATAACACTGAAAAAATTAAATCCTGCTGAAGAAAAATGACAACACCTGTTCTTGCCTTCCAGGTGCTTGAAACAACATTGTTGCTGAGCTTCAGGGATTAAGGGAAAAAATTGTATTTTCCTGCTGCAGTTAGACACAAAGTCTTCAGGGATTCCAAAAACTGCATGAAAACATGGAGGAGAGAGGAAATAAATAACTTTTACGGAAAGAAAATCAGTCAGACCATCTTTAAAGTTTTCCACTCAAAAAAGAGAGTATACGTGTAAGCCCAGTCAGTTTTTTTACAAAGAATATTATGAACAGAGGTGATTTTTCAGCCAAGTAGTAAGCTTGTTATAGGAGACAGAAATCAACATGATTTACAAGGTAGAGCCCATGGACCTTTACTGTATAGTTTCTTACATATAAAAGGGTAGCTGGTGCTGGGAAGGGCACTACGGGACTCAAAGGAATCTATCATTCCTTCTCAAAAGTTGCAAAGTCAAGACATTCCTCGCATATTGATTTTAATGAAAGGAATTTTATCACCTATTTCCATCCTGTTCACCTGTGAGAGCAGCATCTGATCAGTAACCATCGCCTGTAAATATGTTAACAGTCTCTGTACCGGAAAGTTTTTAGCTAGTGTGAGCAAAATCCTTCAGCTGAGACACAAGAATCCTTTTTGAAAGGGAAAGGTTTCTTTCCCATCAGTGTGGTGGGAATTTGGCATCCTACTCCCTTAAACAATATGAAAAATCTCAACCGGAAACAAACTCAGATATAAATCTAACAGCACCCAAATACATCACATGATGGAAAGCCTTTAAGATCACAACGCGAACAGTAGCAGATGAAGCGGATGGACCAACTGCATAACCAGTCAATGGCATGGGTACAAAAGTCTTGCATTTATACAGTGCCTTAATCAAGAGAAGTTTTACACCACAAAGTGGTGCGAAAAGAAAGGTTGTGTGCTTTCCTTTTGCAAAAAGGGAAAATAGCTCTGGAATTAAATAGATGGGTTTAGGCTTGTTGCCACAGTAAATCTCTCCTAAATCCTTTCACCCCACTCCAAGGGTGGGAGTGGGAGGTGCAGGACATGGTAGGGTTAGCCAAGACTTCCATTTCTCCCAAGAGGACTGGGATTGCTTCAGCTGCTAGGATGAGGAGCATGGATTTATGCAGCATGTTTGGAATAGCACTTGTGTTAAGTAATATATATTACTTAAATTATAAATATTTTTTTCTCTAGCATATGTGACATGGCTATACCATTTCTGGAGTATGAAAAAAACCCCACACTTTGAGTTGTTTAAGATAAATTCACACAAAATTTCTGCATAGTGTGTATGGTGCTTCCCCACTGAAGTTACAAGGAGTTAGTTGTGTCTGAGGATCCTGGCTGATCTCTTGTTGTTCACCCTTTTGATAACGATGCCAGGCACTTCCTAAAGTTACACAGCATCAAGAAAGGAGTCAATGGAAATTTGCTGATCTACACCAGCTGTGAATTCATGCAGGCATTTAGTGGAAATATCACATGCTTCTGGTAGTGGAAAAAATAAACTCACCATTGAAATTGATCTCTGTATTATTCACGTAGTCTGTGCGTATATAAACATGATGTCCTGTTGCTCTTTACAGTTTTAAGAAATTAACAGGTGACTTCAAGGACGAAAAGTCCCTTCTGTCCCTCCAAGAAAAATCATGGGTAGTCAGCTAGTATGTTTTCCCTAGAAATGTTTTTAGAATAACAGATGAAGTGATACAGAATCTGTAGGTGAAGGCAAGTTATAAAGTTATAGCTGTCTTTATGAAAGTTGGGTTATTTATATCAGGTTTAATATAGCCACGGTTTCAATCCCTGTTATTTTAACTTATTTATTTAAAAATTAAAGAATGCCTTAGGCTGCCTGCCAGCTGTATCACAGCCATACAGGCTATCGTGCAAGAGATCAGTCATTTAAAATCAGTGCATGACAAAGTGTAGGAAAAAGAAATATTCCCACAAATGCAAACATTATGAGGGAAGTGCTTTATATGTTGTAAGCCACATAGTCAGCTGGCTGGTTTAACTGAGACATTCACTTCTCCATGTTTATAAATAGCATTATGAAGGGTGTGTTATATGCTCTAAACTACCCCAAGAACATAATTTTAATATTCCACAAGTCATATGTTCATTTACACATGGTGAGAGAATATAATGTTAACATTCAGATTTGGAAGCATCTAAAACCCATATTGTCCTGATGGAAATAATTATGATGAAAGCAAAGCAACAGCAAAACCGACTTCCAAAATCCTGGGTGACACAAGAAGTCACTGAGCTCCTCCATGCACCAAAGCACAAACTTTCACCTCATTCGCTTAACTTGTTCAGGAAGGTCTCTAGTGTAAAAAATGAACTCATGCCTTGGTTTCTGTGACAGGTCAATTTAGTTTTAGTTTAGTACTGCCGGGGAGTTACCTCTCAGGCTGATCAGAATAGTCAGGAAAAAAAAAAAGATAACAACTTGACACAATCCCATTAGTCAGTCGGGAGGTGATGTCAAAGGCAAATTTCAATTACAGCATGATTATTAACTGTGGTCATGTTAGCTTAAGATAAATACACTCATTCTAACACTAGACATGCTAATTTAAGCCTTCATCGAGGACTTGCTATAACAAAGCGTTAGGCACAAAATGCCCAGAGGAAGCAATCATAGCTGTTAGCTGTGGCTGAGATGCTCACAGTGAAGATCACAGTGAAGCCAGCACAGTCTTGGCCTGTTTCAGCAGCCCTGAGGGGATCACACCAGGGATGAGCCAGGAGCCGACCGGCCCCTTTGGCCCTGGCAATGGTTACTGTATGTAAAACAGGGGAGGAGTGGACACAAGGTTATGGTCTGCCTAGAAATATCATTATACCAAGGTGACCGGGCCTGGGGACACCAGCTCAGCAGGGGCTTCTGGAGCCAACCAGCAGAAGAGGCTTGCTCTTCAGGCCCTGATGTGTTTCTCCATCCCTAGCATAAATTTCTGCTCAGAAGCACAAGGACTGGTTCCTCATGTAAGGGGCAGCAATGCAGTGCCCAGGTAAGAGGTCCCAAGCTTTGAGCAAACTCAAGTGCAAAGGGAAGTTTACAGATGGAGACATGGCTTTGAGAAAACACAAAAGAGGTGGGAGAAGTTTGGGAGTGACAGCTCATTTTTAGTGTTAGGAGACAAAAGAAGGTCCTACCGTGCTCTGTTTATTGAATGTGAGAAAGATGATAATGAGAAGGCAAGAGAAAACCTACTGGGATCATAGGAAAGGGAAGACTCTTCCAAACAAATGAAGCTGAGTTAATGGGCAGGATGGCTTTTGCTACATGAGTACAGATCTGAGCCTTTGCCTTCCAAAAGAGTGGCCTCTGGAGAACAAAGCCAGGCACATAATCGACGCATGAGGAATGCACCATCCAAATAACTGCAAAACTTGGCGGATTTCAGGACAGCTGGGGACTTACATTTCCCAGTGAGTCAATGGGACCGCAGATGCTCAGCACTTGGAGAGTCAGGCCCTCTGTCTATCATGATCTGAGTAGCTCCAGTGGGGAAGGAATCCGGTACCACTCTCAGAGGAGCTGAAATGGGCTGATTACTGCTAATCATTCCGCTTTCCACCATATTATCTCTTTTTGACAGAAGACCATGAGAGGCTTTTCCACTTGGAGTGTGCAATAGACCTGAAACAGCTGAATCACCGTCCTGGATTATTTAAATGTGACTTAGAACATACAAAAATTTTAGGTTTTTTCCTAGGAACATTCAAAGTAACTAAGCATCCAAAGAAATTTCAGCATCTGCTTTCGTGTGTAATCAGTCACACAAAAACACATGCAAAAAAGAGGAATACAGACAGCTGAAATTGCCGGCCAACTAAACTGGATCCACTGGGGTAAATGGTGGGCATCTCTTTTTCTAACTACTCCTTGAAACTTATTTCTCCTCTATTTGACAAAATTAAATCATCTCAGTAAATCATCATCAACCAACCATCAAGTTATTTTCTGAAGACCCTATGATTCTGCCCTTTTGCTGACCTCTAAGAAATCCATTTCTGCTGCACAGGACTTCAACCTAGAAGTCTGTAATTCTTGGTGTTTTCCAGAGCTAATTGTTACAAATGAGAATGGCTGTTTGAGAAATTCAGAGCGTTAGAGGTTTATTTGAGAAACGCTGAGTACTTGAAAGGCGCAAAGAGTTACTTAGAGGAATAAGGTTCCCCTTGTGTGTTATGTTGCTATTGTTTTACAAAATTATACATAAAAGCAACTGAACATCTAATGCACTTACAAAACCAGCTTTGGTAAATTGGTGTTGAAAGGGACATTTGTGAGATTGAGACACACAAAAAATTTTGAGATCATTCAACGGAAATATGTCACTTACACTCTGTCTTAAACCTGAAAGTTTTGCTGGCATGATTTTATTGGTTAGGAAGACAGAAAAGGAATCCCTGCCTACCCAGCAAAGCTCAGCTGACTAAAAACCTAAAATCAGTGTAATCATTGCAGCAAAACCCACACTTTTGGCAGTTTAATTTATTTCCTTTGAGGACCCTGTATAGAGGGATATTATTTTGCCATTTTAGGTTCCATCTCTGCCAGGAATGCTGCTGATAAACTTAATTGATATATCGTTTCTCTTTTATTGTTATGTGAAGGCACAACAGTGAACAATCCTTCCAACCAAAAAAACTCCTATACTGTTAATCCAAATAATATCTCCTTAATCTGAACAGTTACAATAAATTTAGTTGGCAATCATGGTCTAGAAGAGATGGAACAATTAGTCTGCTTTACTGGGATAGAGTTTTATAACTCCCATAAAATGACCTTGTTTAGCCTGAGGTTTTTTAGCCATTCAAATGAGGAAGCCCAGGTGAGAAATGGCAAATGATAAATCTTACCCACAGCTTCTCCACCAGACTGACTGTAAACTCAGCGGCGGTGATGCTAGGTAGGTGACAAAATGGCTCCTTTGGTCTTATTAAATGACCAAAGGTATATAAAAAGGCACTGAGTAAGGAAAAAGGAATTAATTTCAGGAATGCAGGCATGTTGCTATATAATGATTGCACAGGGATAACAAGACAAACAGCCACTGGTGCAACCAACAACTGCTGTATGGTAGAGAGGATCATTTAAATCAGAAGACTAAGCTGGAAGTTCCTACACACCAGCAGAAATCTATTTCATGGTCAAAGGCAACCCTGTTACACCATTTTCTTCCATTGTCACCATTCTGTAACATTATACTTAAATTAGGTTCTAGAGAAGTCTTGTTGGGTCTGTCACAAACTTGGATTACACTACCTGCTATGCAGAAGAGCATTTTAGTCTGATCAGCGATGAGAGTTGACAGGACTGACCTTTGAATTGGTTGTCAATGTATCTTCTGCCACCATCTTCTCAAAAATGGATACAGCTGCCCATCCTAAGGCGTGTCAGGTTGCAGGAAAATAAAGGTTATTTTTAAGTGATATCTTTAATTCAGTTAATGTTGTTATGGGCTGGAGACCTAAAATTGATAGATGATTTTGTCTTGTGTGGTCAATAAATGATGCACCTTTTGCTTCTGAAAGCACAGTCTTTTTCATAAAAAAAATAATTAAATTTAATAGTACAGAGACGTTCTAGATCATGTCATCTCTTTGTATGGAGTCTTATGCTCTGTATTTGTGATGTAATACCAAAAAAAGACACCAAAAATTGGTTCCTGGGTTCTATTTTCTCTTTAAAAAACAATCTATCACAAAATGAACCCTTTCCTCTTTACACAGTTTCTCGTCATTAATGTGATCTCTTTAGAGAAGACGGAAAGAAGATTACTCTCCCATTCTTATTAACAAGGTTCTCTTTGTTTTAGTGATGTCTCCATTTTACTGACTATATCTATTTTAGAGTTCTAAACAAATACCAGCACATCAAATAAATTAAGAAGATTAAATAGGGGCAGCACTAAAAAAAGCAAGCCAGGCTTAACCCTGGTGTAAAGGATGAATTAAGCACAATGACATCAAACAGGAACCGGGAACTTTGAAAAGCAGTAGGTGATTGCCGTCTCTTAATTTATGATAAGGATTAGAGAGTAAGCGCTTGAAGAGAGCACACAGAATAGAATAAGTGCTTTTTACTACAGAATAATTAGGCAATGTAAGACAAGGACATCCTCTGTCTACTCATCTTACTGCAAAGCACTCATCTCTAGCCATAGAAAGCCTAAAAACTTCTGGTGTTTTAAAAACTTTTTCTCCATTACATAGTAATGAGAAATTCAGCCCTCCCAATAAATCACTTCAACCTGCCCCTTTTGTTCAACATTGTGTTCCCTTGTTCCTCTCTTTATTATTAACTTCAACTCCATGGGGCATTACTGTATTTAACATCAAGGACTTACAACCTGTACTCCATCACCCACAGAGCTGACAAAGGTGTGATGAAAGCTGTCCATTGCTGATGTTTTGCCTTAGCGATTTTCCTCTATATGGTTAAAGCTGTAAATAGTGATCGATGTGATCCAGCCTGACCTCTTTCCAACCTGCCTTAGGAGCTCCCCTCATTGTATGGCCCCTCTGACATTTCTTGATTTAAATACATAATGTACAGCTAGACTGTTTTCTCTTTCCTCTTCCAAAAAGATTAAAGCGTGAAAGAGGGGAGCATGATCATTTAAAGGTAGGGCATATCTGTGATATTTCAAAACACACCAGAACATTAGAAAATCACCAGGAATTTGAGATTATCATTATAGAGCTTGCTACATTCAGGAATTTCAAAAGAACCCACCACAAGAGCTGTTGCAAGAAGCAGCCACAGCTGTATCACTAAGAAGACATAGATACATCTTTTTTTTTCCTTTTTTCTTTTTTTTTGAGTGAATAAATATCCACCTTTGAGACACAAGCCGTCTCCTGAAACTGCCCGAAGGATCTTGTTGGTCCTGACCTAAGCTTTCTTATAGCTGCTAGCACAAACTTCTAATGGCAGAAGGTACCACGTCTTGACATCTCTGTGGCTGTAGTTGGCCTCAAACTAAAAATAATATTTTATATGAGAAAATGAAAAGCGTCACAAAAATTCTTTGCCTTCATTAGAAATGAAGGCGATAGCCGCTTTGCTTTTATTCTGGCAATGTATTACATTGTATTAAAAACACATTTCTATCTATTAATTGCAAAGTGGCATTCTTATTTTCTTTTTTCTTGTTTGGATTGTCCTTATTGAGGCTTCTGGGTGTATTTCAAGAAACAAAGGAAAATAGATTTTTCCATTTATTCATATAGCCCTTCAGTTTTCAACAACACATTCAGACCACTAACTGAAATGTTTTGTTTGACCACATCAGATTCATGCATTCTGATAAACTACTGCAAATATCTTACTCTTGTCTCAACATGCCTGAAACAGTATATGTAAAAATGTCCGTAAAAGAGGGGAAAATCACAGCAAGAGGGGGGGAAAAAAAAAAAAGGGAAGATAGAAATGACATATTAGCAATGAAAAATGCTACTAAGAAGAAATATATTTTTGCTTGGCACAAATAAGAGGCTTCTTTTTCATTGCCAAAATAAAGTCAGATTACTTTTCAGAGTTATGCAAACCTCAAAGTTTTGCCTGGAGGAGATCCTGAAAGAGAATTTGAGGAAGGTTCATTCCAATTCCTGCTATTTGATCCACAAAGGAGAAATACTGCTGGCATTAGCTCAGCACGCCCTGGGATGCTATTGGCCTGTCATCCTTGAAAGAAGAGAAGTATTGCTGGTAGGGAGAAAGGCAAGTGGTCTCCGTGCGTGACTTCCAATGAGACCCAGACACAGGTTATTAGAAAACTAGACCTCCACCAAACAGGATTCAAAATCCAGTGTGAAGTTAGTTGGCAATTTTACATCAGTGCCGCTGTCATCTTCAGTATTTCTTTTTGTTTTGGCTCCAGTTACGGATCAGGATCCTTTAGTGTGTTTGATAAACATAACAAAAACATCAGTTTCTGTGCAAAGGAAGAGAAATGACCTTTCCTTTTATAGTTCCAGTTTTTAGTACCAGCATGACAGGCTTTTGACAGCAACAGGACGTGTTTTGTTTGTTTGGCATTCCAGTACTTTACTGTGTGACACCAAGCAAGATGGAAAAGACACTTTTGGCACTTGCATACTTGTATCATGCTCTAACTTGCCAGTAGGAAAGGAGCAGAACCTGAGCCTGCAGGGACAGCCTGTGTTAATGATCCATTAATCCAAAAAGAGTAATCAGTTACCTGTCAGACAAAAAGAATTTAGAAAACATTACAAGTAGCTTCTCTGCTTATCAGTTGCGTAATGAGAACAAATCTGCCATTTTCTGCAGTCTTCTAAACCAAAGTAAGTCCACTACACTTAAAGCAGGAGAACAGCCACTAAACTTTCGGGATTGTTTTAATACAATATTAGTGCTGCTTCAGCAAAGCAACATTTCCCCAGAGCACTGTCCCCTGTAACTCTTTCTTCTCCCTGACAGAGTGGATCTTTATCGTGTCACTGACTACAATTTGAGAACAATCTGGTGAATGTGAGGAGACAAGGAAATTGCTTGATCCTTTTATTTCCTTTTCATCATGCCCTTAGAATTGTTATTCTTTTCTGATTTGCCTTTGTTGCGGCATATAGCACAGACCGTAACATTGCCTATAGTCACATCATCCCAGGAGAGAGAGCAAGAAGAGGGTAATGTCCCATTACTTCTGGGACACTTAACTCACCTCTGTCATCTGAGAGAGAAGTCTCTGGACTGCAAATTCCCTGGTGTTTTACAGGACACAGGTGCATAGCACTGCACACCTTTCTGCAATATAACAGAAGTGGGAAGGCTACCTGAAAGAGCAAACTTTGAGAAGAAAAATTCTCTGACTCCTGTAGGACAGTGAAAATATTTGAACAAATCACAACATATAACTTGGACCCATGTCCTAGAATGGGAGACAGACATATACCCTGTCTCCCCTTTTCTTTCTTACAATGAAATATCACTGTAGAACCATATGTGACTTTTCACTACAAAAACAACTCATGGAAGAAAACTTCAAATGGTTAGACATTTGGTGAGGTTGATTTTTTAAATCTATCAAAATCCCAGGGTTTGTAAGTGTCCCCTCAGCCTCAGATGGTCTCTTGAGGCTTTTCAATTCTGTATTTTTCATATTATTCCAATAAAGAGAGGAGATCTTTCTTTTGCTGAGAAAACAAATGTAAAACAGTAGAAGCTCAATGAAGTGTGTTACAGTGCGCTTCTGTGAGAAGCAAACTTGTAAAAATTGCATCCTGGGATTTCCTTTTTATTACCTTGCAATTATTTCTCGATCAAACCTATCCAGTTTAGCATTGAAAGGACAGGTTTGCTACTGCCTGTCACTGAGAGCTCAACAAAGGTAAAGCCTGATATTTTCTGGGTCATACTCTCTGAAAAGATCTTACAATGAGAATGTTGAAAAAATCCACTCACAGGATGTGAGCCAGAACTCCAGTTACCTTCCACTTCTACAGGACTGAGAAAACCCCCTAAAAAGTAACAATAGGTTATTTAAAGACAAAAGTAAATAGATCTAAGTAGACACAGGAAACAGATCAGTGTCTCACAATGATGAAATCTGTACAGTACATTTTTGACAAGACCCCCAAGCTGGGGTCTCATCCAACAAGAGTCTTTCCACCGGCTGTTCGTTTAAGCCTATAAAGATACAGATTAGCTTCAGCCAGTACAAGGCAGTGATGTATTTTTGTTTATTCTAGAATCTTTTATTTTTTGGGGGGCATGACTACATAGTGGTTTTGTAGGCAAATATAACCCAATTCGACTCCTATCCCAGTCTCTCTGCAGTTTTTTCCCCTTAGACTTACTCCCATACTAGTCATGGCTATATGACCTCCAGTTTGCTTGGATCAGGGGGAGAGAGAAGCCATGTATGCTAGTAAAATACGATGCAAATACATGCTAGAGCCTGCAGCTAGAGGCCAGGAAAAGGCTTTTGACAAAACAAACACACTATGTGGTCCAAGACCTCTACAGCTCCAAGCTGTATTACTGCCACGACTTCAGACCACTGCTGTGATGGGTTTTATGGGGATGCAATGACATTAAGTAGGATTGTACGTAACTGTGGTATTTTCCTAAGTTGTTACAGATGTAAATGAGTTAAGTCAAACCTTCTCATAGCATCGGACCTGCTTTGTGGGCATGGGGTTCCTTCAGCGCGATCCCATTTATTCTAATTTACTGTACTTTTGGCTGTGTTCATGAGGATTGGGACACCCAGGGGCCCGGGGAGAAGGGGCTGCCCTGTTTTCCTTTTCTCCTTGAGCCTGGGGCTGCAGCAGAAGCTGCCCTGCCTTGCCACGTGTGCTGGTCCTCATGGCAGCTCATCAGCTGGGAGGGTGTCAACCATGTTATAACCAAGGGGCAAGTTTATAAAGAAATGTAGAGGGAATAAGAAAGTAAAAGACCTTATCTGGAAGAATTGTGTGTACTGTTCCTGTTATTGAAACACTGGAGACAGGCCAAAAGACAGATGAAAGAATAATACGACCTCTGGAAAACTGGGAATCATTCTAGAAGCTAGATTTATTTAAACTTCCAAAGGTGACCTGCCACTATCTAGATCCCAATCTAGAATGAAATGGATTTAAAAAAATCTGATATTGGAGGGGTTTTTTTAAAACATGTCAGACAAAGCCATACTAACATTGAGAGTCTGGAAGCTGAAGATACATAAATTCAAACTGGAAAAGAGGTGATGACTTTTACTCGATAGCAGTCCATCACTGCAAGAACTTCTCATGCATGGTTTCCACATCACTTAAATTTTTTTAAACAAAAGTGGATGTCTTTCTAAAATATATCTTTTGGTGGAATAACGCAGTCTGCCCTGTACTACATAGGACATCAAATATTCCCTTCTGGCCTTAATCTATGAATGATTATAAACTTGTTATATAAAGTTACTTGTTCCTATAGAGATGCTTGTCTCCTCCCTATTGAAGGTGATGATATTTTCAATACATCAAATGCAACTAGCCGTGACAAGGTGTGTTTGACAAAAACGTGCTGTTAACTTGACATCTGTGAATCACAGCTGTACCTGTGGAGATGTTAGTAAGTAAATCTTGAGGCTGAGATCCTAAAACACACTAGGTAAACAGCCGGTGCTGTGTCACACAACTGGGAGCAGGTGTGCCATCCTGGGCTGTTCTGGAGGGGACAACCACCCCCTTTGGTCCTTTCTCTATCCCACCGTCCCCTACTAACAACGAGGAGGCAATCAACATTCCCATTTACAGTGACTATTGTGTGCAGCCATGCTCATTTTCAGAAACAAAACATGCCCAGTCAATAGGTGCATTTTTTTTCCTGCCTTGCAGATGTTGCAACAGCTTTGCAGAGAAGTTACAGGTGGGCTTTGCACTCCCATTGGGTCCCACTGTAGAGAGTCCCATACAACAAAGGCTTGCAGGTGTTTCCCATATCTTTGTGGTTATTCCTTTTGAAACGCATCTGTTGAAATTCGTCTTGCCTACTGCTTAAAAAAATATTGCTTGGCAATGCAGGTTGTTTACCTTAGCTTTAACTGCCCACCCACACTGAACCAGAGTGTGTTTTATGTTATTTAGAAAGGCCATGGGTACAATGCAAGCCTTTGAACAGCAAGGCTTCCCTCCAGAGTGGGAGGCTCGGAGGGGAAAGGTGACCCAGAGATGTGGTAACATTTTTCACCTCGACTTCTCTTTTCAGAAGGGCAACGCTGTAATAGTTGGCACCGACTGCCTTACCACCTGCCGCCTCCTCAATGTCCCAGCAGAAAACTGCACAAAACCCAGCTTGTCTTTAGGTAATTGCACTTGTAAAGTAGAAGCAGGTCACTTCAGCATTACACATGGCATCTTATTAAGCACCTCGTGATACATAAAATTAAGACAAATGAAAGAAAATTTCCTAAAACACTTCTGTGGTCACAGACTGTATAATTGACTTGAATCTGGTAAGGTTTCCTGGGCTGTGAGTCCATACTTCCCATAACCTTTTGGAAAAACTTTGATTTAATTTCATTTTGCTTCCGTAATAATCACTGATATCCTGTGAAGCAATCAAAATAAAACAAGCGATCAAAGTAGGGCACAGGAAAACAGACCCAAAATACATCTACCCTAATGTAGATGGAGGCTGTACACAATTTGCTTCTGAATTCTTAACATGAGCTAATAACTAAGTTGGACTTGCAAAGTGGTCTGGAAGGGACTGGGAAGTCAGAGCGTTATGTTGGATAGTACTAATCTACTTTGCTCTGTTAATTTTATTAGAGGAGGAGCTTAAGGCTTTTTTTTTTTTCAAGATATAGTTTAGAAACCACTGGGAGTTATTTGGATGCTGCCTTCCAAATTCAATGCTTTTATTTTTTAATATCGTCATTCACTGGATAGGCCAGCACTTGCCGAACTCTAGCCAGTTCCTTTAGAAGCAGTGCCCAAAACAGGCAGGATCTCACTAGCACCTAATTGCTTTTGGAAAATAAACATTTTACCTCATATTTCCAATGCTCTGCCTAACAACATGGTAGGTCCTCTGCTTCTCATGCATGAAGAGAGGTTAATGAGGACTTTAGTACCCACCCCTTCACCAGACAGCCATCTACAGATAGGTGGGAAGAGTTGCTACCTGATGTCTACCTCTTCCCTTTGCCTAAACTAGACAGTTTGGTATAGGATCCTAACTTTTAAACAGTTAACAGCTAGTGCAATAAATCCCATCTCTACTGTGAAGTTTAAAAAGTGTTTTCACAGAAAAGTTTTGCACAGAAAATGGCGCTGGTAACCGTAGAAGTCTACCAGCATGCTCCTGACCTTGAAGAGCAATTCTCTGAAGTCTCCATAGCACAGTAATCTACACTTTTTTTTCCTCATTGCCTGCTAAAAAAAGGAAACTCTTTATATTTTTGGTACAATAGATTCCTTGAAGTGTACATCTTTGTAGCCAAATGCTCTGTAGAGCACATCCCTACTATTCTGTGCAAAAATTATATTTTGTTTGCTTCCAGTTTGGTTAATTCTAAGCAGCAGTAAGACCTAAGAATGATGACTTTTAATGTACTGGTATGTTGTGCATAGGAGTCCTAAATTCCCTAAGTCTTTTATGATTTCCAGTATTGTAGAGGTAATAATAAAAGTTTCAGAAGAGTTGCATATGAACAATTCTAAGCAGACAAAATTCTCCCGGTTGTGCTAAGGTGGTGTAGGCAGCTACCACAGGCTAGTGGGTCTAGTCCATATTCCTGAAACTAGGCTACTAACTAAATGTATTTACTTAACTACATTATGTGCCTGAAACGTAAAATTTCTTATGTATTTTAGTATTTTTTGTATCCTCAGATAACATCCTATATAATTTTTCTCAAGAAAGCTCAAAACACTTGATGTATGGTGATAGATTAATAAATGACACTCTACTTTCCAATCTCTCTTATTCATCTTTTCCCCCAGATACCTTGGCCTTCATGCCACAGGTACCCAAGCAGTTTTCATCTTTCTTCTATTTTCTTACCTCAGGCATAGTAAGTGGTTTTATGATAAGATACACTGTCCTAGTCCCTTAGTTAGAAGCTTATTTAAATGTACTTTTGCCCACAAAGTACAGGTCAACTGCATTTGAAATAATTGCCCTTAAAATAATCCAGCACGTTCTACTTGCTTAACAAAGTTTCTCTGTATCATTGTTAATGAAATTTGGGATGGGCAGGGAGGAATAGAATCATAGAATCATAGAATATCCTGAGTTGGAACGGACCCACAAGGATCATCGAGTCCAACTCCTGACCCTGTGTAGGATATATATATAAATATATATAAATATATATAATGCAGTGCAGAAAATTTTGAGCTACAGAACCACACACTTGACGCCTCCATGTATAAACATGTTACCTCATTTCTAACAACCGGTGACACAAGGCTGTACCGAACGCTATGCAGGGCCATGTGATTACCTACTCAAGCAAATGAAAGGTAGCGTTCATAACCAAAGGCTCTTGACCTGATGACGACCCACTTGCTCCCTTTCTTAAGAGACTTCTATGAGGAAAAAAACCACTGGAATGCTTGTTTGGGTAGTTTTCTGAGGAGAGGCAGAGGGAATCTCGTTAACCTTGAAAGAGATTTTCCTGAATCTAAGAAAGGCTCCTTCATGTTTTTCAGATTCATTACACTGCTCTAGTTAAATTAACCAGAATAGCTTTCAGATGCCTGTGCAGTCATTTATGGACAATACTGGTCATTCTGTCCTAAGATGCACTAAAAATGTGGAATGGCATGAAAGCAAACGTAATGCTGAAGCGGTCTAGATGAACAGAGAAACACGTGGAACAATATAACCCAGGGGTTACCTCAGTCATCTTAAATACTGCAAAATCTTTTTTGGATGTCTGTAACTGGAAAAAGAGCAGAAGACAAAGAAACTAAAGAACTGTCTGTGGGGAGGCTACCCCAGGTAAAAACACATCTAATAGGAGAAGATGGAAGTGACTTCACTGTAAAGCCAGACGATTTAAATCTTTTGCTCTAAACTCCACAGATCTCACTGGTGGAACAACAAAAAAAAGACGTGAAAAAATTGAATGGGAAATATACGAGTTAATGCTGTTTGAATACAAAGTGAAATCGGGCGTCCGAAGGTGGTGGTGTCATTGAAAAGGGCATTTTTACAGATGTGTCACCTCAGAGGACATCCTATTGTTATTTCTGAGTGAGTCACCCAGGACTTGTTTCACAGAATGAGCATATACCTTACAAAAACCCTTCCCAGTGAAATGCAACGAAAATAGAGCAAAGTGCTCCACCAAAGGAGCGCTGATGGACATCAGCTGAGGTCCACCCCACACAAGGCAGCTTCAGCTCTGGGCTGCTGCCACCCAGCTCCACCTGCACCCAGGAGGATTATTTGTGTCTGGGATTTTTGACTGATGGGTGCTAGGAACAGGAGGTCTGTATTAAGGAAAGTGGGAGACAGAAAAGGAATGAAGCGAATATGTAAGAACATTAGAGGCTTACAGTAAAGATTTAGTAGATAAGAGGGGAAAAAAACCACAGAAAGACAAGAAAACTCCTCAATATGTTAAAACATACCAAAAGATCTATGTAAAAAGGATACAGAGCCTTCAGATGGTTCAAGTCAGCACCTTTGTTCAAACTTTGGTAAGAACTATAGCACTTAAATAATATAGAAAGTATATTGTCTAATGCTATTGAAATCAGTCCAGCTGAAACTTCATGCTTAGGGTGGAGAAACTGTGAATATAGTTTTTGACAAATACTGATAGAAAGAAAAACAAAACGGAAATCTGGGTTGATGTTTATCATTACTAGAGAGTAACATCACTTGGAGGTCATCAGCATGAAATAAAGATAGTCCACATAGTGTTACCTCAGACAACTTAGTTCATTTACAACTGGGCTTAAATTTCACGTAAGTCTTTGGTATAGACATCAAGTTTGGCTCCCCAAATGCCAAACACATAAGTGAAATATTTTCAAAACAATTTTTAAAACAGTTGGGACAGAAGAAGATGATCCGTAAGCAGATAGTGCAAAAAACAAATAGAATTTTCACAGATAGCATCACCCGCCTTTTCTCAATGAGTTTTAAATTCGTTCTCACGATAGCATTGTTGCCTAGTCACTCAACCACCAGCCTTGAAAACCAAATAATTAATAAACCAGAGTCCATTGGTCTTTCAAAGCCCTTTGACTTTGTGAAGAATACATTTCGCATTAACTCCTCTGCAGAATGATGTTACATTTATGCTGTATTGGAACTAGAGCAACACTTTATTTTTTCCCCTTTTCTGAGCTTTATGAAAATAATGGCTGGATCTGCAGACTCTTACCCTCCCACGAGTGCTGGCCTCTTCAGCAAATTCTTGTTGCTGTCTTGTCTTCAGGGAAAGCCTTAGATGTACAGGCTTATCTTAGTGATTTAAACACAGCTACCAAAGGATGTGATGGATTTCCTTTATTTGCAGTGTTCCAGTCAAGACTAGATGGATATCTAGGAGACATGTTATAGCTCAAACAGGGAGAGAGGTGCCTGATGCAGAAATTACAGGGTCAGATTCAAAGGCCTGTGCTATGGGGGAGGTCAGGCAAGGTGAGCTTGTACTTCAAACCAGTGCATCTACACTATAAATTTCAAAGATGTCTGTAAAAGTATGAAATGCACGAGGAATTTAATGCAAAGCATTTACCTTTATCTTTTATCTGAGCTGTAACCCAAGGCTTTGCCTTTCCACCACATCATTTTGAAAGGAAAGTAATTTCCCTGCTCACTAGTTTTACTGAAATTATTTAGAGCAAATTCTCAGCTACCACTTACTTGAGCATAGAAACTTTCCTAACCCCAAAGCTCTCTCATTTCAACACTTCCCTCCAACAAGAGCTCCACCTGAAACAAAAATAATTTCTCTCCCTAACCTTTCAACCCAGAACTCCCTATTCAGCTTTAAATGTAACCCTAGGGAGGAGGATTTCCCTCTCCTTTTTCTTCATGTTAGATATTTACTCACTTACCTGTTTTCATCTAGTCTTTCCTCAGACCCTGATCCTGAAAGGAGCTGGTTCACAGGACAGTCATGGAACATGAAAGTGAGGAGGGTCTACCTGCGGGGAAGCTCCTTGAAGGGTAGGTCTACATTTGGGAAATCTTCAAAGAAAGGATGGAGTGGATACACACACGTATAGCACGCTGGCATTATGGAGCTTCTGCCATCCAGGACCTCTTGCTGCTATAAGAATATAAAATTTAAAACTCATTATATGGTGTTTACTACATGGCTGTGGGGCAGAAGTCCTCAGCACCTGCTCAGGCTCCCCTAACCTTCTCAGTTCTCTACAACTTTGTGGATTTTTCTGCCTCTTTGGGGAGGGGTTGGAGAGAGGAGAAGAGGGCAATAGAAAGTGGGTCCACTCCATCAGACTAGACGTATTCAAAGATGATAACCAAAGGCTGAATGAACTTGGCTGTTACTGTCCCCACCTAGAGCCAAAAGCTGCGTTTGGTTACTAATTTCCTCACCTAGAACCAGTCTTTGCTCTATAGCCAAGAGTGTCAGCTCAGGGGAAACACTAGCAGTGTCCTGTTAGTACATTAGTTACTTAGGTCCTATCATCTTATGAAGATCAGGCAAGGAGAGTGTGTGCCACGTTTAAGTTCTGTACAGATGCAAAAGAAGAGTAAGCATGCAGCACGCTGTGTCTAATTGTAGGGCCATTTCTGGAACCTGAGGAAGCTTGAAAAGAAAAGGAAACAAGACTAAAAAACCAAGTCTCCTGCTTTGTAACAAAACAAGCCGAGGAAGTGCCAGGTTATTGTGAAATGGAAGCAGTTGAAAAATAGTAAAAGAACCGATACCTGCAGTATCTAGAAAAGAGCGCATTCAAAATACAGTGTTGGGGGGACAGCTGGAAACTGAAGTCATATAGCTCTAAATAGAAATGCGATCATGTTGGCTACCTGCAAAAAATACAACTGTAATGCAAATCTCAGAAAGTGAGAGCTGCAAGCTGAGCAAGCCTCAATGGGGGTGCCAGTGGCTGCCCAGATTTCTTAGCACTGGGCCTTTATGAGCTGAGCACTTTACTGAGCATGTTTTCTTTAATATTTATTTTCACAGAATCAGCCTGATCTCATGTTCCAAGAATGAAACCCTGGCATGGAAGTGGCATATCTGCTAGTAAATGTCAACATTTGATGTGCAATCAGAGAGCAAACAAGATTTCATATTGTGGTAAAAACTGAGTTATTATTTGCTTTAATTCTATTTTCTTTGTGTCAGATACATTAGGAGTATCGTAAAATAGTAAAAGAATTTCATTCTTACTTGAAGAAATACAAAAGAAAAAAACCTACCTACTTCTACAAGTTCAAGCAAAATGTTGTAATATCTAGCTAGTAATGAATAGCTTGAAACATCCTTTGCAGAATATATCATAATAAAAGACCCCAGAGATTTGCACAGTACTAAACTATTAAGGAGGGAAAGAGCACACTTAACTGTGAATGAACTACCCTGTAGCAAAAAGAAATTCCTCCCTGACTTAAAAATAGGCAAGGCCAGACTAAGTTATCGTACTGAGTGGGTACAGCCAGCAGGCTAGATCTCACCAACTACAGAAACTATGCCCCGTGTGAATAACCCAGTTCATCCATGTGCTTTATCGTCCTCTACTCTTCTGGACAAAAGATCACAGGAGATCATGTTTCAAACCATCATGTCCCAAGTTTGGGAAGAACTGAGCTATTGGGACTCCTGCTGCTGTAAGAAGATGGTGCTCAGAACCACCAGGATTTAGTCTTAGGCTCACAAATACGGTAATTAATGACAACCACCACTGGCACAGCACTTCTGTAAGTCTTAGAGCAGAAACACCTGCGGCATATCCCACCCTGGCAGGGAAATGGAGCTGGTGACCTAACAGTGTTTTCCACCTCTAACTTCTGGGGTTTTATGAATTGTCAGTCACACCTAAGTGTGATATCACTATAAAATCCCAGCCACGTAAGAAAGCTGGCAAAGTGTTTGGCTGTACAACTCTGGGGTTTTATGCTTAGCTATGTCTGAAAGACTGAAAGGAGGTAGAAGGCCTTTAAGGATCAGTGTTGACAGTTGCCTTTGGATATATTCAAAGGCACAAAATCCAGTTACAGAGACAGCAAACTCACCTGCAGTTTGGGCTGTAGGACAGATGCAACTGTGAAAAAACAATAAAGGAAAAAACAAAATCAAAGCAAATTCCCTCTAAACACCACCTGTACAGAGGAGAGACTGATACGGCTTTGGTGTTCAAAAGGTTGGCAAGGACTTCTCTGTGTTGCAGGAAGTCCTGAGAGCAAGGCAAGGGAGCTAAAGCAGACACTGTACCCACTGCTGGCTCTCTGCTGAGAGATGGCCACGTAAGTCGGTGGAAGTGATTGAACATGGTTACCCATGACACCTACTTGGCCACCGCTGCCCTAACACTGGGGCAGAGCTCGCTCTTTAGTGCATTTTTTCTGCATAATATGCTGCAGTAGGAAAGTTTCTTTGTTTCAAGCACAATAACAATAAAAAAGCAATAAAAATATGTATAAAACAGAGTGGCAGAACTGTTTTCTTCTCCCCCTCAAGAATCCTGTAATGGGAAAAGAAAATGCTGGAAACCAGGTCTTCATACACCAGTACTCTAAACCTGGGACTGTCCTTCATCTCACTGTATAATCATCAAACAGATTCGGTTGCATATTGTATATATGTATATGCCATCTGTATTTTTCTGGAATTTGGAAGTGGTTGTTTGTTGTATAGCATGGTTTAAATCATGCTATAGAAAAGGGCCAGTCAAAATGTAGAGCTGGAAAGCAGAACTGCTGAGCCATCTGACGTATTTTAAACGAGATTTCGGTCCAGGTCCCTCTCCACCATGTCCTCATGTTGGGAAAGTATATTCAGAGCTGACATGGCTTTCCCAGGTGTTTTCTACTGGGACAGAGTGCAGAGTGTGCAGTTAATCATGAGTGCATTCAAGTGTCCTAAGGTCTTTGGGTGAAAGCTGTTACAGACATTGAAAAAGTGTTTAATAATCAGAGCCCCATGTCCCGTGCAGGCTGGGTTCACGAAAGTTCACACACCTCTTAAGAGGTTTAGACCAAAATGTAAGCAGGCCAGAGTCAAGTTGCAATTTCAGATGGCAGCAGGGACTGCACATTGCTGGGACTCTCTCCCAGGAAAATCATGGTAAGTACGTCCAAACTGCCCTTTGGGGTGACCCATGCAATGCAATTGAGATGTGAACAGATCTCAGAAGTTGCACAATGCCCTCTACCCAGAGAAACACCCATTCAAATAACCGCTAAGTGATCTCTAGCCAGGGGCATTCAGCTCGAGGTTCTCGTTTTGTTTTGAAAGGAGAGTGCATGCTGCATTTCCAGGATCATGACTACATTGTAAGGTATATGCTGGGCATTGCTGCTATTATAAACTGCAGGCACGAAGTTACTGTGTGCGGTTGCTTACAGTTGACAAAAAATACTTTTTATCACAACTACCTCACTTTTAAATGATTTCAGTTGAAAACACACATTACCATCCTCATGAGAAATCAGCATAGGGTCTTTCAACCAACTGGAAACGCATTGGGAAGTCAAAACACGCTGTTCTTCCTCATTTGCAGTATGCTCTCATAAAAAGAAAATGGACATATAAAGGCATTTTTCTGCTGGAGGAGGCGTGAGGATGAAGACTTTGCCTCTCTCTCTCCCTTTTAAGGTGAAGGTGGAATAGATTCAGCAGGTTCTTCTCACAAATACAGACAAATGCAGTGCTCTAGTCCAGTGGGATAGTAATGAAATGGACACCGTATTCCATACTGTTACACTGTACGGACTGTTATGGCCTAGCAATCAAGCTGTGAAACTCAAAAAAAAAAAANAAAAAAAAAAAATTGCCAAAAGAAAGGAAAAGGTGATTTCTATTTCTATTTTATGTAAATAGAGGCAATGGGAGAGCTGTCTTGTGTAAACTTTTATTCTTAGGAGAACAAAAGGATAAAATCACCATAAATGAAAAGGTCACACACACTGTAACAATTTCCTAGGGTTTTTTTCCCCTAGTTTTGTCTGAGGTGCTTTAAGACTGCAATTGCAAAATGGTTTTTTATTGTGTAAAAACCTTGGACGGGATTTTTTTCCTCTTATGAGATGGGAATTACCCAAACCAACATTAGATGGCTGAAGGTGAGTTTATCTGCAACTTCTGTAGCAGTTAGAGAGAAGATAAATAAACTTCTCGGTTCTCCAGGAAGTAGGCATGGAAAGGAAAGAGGCTATTACCCTATACCAATCAACATATATGCAAGGAAGTATCTGCAATAAGGCTGGCTTAGAGGCTGGCCACCGGGGCGGGGGTAAAAGCAGTCCTTTTCCTTTCACAAACTGCTGGCAGCTGCCTGACTGTCCCTACTCTGCCGAGCAGGAGCTCTCCCGCCGGTCTGCAGTGGGGCTGGGACAAGTGGGACACTGGCCTTGAGACAGAGGGACCCGGGGCTGGGGATGCGGCACAGCCTGATGCAAACATCTCAGGTGCACAAGGACATCATGGCCTGCATCCGCTGCTCTCCTGCAGGGTGAAGGCTTGCTGCCGCCCTCCTCATCCTCCTGTTTTAAATGCTTTTGAGTATTGCTTGCATCTATTTTTTTGAAGTGTATCATATACTCTTGTATACCAGCTGTATACAGTTTTTTTATCACTTTAGACAGTGCAGCAAACTGCTTAACACAACGCCGAACCATGCCATGGCACTGGTTTTTTTTTTCTACCATAAACTGATTAAGTATTAAGAGAAGTTAATCATTAGACGGCTAGTTGTACATTAAGACAGACTCCCTTCTTTGTCTTTCAGTGTTATTAAATGTCTTCTTCTATGAAATGCCATATAAAAGTGATAGATGCCCTTTCTTTAAAAGTCAGGCATCTAGTCAAGTTATGTTTTATATTAGTTCAGTGACAAAGAGGCCTCCTTGTTTAAATATAGAAGCGTAAAGTGAGATAAGGTTAAGTAAGCTGGCTGCTGTGAGAGCGCCAGGTCTGCTCTCTGTTCAGATAAGCAGCTGGAGGGGCAGGGGAGTATTCGTTGTGCAAGATTGCACAGTATGAGTTACAGCGTGGAGACAAGGGTACGAGGCGAAAACAAATTAAGCTGAGGCCAAAGATGCAAATGGTCAAATATATTTGTGATAACACGATGGAAAGCTGTTGGCATTTCCTAAGGACATTTAATGGACTTTGAAAGATAGTTTGGCATGGAAGCTGCTTCTTAAAACAACTTCAGAAACAGAGCAAACTCTCCCCATGAACACTGAAAAGAGTGTGTGCATACGTGTGTGCCTGACTGTGCTCGCCTGCACGTGTCGGGGGGTTTATCCTTCTAGTGGGGGTTTATCCTTCTAGTTAACGTTTGTGTTTAGTGAGCTTCAGGAGTGCTTTCAGAAGTAGTGCCACCTCCTCAAAACATACACACATGTGCAATCCTAAGCAAGAGATGAACGAACAGGCAGGCAGAAAAGCAGAACTGGGCGAGAGAGCAAGCAAATCCCCTTCCCAAATCACTAGGAAAAAAGTTTCTTGCCAGAGGAATGATAATCTATGCTTTTGCTTACCAGCTTTTACAAGACAAAACTGTTGCTCAGGGGAATAAACGCCTGCTTTGTGTGCCCCCCGTGGAACCAGGAGGCAGTCAGGTCAGGGCTCCGCTAACGTATAATCTATATTTACATGTCAAAACCCCCCCTTATTTAGGTTCTTGATTTACAATCCCTAGTTTTCATAAAAGTCAGTCATTCCCAGTGAAAGAATGCAGAGCAGATTTATAGGATCTACATTATGCCTTAAATCTTAACAGCATTTTTAAAGTGCTTTTATGAGTCATCCTAAGTAATGTTTTCCCTCTTTTTTGAAGACATTACTGTGTAAAAACAGATCCAACTCTTTACCTTAGAAACAAGATCATTTTAACCAACCATGCTGGCATCAACTCTGCTGCAATGCTAAACATTGTCAGTAATGTCCTTATAAGCCTCTGTTTTCAAGGGTTCATAGCTTGAGTGTAAAATGTGCTTTGTACTAAAGTTTGTCTGATAAGATCTCAACCTGCATGAGCAGTGAATTTCTTTTCACCATCGTATTCAAAACAAAATAAATCTCTGGAGGCTTCTGTAAGTTAGATGAAGCTAAAGGGCCCGATTCTGTGCTTTCTCCCCTACACCAGGCTCCTCCTTTCTTTGAGAAGTATGCTTGAAATATCTGTTGGCTCAGGATCAGTCCAGTTAAGAGCAGAAATATCCCATGAACATTAATCACATGCATACATACGAAAATGCTGGCTGAGCACATGTGTTTGCATCCATGCATGGACACAGCAACGCAAGGCCAGTTGTTAAGCAGCTCTCTCAAGAACTGATGTCCTTTAGGTAGAAATTTAAATATTATTGAAAAAATAAATAGTTAAATGAAGTGTCCTAAAAGGGATTTGTAGAGAATGAGTTTCTTAAACATTTTTTTAGGAAACCAAACAGCAAGTATGTTGTGCTAGTATGCTATTAGAAAATATAAATACATACGCTATACTCACTAGTAAGATCTTTCAGTGGGACTACTCCTGGCAGCACGCACAACATTTAGGAGATATATTTGAAGAATTAGGTCCCTAGTTAATAATGGATTGCATAGCACAGAGATGTCCGCACCATACCTAAACCATTGTTGCCAAAATCTCCTAATTCACAGTGGTTGCATCTTTTGGAAGAGTCCTAAGACTGTTGACTCCACCTGACAGGAACAGCAGTGATGGGGACCAAACAAGTATCCCCAAAGTCTCCTTGGCCCAAGGTCGACTGCCTCCCCCTTTCCCTTCAGCTCTATGAGGCTTGTGTTCCTGTCTGCACAATAATTCAGCTTCAACAAGAGAGGTGGATGATACCTCAGCACAGAATAGTCAAGAGCCGGGAGTGACCTGCACAATTTTGGGAGAACTAGGAGCTATGGAGGGAAGAAAGAGCAGTTCACCCACCTCTCAGGTGATGCAGTAGTCATGAGTCAGCCATGGAAAAGGTGACGATTAGTGACACTGTCCACTGCTATAGCAGACATGGTGCCGTCCTGGGAGGAGGCAAGAGCTCCATGGAGACAGCCCGGCCAGGTGCTGGGCACTTAAGTTTCAAAACCTGGGCAAGACACAATATACAAAAACAAACTATCCAGATCACTTTCTTGGTATAGGTGTCTAAATTCCAGCAAAATGCCATTTTAAGCATGTAAATTTTCCCCTAGATTTTGCCATGAGGGTCTTCAAAATGACTTTCTGGAAATACAGATGTAAACATATCAGAATCCATTTCATGGCTCAGATTAAACTACAGTATTTATATTTTATTTTTTATCTTGAGATCTTAACATTTTCTTTGTGATGAAAGAAATTTAAAAGGTTTGGGGTTTCTTTTTATTTTTTTTTAAAAAAGACTACGTTCTAACCTATGGTTACTTCACCTGAAAAAGTTCAAAATGAGTGGAAAATATCTGTTATACACTGGGCTATTAAAAGCTAGAGTAAGTATACATCAAATACTACCAATAGAGAAAGAAAAATAAGTTGGGAACAGCAAACATTTCCAGTAAATTATAAATATACTTTAGAGTATCCTGAATAACATTTCAAAGCACTCAGAATATTATCCCACTAAATCAAGTATTTACTCTGGATCCAGGCTTGCAAGCTTCAGTCATGTGAGTAGTCTCACCCATAGTAACAGGATTGCAAAGGTAAAGACCACTCACTTGAGTACACATTTTTAGAGCCTGCTGATATTCCCCTAAATGCTTTACAATTAAAATTTTCCATTTACAACAACATTTGATATGAAAAATATTTTTTTAAAACATCAGTCTCCATTCCACGCTGGTCAAACTTTACAGCTAGAATCAGTCATAAACTTAGCTATTAACCTTGGTAAACACTTAAATTTTTCAATAGTCTTTCTTCAAGTGTCAGAAAACAAAGCAATTAGTTCAATTTTTACATATAAACAATAATAAAAATCTGTACCTACTATGCACAAAAAACAGCATCAAAATATACCATCACATTGTGACACTTTATATTAAAAATACCTCCTCCTGAAAGAATTTATTAATCAATAGTCATAAAGCCTAATGACTGGTAGGTGTTAAAAAGCAAATCATAGTTTGGATACATATATACCATTTCTAAAGCCACAAAAGAGGTCAGTATCAACAAGCAAATAGATTCAAAATTCCTACCCCCTACATTCCCACCAACAAATAGACACTGATATTTGTATACAATCTATTAAGCTAAATTCTAAAAGAAGAATAAATAAATAAAGAAAAAAAACCCCAAAACCCTGGGGACTTATCAACAGAGCTCAAATTACTTCCAGACATCCAGTATCGATGATGTATACATACTTTAACAGGTATCAACATGAGATGTGATTATACAATATTCAGAGTTCTTGGCTTTAGTCGGCCAAACAGTTAAACAGATGCTTAAACTGGAGTGTGTGAGCAGTCTTACTGAAACATCACGTAACTGTGTGCCAAACACTTAAGCTCTATAGACTGCTACTCCGGAGCAAGCTTTTGCTGCTCTTCAGCTATTTGCAGTGTTTAAAGTTGAAACTTGAGTATGGTTTCTCTCCCTTGCTGCATCTTTGCAGCATCGGAGGTGAAAAAAATAGCAAAATGCTCCTCTGCTTGTGCCCCATGGAGACCAGACAGTGAGGTCCACAACCTAGCCTGAAAACTCACAGCTGGTAGCTCACAGAAAGCGTGGGCTTAATGCCTCTGAAAGCCTGATCGGCTGTTCTGCGATGGTGAAGGCACCCGAAGCCCCTAGGAAAGCTCCTTGAGTCTAGACAGGGACTAGACTGCAAAAGCTCCATCTGGTACTGTGAATGAGCTACTCTTTTTTCCTGCCCTACCTGATGGACTCCATCTAACAGGCGGTAGCAGGGCACCCCTGCCAGGTAAGACTGCGTGTGAAATATTGCAAAGCAAAACACCAGCAAGAATTCCTGTCTGCTCTCTTCAACAAGGGTCCAACCAACAGAGTCCTACTCGCTTTACTTCCCAGAAATATAGACAAATACTCTCCCAAAACAGAGTGGTCTAGTGACAAAGCTCTGCCTCCAAAGACCAATCATGTACATTCCCATCTTATCACAGAAAGAGGAGTGTCTCAAAGGCCACTAGCGGTCACATTTGTATCATGATTTCAAATAGCTAGAGTCAAGCGGCTTCACGTGCTGATAGAAAAGCTTTCCCTCGTGAGGCCGGTGGAGCAGGTTGCCCCAAGAGGATGTGAGATCTCCATCCTGAGAGGTTTCCAAGACCAGACTGCAGGATGCCCTGCACAACCTGCTGTGACCCTAGAGCTGACCCTTCTCAGAGCAGGAGGTTGGACTAGAGCTCTCCCAAGTTCCCTTCCAGCCTGAAATACCCTGGAGTGCGAAGGATTCATTGTCCCTCCCTCTCTTCCTCATCCTCCCTGGGCTGCCAAAATTGAGCTTTCTCTA
The DNA here is from genome assembly GCA_013389945.1 of Fregata magnificens. NCBI lineage: Eukaryota > Metazoa > Chordata > Aves > Suliformes > Fregatidae > Fregata > Fregata magnificens. The sequence continues at coordinate 33,576 of WAAD01017996.1, read as the reverse complement.
GGAATATTTACACTTGTGCCTTAATAATTTCTTCGGAAAGCCCGCTGACACCAAAGGAAAGCTCAGTTTAAGACAGAATTACCCCTTTATGAATACTGTTAGCTACCTATCTCATACATACACCGTTATTTTGCTACTGTCAAATCCACAACAATTCCTCCCCCCCAAAGGGATAGCTGCCAGCTTCCAAATGACCATTGTAATGAAATGCTTTATTTTCAAACATGTCATTTATAGAAGCAGAAAAAGTTTTTTACCCCCTGAACTTTCCAGTAGCTCAGGAACATACTTTTGCCCTCTTAACAAAACTTTTAATAGTTCAGATGCGTAATCTGTGTGGAGGAGTTTATGGCTGAACACACTAGAATACCTGGATGCCAACTGAAACTCAAAAGGCAATGACTTTTAAGCTAAACTAGAGAATGTATTTTATACAGACAGCAAAAATATTTTATGCAGACAGAAAACCAGAGTGTAAGAGACTGTGAGAAGCCAGTCACTTAGTCTTCTGCCCTTGGACAATCAACCTGTGCTGTTCCTAGCACGTGTACCTTGGTTTCCTTAAAAACAAACCTTCTCTGGTATAGATTCCAAAATCTCCCCTAGCAATTTTTACTTCAAGATGCTAAATGGCAAGGATATTATCACATGCTCTGATGTTTTTGGCTCTCATTGTTATTTGAAACGTGTCTTGTTTTCAGTCTGTTTTTTTTTCCTTGTCGTGCATATACCATCCAGCTGGAGCTTGTACGCCAACTGACCTTGTGCTAAACAGACATGTTTACATGCTACCTTACTAACCCCCACATCTGAGAAAACCTATACCCTGACAGCTTAGGAGTTGTTCATTTAAGCATTGAATCTCTTGACCACTAAGAGCTGAACATTCGTTTAGTGGGAGAGAGTTAGCATTGACAAGTAGGGGCAAGTTATCCACCACAGGTACAAAAATGCATATAACTTGTTGAAGCATGAGTTACTCTTGCTCTAGGATTGCATTAGCTCATACATTCCTCTCTTGAAAGCTTCCTTTTATTAAGTATATACTGTGTATGCCTTAAAGCTAGCACTCGCTTTTTGGCTTCATCCAATTTGGAGTATGGATAAACCACTTCAGAGAACACTTTGCTGGAGAGGATGAGAATAGTACTGGCTAACGCCTTGTACTCCCTACCTTAGCTTCATGTCCTAGTGCTGGCTCAAAGTCTGTTGATCTGGCTACCTTGTTGCATGAACATAAGCAGACATTGCAAAGGTCTTTTGTGAGATACTGAGTCAGCAAAGATATAACGGGGTTTAAGCCTGAGTCTCCGTCCCAGCTACAGAGAGGCTGTTGGAGGAAATGGGAGAGGGGAGAGAGAGGTCAGGGAGGGATTTTGAATTAGGAGTGACAAAACAACAGGAATTTGTTCTGCAATTGTTCGGAAAAACAAAGGTTATCTGTGGATTTTTGCCCCCCCCCAAATGCAATGGGAAAGCAAGTACTTCTGGAGATTTAATAGCTTGATGGCCAGCTACTAACTTGGTGGTCAGGTGCTCACAGGTACATGTGACCTCCAGGCTGCTGACTTGACTCTGATGTCCTCATTTGACCAAGTTCCATCCTAGCCATAACAATCTTAGCCGTAAGATCTGTTTTTGGAATCAGATGCATTCCTATGAATATTTCAGTCCAAACAAATTCCATTTTCCAGTGAAAATGAAACCTTTTATTCAGCTTTCACCTTCTGACTGGCTCCAGGTGAAGTTCGGTTACAGGAAAGATGACTTCTTTATCCAGACCACAGGATGAAACAAACATCTGTCAACAGAAATGCAGGCTCATGGACCGATCAGAAGTTATGACTACTTTCCAGGGCATAATGTAAAAGGAAAAAACTTGGTTTTGAGGATGGTAAAGCAATATGTGGGACTTTAACAAACTGAAATGGAAGAGTCACTTTTTGATCAAATAGACCTCTACAAAACTCTTAGTGTGCTGTGGGCCAGAAGCTGTCTGAAGGTCATGCAACTTCTGTCCTACCTAAACTTAGAAAACAAAGTATAAAGCAACGCTGTAAATCAAACACCTGTGGATGGCAAACATAGAATCATAGAACCATTAAGGTTGGAAAAGACCTCTAAGATCATCAAGTCCAACCATCAACTAACACCACCATGACTCCTAAACTAGGCCCTGGAGTGCCACGTCTACACCTTTTTTGAACGCCTCCAGGGTTGACGACTCCACCACCTCTCTGGGCAGCCTGTTCCAATGCCTAACCACTCTTTCAGTAAAGAAATTCTTCCTGATGTCCAGTCAAAACCTCCCCTGACGCAACTTGAGGCCATTTCCTCTCATCCTATCACTAGTTTCTTGGGAGAAGAGTCCAACATCATTCCTTAATACTGCAGCTACCGTAATAAATGGGAAACCTCACAGTATATTATGGACATCCCTGACAGGAGAGATTATTTCTGTTTCTTCATGTGACAAGGTAAAATCCTGGACTGAAGGCTTAGTAAAGAGCAGCTCTTACGATTTCTTTCCCTGCTGGCGTACAACAAAGTTTCATTGACTTCACATGACCAGAAATGAGATTACCAAATACTTCAACAACGACTCATTAATCTTTTTGTGCCTGTTAATTTTGTGATACTGCTGTATATCTGAATGGATTTATAAGGGCAAAACCAGCAGCATGGTTTCTTTTTTTTCCTTTTAAATTTTTTTAAAATTGAGATTCTGATTTGTTACATTTTAGAAAAAAAATGAAAATATATTAAGAGATTCTGTAAATTAGGCTTGGGTCTGCAGAGGGATCAAAGGGAATCTAAAGCCGTTGTCACCTTAAGAAAGTAGTTCATGGTCTGGTTTTGTTTAGAGGATTTTTAAATTTGGGCTCAAAAGGCTAACAGAGAAAGAGTATAAGCAGCAACCCCCAATAAACTCAAATCTATAAAGTTCGTCCACGAAAACTGTAATATATTCCACTCACAATTTTTTTGTATGAATACAATTTCACATAGAGAGGAAAAAAATGGAAGTTAACAGAGGAAACCAGACCTGATTTGGGATAAGGTGTTTTATTGGATAAGGTGTATTACTAAACGCAATCTTTGCATTTCATCAATATTAAAATAAGTATCACTAACCTGTTGTGCATTTGTGTACACCTGAATTAGTGATGATGAACACAGTTTAACTGCCTGCAGTTAAACAAAAGCCTCAAAGGCTTGAGAGGGGTAGTTAATCTCTGAACAGCAAATTCCAACAGTATTCATCATCATTCAAAATCATATACACCAAAAAACTCACCAGGCCCCACTGACCCATCTACCTGAAAGTTTTTACTGGCAAATTGTCTTGCTGCTTTTACTGCATGATTTTGGTGACTTTTGTTTATTTTTTCATCAAAGTTGAGCCAGACAATACTGGAAGAATCCGGACGAGGACAGTTCATGGGTACAAGTTCTTCCAACTACTTAATTTGCCTTGCCCTAAGATGAGCCCTGTTGCTTATTTTTAGTGAAATTGTGCTGTTTTTCAGGAAGCCAGACTACTTTATGTCTGTTTGGAAGAGCCTGACCAGTCTTCTCAGAAGATCTGTCCTGCTCTGGAAAGCTCATCCAAGCAGCTTCAGGCGTTTCAGTCACAAGAACGCTTCTCTGCCACTGACAGATCAGAAACAGCTCATATATTTGGAGGCTGTTGACATTGCTTTCTTATGTTACGAGTTTGTTATGAAACCTTAATTTCTTCACCTTGGGATGTTTCAGGTAGCATTTAGGTTTCGGCGTTGCAACCTGTGTGTGAATCAATGGTGGCAAACACATCAGATGCCCACTGCAGGATACAGTAAAGGTTCAGTAAATACGACCACTGCAGTATTTTCTCATCTCATGATTTCGCAATTGTAACAACCGATTATACAATAAAGTACATTATATGGTTTTTCCATCTACTTTGTTTGTTTTTCAGTGCTGAATCTGCCACTAGGATCCTGTAAACTCCTAGTCTGTTATGTAACATTTTTTAACCTACAGATTTCAGACAATTTGCTATAGGAAGACAGAAATCACCCTCACTTTACAGACAGGTAAGTACAGGAGAAACAAAGCAATGACTTGCCTGCAGAGCAGCTCAGGGGCCGAGCAAGGTATGGAATCCAAACCTCCTGCCTCCTCCTGCTCCTGCCAGGAAAGGCTGGGGCATTGCTTTGAGATTATGCAGTCAACAGTCCTAAGCAGAAATCTTCCTATGGTAAATTGTTTATTGATATTTGCTCAGCTTGACCTTACTTAAACTCCTAACCTGTTATACATAACCTAGATAAGTTAGTCCACCCTTTCAGACGAAACTGCGTTGTGCTGTAGGCAGAAACTCAGTGCCGCACCAGGAGCGCTCCTCCAGCCTCTTTTACTAGCTTCACGTCTGACTGACTTAAAACATTTGTTATGATTTTCCTGGAATCTTAAAGTTTAATTTGGAAGACAGTCACGGTAAAAAGATTCTGCTGGGTACATAATGTGAAAATACGATAGCTAATAAAAGATGTTGATTTACCAGCAAGAAGACATGACAGCTTCTGCTTTAAAAAACCCAAACAAACCAAATAAACAAATCCATCAACAAACACTAATGATTCTACAATGTTTCCACTCAATTTGAATTCATGCTCTGGATTTCACTTGATAGCGTGGGACAAAGTGGGTCCTTGCAGCATCATGCCAAAGGTGCTTTAGACACTCCATTAAGCGGTCTGTAAACAATATTTAAAGAGAACCATATTCCTTATAGATATCAGTCACAACTGCCACTGGAAAGTTCATTTTATTCTGTGACCGACAGTGTTGAACACGCAAGTAATTTGCTGCCTCATAGAAGGGAGCAGTGAAGGTTGCCTGCTTCTGAACATCATGCTAGGAGACCATGCAGAAATGGAGAGCAGCATTATAGACATGAATTTAGCTTTCTTTATAACCACTGATACCCATTTAAAAAAATAACAGATCAAGCTACTATTTATGTCTAGAAATGTCACCAGAATGTGTGGTGGCTAAGGACTCATTAGAGTGATCGCTTTCTATCAGTTAGCAGCATGGGAAATATTTTTAGTGTATCCATGTATGGATTTTTCTGCTTTGGGTAGGTAACATGCCTGGTATTCCAAAAGACTGCTTGATGAAAATCCTTACTGAAGGAATCACTACCACTGGGAAGTTCAGAAATGATTTTCAGAAACTGAAATCTGATCGCAATAAAATCTGCGTTCAGCTCTCAGACAGACAGTGGTAAAATGATGCCTTCGTGAAAGCACTTCTAAGTGGGAAGAAGATCAGCAAGCCATTTAGCAATACTCATGCAGTGTTTCAGTAGGGGTCTTCAAAAGAAATAGAATAACTCTGTTACACAAAGGCACCAGAAATGGTGAATTTCACTGCATGCATTGCCTTAGAAAACAGCCCTTTGTACTTTGAAAAGAACTGCAGTGGACAATGATTAAACTGTGTAACCAGGGGGAGATAGCAGTGTAAACCTTGGGGCATGTATACATCCCCCTGTGCCCACGCAATATGATGGCAGAAAGCAAGTCCGCTCTGAGTCGGGAGCTGGGTGACCCTGCTAGTGCAACACTACGCCTGAAGCAATCAGCCTTGCTCAGGGGGTCAGAGCTGGCTGGCATCCAGCAGCTCTCCAGCTTTTGACATAGAGAAACGCCCTCAGCTTGACTTCATGATGAATGGCTAGAAGCTGAAGCTAGACTAATTCAATCTGGAAATACAGCACACGGTTTTTTACCAGAAGCTGTAATTTTAAACGAGACTCTAAATCTGGAGAGGGCATCTAAGAGATGACCTCCTGCCTAACCAGCAACTGTGGGGCAGATGCAGAATCACGTGGCATCTTGGAAGACAAGCTGGCTTTTCTACCTTAAGAATTCGTGCATATCAAATATGAACTTCATTTTTATCCTTTCCCACTGTCCAGAGATGTCAGAAATCAGTTTAATTGCGCAGACTGTCAAGACTCCCTGGGAATTATGTGTGTTTTCTCTCTCTCTCTCATACAGAATCCATCTTTGCTCTGAATAATTACTGCCAGAGCTGAATCAGAACCTGCCAAAGTTGCAGAAAAGAATCCAAACCTTTTCTACAAACTTTCAAAGCAAATATGAATATGCTTTGCTTGTTTTTTTTTGTTTTTTTTTTTTTTTTACATGCATTGTCATTTGATTCTCTTTGAATAACCTAGCATGCCTGAATCTAGTGAAGATGTGGTACATACATAAGAAATCTTTGGGCAGATCCTCAGCTGGTATACAATTGGCTTCAGAAAGGCTATGCTCAGTTACATCCTGAAGAGGCATCACAGTGAATTTGAAAAGCTCTCTTGCAGATTATTCACCTTACCTTATGAATGTAACTATTCCCATCAGCTATTTCACTTTAAGGATTTTTGCTATTGAGTCAGAGGACAGACAATAGTATGGGATTGAGCCCAAGCAATTAACTCTTCACTCAGTTTTATTACTGAATCCTGAACTGGACTCCCACAGAGAACCTGTAACGCTGTTAGTCAAAGAAAACAGATCAAAATTTTAAATAATTAGAAGTTTGGAAGACAAAATTAAACAGCAGCCCATGACTTGCACATAGAACATTTTTAAAAAACACAAACCCAAAAGGACATTAATTGAAACCTTTAATCCCAACAAAGTATTCATTCTGAGATAATTACTGCCATAAAATCCTCTGCCACAGAGACACTGACAAGAAAACCATCTTCAAAAGTTACATACGTAAGCAGCATGGAACTTGAGAAAAGAGTTGGCAAGGATGAAACCCTACAGAGACGTGAAAAGAAGGAAAGATTTTGGAGGGAATTGAGCCTGTCAGCATAAGTCATTCCTCCGTGAAAACATGTTATCATTTAGAAGACTCTGAAACAGGAAAAAGATGGGGAAGATTTGCTAGCAGAAAGCCAGTTCCTCCTACAAATAAGAAACCAGTGGGTAAAAAAAATGAATAGTAACAAACCGGATCTTGAAAACCAGTTGAGTCAACTGTCAGCAATACAAGTGATTAAAACCAAAATTATACAATTTCTTACTCATGGTGCATGAAGTGCTATAATCTTTAAAAAAAAAAAAAAACAGAAGGTCTTCTGCTATTGGGATTCCTCCATTCTTTCCAGCTCCAATTGTTTCTGAGATGCACAACATTAAAACTGTCCCTGTCCTTTGCTCCAGTCATGCTTATTTTGGCACTTACCCAAGGATGATAACAACTCTTGGAGCAAAGCAATGTTCAGTCCCTGCCATAGGCATGCTTCATAAATGTTGGGTTTGGTTTCTATTAGTGGGGAAATGACACGTGCTTTTTAATATAAACAAGGTTGGCCAATATCTTAAATCACTTTCTCACTCTCTATGTACTGGCTAAGCAGCTTTAGGCTGACAAATAAATATACTTGCAAAGATCTCCAAAGTGCTCTTTTCCTCAATAGCAATATTGCTACAAGCCCCCAAAGAGCGGTGTCCATCGGTACTGTATGTTGTGCCAACAGCTGTCCCAGGCCATGCACTATGGTTCTTGCCTACTGATTACTCACTCCTATATATGTTCAGATAAAGATGGCTTTGACATAAGTTTTTACTGAAAATTTTATACGGCAAAGGGATATACTCATCATGGATAATTTTGTTGATATATTTTTTAATGTTTTTAACAGTTGCATAGCTAGTCAAACAACTCTACAAACAAATGAAATTGTTGACATTTCAAAACAAAAGAATTTGGGCTTTTTTCCCTTTTTTCTCATCTAGTTTAATTTTATACTTTGGAAGACAGATATATACTTGATATACAGAGAGGTAGCCCTCTGAAAGTTACATTTAGTTACTGTGAAAAATATTCTCACTCTAGTAAGGCCAAAAATACATACAATATAGAAAACCTTAGCAGATGTTTGGGGGGGTTTTTTGCTTTTTTTTCATTGACTCTTTGATGATGACATTTTCATTTCACTGACTCTCAGTATTCTGACTGTTACGCCAAGGTATACGGGTGGGTCCAGAATTTGGTATTCATTCCCATGAATTTAATGCAAAGCATCACATAGTTGCACTGCACATTATAACAAAAAATTGCATAGATCTTACATGCATAGACCCTTTCAGAAGCCTACCTAAAGAGACAAGATGTGCAACTACCAGCATTGCTCTGAATATCCATCATGATGAGGCTTGGAGAACAAAGACAAAAGTTACTTTTAGCCCTGGAGAAAATTGCTTCAGCTTCCTCTGCCACAGACTTAGAGACACAGAGACTGAGCAGGCAAAATCAGGAGGCAAAACCATTCCCTAGCTTTCATTTCTTACTACTGCTGATGCTGGGAAACTGCCCTGATTCCTTGTCTGCAGACAGTCCTGCTTCTGCTAACCACAGCTTCCCAAGTGTTTCACTGTCCAGGCTGTTCTGCAGAGACACAAGCTGCAGTCCCATTCAACGTGTGCATGTATTAGCCATGGTGTCCAAGCAGTGTGCAAGTGTCCATGCACCAAGCATTAGGCATGGTGTTAATTTTGTGGAAGTCTCAGTAAACTGTTTTTTAATCAGGCTGCTTGTCTTCATGAGCATCCTGGCCTTTCCAGCAGTCAAGGAAGAATCGCGATTTTTATATTTACCTGTGAATAAATCTGCTGAAAGGCCTCTTTCGAAGTTCTCACCAACAGAGCAAGAAAGAAAATGAAACAGATTCTTTCAGAGCAGATATTCCTGATTCATATAAGGACAAATGACAAAAATCCAGGAACAGCCAGATCTACAAGCACAGATCAGGGGAACCGATGTCGCCTTGCCAGCAGTGCCCCAACTTTGCTGCTGAACTGAAAGAGGGAAAGTCATTTCTCAGATCTCTTATAACAGGATAGCTAAGCACAGACTGCATCAGTGATCCCAGAATTGCTTTTGGGAGGCAGTTCTCCTGACATCACCAGTGTTTACATCATCTTTATGTATGTAAGCAATTTATCACTCTCCTGGGGTGCAACCGCTGTCAGTCCGAGCTGGCTTCCAACTAGACCTGCAAGTGAAAGATTCAGTAACTTTCTCATAGTAACATTACTCAGAGCATCTTACTACCTCCTCAGACTCCTGGGCAAACGAGTCCAACATGAGCACAGCTCCCAAGAGCTGAGAGAAAGCAGCCCCCAAACCCGTGGGGCAAGGGGGCCCCTTGCCTCCCTCCCCATCCTGCGGCGGGGCCAGCTCCAGCCAACAGCCGCAGAAACCAGCCTCCCGCAGACAAGTGATGCTCTTACACACTGCCATCCCCCCATCCCTCGGGCAGACACCAAACAGGACCCCAGTGTGAATTAAAAGCTGGGAGGAGGCCAACTCAATAAGGACTATGAGCTCTGTATATATAATCCTTTCTTAAATCCCTAGATTCAGGGTGTGAGCATGAGCAGGTCTGTGCTTTAAAATAGAATTACTTGCTTCATAAAATAAATCATCTGTATTCAAAGAAAGCATTAGCCAATACTTACCTTCACATTCATCACACACCCTTCTTGTGTAAAGACACTGCACAGTATGTGTCTTCAGGCTTTTTGGTGCATTCTCTTCCTGGTAAGTTACGCTCTTTTCTGAGAAATGGTGCGAATGACATGCAAGGTACAAATATACCTTCCTTGGTCCCCAACCCATATAATTCATGAGCCTGCAATACGAAAAGGGCAAGGAAATGAAGTGGTTCTGGAGAGGTCGGAGGATGGCACAAACTCCTCAGAGATGCTGTCAGGGTAAAGGTGAGAGTCCTTTCAATACCAGATTCATCGCTGCCCTTGTTTTCCTACCACTTTTGACCATGTTAGCTGAAGAACTATATCTAGTAAGTGAGATGCTTTGCTTTAAGCACAAGAGCAAAGCTCCCTGTACCTGCCATCCACCTAAAGCTTCACGGGTGTATGCACGCAGTTCGAACGAGACCATGTCCTTTGCAGTGTTGGGCCTCAAGAATCAGCACCACTATGGATTCTCATCACCAGTTATGAATATTAGATGCTTCTACCAAATAGTAAACCCGTTTCTGTGTTGGTTTTCTAGCTGAAAATGCAGGGATTACTTCCTGCTGAACTAAAACTGCTCTGGGCTCAGAATTATCTCATGCAGGGCTTTAAGCACCATGACAAGTCTGCACGTTGAAAGAGAAAGAGTTCCATTTGGTTTCCCTTCAAAGGGGATGCTGCGAAGCCAATAAGAGTGTTCAGTGCGTGATGCAAGAGTTAATAAGCTTTAATAACAATAATAAAATATTATTTTAGCATACCTGTTGCCCAAAACACACCTGTGCCACTGGTCAGTTGTGCTCCCAGTACTTTTTAGTTCACTTAAATATGCTAAAACCATGCTAAAATTCACAGACAACAATTTGCTGCTCGCCAGAAACACCCATACCAGCAAGTGCTGAGGTATATATCTTTGAAAACCATCAGAGAGAACTTTTCCTGTCATAAATTTTCTCTGCTCCTTTCTTCTTCCTACACACACACACACAAAATAAGCTACTGTGATCTCTGCTGGTGCGCAGGAATGCTGCCAGCAATTTACTGTGGATTGTTGGCACAAGCGTCCTCTGATCCTCCAGGTAAATGCAGAAACAGTTTACTTTTGTCACTTGAACACAAGATATGCTTGCTGCAATTTCTGTGTGCATCAGATCTGCTCTCAGTATTTTCTAGACAGCAAATCTGCCCTTTATTGTAAATAATTGAGGCGATCCTTCAACACAGAAATAAACCGAGCTAGACTTGACCACAACCAGCCACCAAGTTTTAAAGCAAACCTTACCTTTCCTGCAGTAGATGCAAAATAATGTTTTAAATCATACTTATTAATGCATTTTCAAGCATTTCTTACTTGCCAAATCAAAACAGATTTCAAGTGAGGTGTTAAACACGAGGCCACAACAACCCTAGCTCCTACTTCTTATTGCCTTATAAGAAAACGGGATACTCTCAATGTCCTTCTTTCCTTTCCAAATGGCCCACAGCTATATATAAATGACACTAAAATCCATAACTGAGACGGCTCCTGCTTGGCTAATGCCTTGGAGCTGCCACTCTTTAAAATCATAGAATCATAGAATCATAGAACACCAGGTCGGAAGGGACCTCAAGGATCATCTGGTCCAACCTTTCTAGGCAAGAGCACAGTCTAGACGAGATGGCCCAGCACCCTGTCCAGCTCAGTCTTAAAAGTATCCAGCGTAGCGGAGTCGACCACTTTCGAATATAAGGAAAGAAAAACCCCAACCCTTTGGTTCACGTTATTTCACTGTGCAAGTAACCGTTCCCCCAGCCTCTGCATTTGCTGATCTCTGCTGCCCTCTCCTGCAGAAGCTGGAAACTCTCCTTCGAGGATTTTGATGAAATAACACGTTATTAAAGCTGTTAATGGTGACTTGTTTAAACCCAGAGAGGATGGGGCAGGAGTTTTAGTATTAGGGAAAACTGAAGCTGAAAAGGGAAAAGGGAAAGTGCTCATGACATCTTACTGAATGGAGTAAGGGACAAAATAATAATAATAATAATAATAATAATAATAATAAAGAAATATATCCAGATATTGATGTGTATTTGAAGGCTCTGCTAGGGAGATATCCAGCAAGAGAACAGAAAATTTAAAAGTGGCAAACTTATCCATTATGTGTATATAAGGAGGTAAACGCTCTGTTGCTCACATGAGAAGCAGAGTAGCTGTTTTTCTGCTTTGACTTTTACTGTAGCCACCGAGTCAGGCTGAAGCACAGACCAGTGCCGTTCCCTGGCCTGCCAAGGCAGCCCGGTGCTTCAGGAGCGGGATGCTCTGCTGTGCTGTGTTCCCCGTTGGGCAACCACCACCTCAGAGATTCTCTAGCTACGGCTCAGAAATGAAGCAGCCCAGCCTTCACGCTGCCTTCAGGCGGTAGAAGATGAGTTCTGTAGCTCCTTCAGCTTATAGAAAAAATGTCCATCTTATTCTGCATACAGAATCTGTGTACATCTCCCTCCTCTCCTGCAGAGTCTGATCTCCTTTATTTCTCCCTTCCAGTCTCAGCATTTCATCATTCACTGACTTGCACTCTACATACTGCGGGGTTTTTTTTTTTTCATTCTGTCTACCTTTTCTGTTATTATTTAACTCATTCAGCATTTCTTTGAATAAAAGCTGAGGAATACTAAGAACTGGATTGCCTATGGGATCTGCTTGGGATAATAATTTGTAAGACTGATTTCACACTACCTCTTGGGTTTGAAAGCTGAAGTCACATAAGATATTATCACAAAGCACTGGAATTTCACAGAAACACAAACATTTTAAAAGTTCATCAAAAATGAAAATGTGGTGGAATGGGAAAGAGAAAAATGTACTTTGCAAATAATTTTGTGGCTCAGGAATTTGCTTGCAAAGCAGTCAGAAAGGACAAACAGATTATTTCAGTTCAGTTCAAAGAATGTGTTGGCTTTTTGATGAGCTGGTTGTGGCATAAAATAATAGACCCCCCTACACCTTGGCTTAGTCCTACTGGGAGAAAAAGCTGCTACCAGAAAACATCACGTCCAGGACCAGGCGATCACTGACAAATTACCTTCCTGCTCTCTTTACATATTAGCAAGGCTGCTTTTTCTTGCAATGCATTAATCTGCTTTTCAGCTTGCTTTTAATCAAAACCAGGCTTGACTTTGGAGAGTGGAAAAAGAAATCAGATGCTGAGGTAAACCACAGAATAGAACTGGAAGAAACAGTCAGAAAGAAAAGTCTCTTTGGCTTGATAAGTATTTAAGAACTATTTTTCTAGAGGGAAGGGAGAAAGAAAATACTCCATTTTCTTCCAGTTTGGAAAAATGGCTGTGCCTGCCTTCTTTTCCCAAATGTAGGAAGAATGAGCTGGTTTGTACAGTGTTTTGCACGTGGCTGCTCCTATGTAGTTGTGTAACATACAAAAAGCAAAAAATCCATGTTGGTAATTCGCAAAATAGTCCTCTCAGATTGTGGAAATAAAATTTTTGGGTTGTCAGGACTTAAAAATCAAGCAAACAAGTACTCCAAATTAATCAGGTGTTCTATGGGCTAGAGAGGGATTGTATGCAAGCAACCAGAAGTCAAGACATAATACTTCAGTTACTGTAGATACCAGTCAAAATTTCAGATGCAAGAAATTACTGAAATAAGAACATGGCAAGGTAGTAAAGACTCAGATATTTGCAACTTCATACCTTTTGTTTGTGTTTTGATTTTTTTCCCTTTTAATGATTTCCAGCTACTGACGGTACACACCATGAACATCTGATGTATGCTACCTCCAATGCAAAAGATTGCGTTGGTAACTTCAAATACAGGTGTTGCAAGTCAAATTTTGTAATTCAAAATAAAAAACAAACCTCTCACATATTTCTCTCTCCCCAGAGGTTTTGAATCAAGAGCATGGTTTCATGTCTGCACAGGCAGCCTGAAGCCAGACTACCCTAAACCCAAACCCTCACATCTGCATTCACCTCTCTGTGCCTTAGTAAGCATATGGTGAACCAGGCCAGGGAACCGATCCAGCAAAATGTTAATCTAAAAAACCCCACAAAGACCTTAAAACAAACAAACCCCATTATTTTCCAGCCAATTCAGCTTCCAGACTTCTCTCGTGACTCTGCCACATAAGCACCAGTGCACAGTGAGCGAGAACATGCAGAGAGGAGCGTGGGTGTGAGGGAAGCGAACACGGGCACGAGAGCACATCACTGACTGCTCCAGCTCACCGGGGTCTGACTTAGCCCTGTGCTTCTGTAATTACAGAGCTCTTAGCTGAGAGGATGGCCAGTGCCCACTCCTTTTTTCCCAAAAAAGACATTGGATATAGTCAAAGTGCTGTAAAGATATGCCAGCTAATTCAAAGAATTAAGAACAGAACAGAAAACGCATTTGGGGGAATTCTCCTGTCAGTCAAGGGGACAAGACTAATTAATACTATTTATATTCAAGAGAACTCACTTATCTCAGCTTGTTCAGGAGAAACTGCAGAGTAATGACGGGGGGTTCTTGGCTCAGCGGAGATGTGGAGCTCAGAGAGCCTTTCTTCAGGACGTGGCTTCGGCTTTAGGTTGAAACCCTTCCAACCAGGGCCGTTCTGCCAAGTCTCCTCTCTCCAGCCAAAAAGCATGTGCTAACAGCACAGCTCACAGCTCAGCCCTGTTTGTCTTTGACCCCAAACTAGGGAGCAGAGCAACAGACACATAGCAAGAGAAGTATCAAAAGCCACTGACCTCTTTAATCAGAAAAATCCTGCCTTGTTGTCCTGAGAGGCCAAGAAAAGACTTTCTGATTTTGTTTTCAGTCTGCAAAGGCCAAAAATAATTCAGAAGTTGTAAGGGTGCTTCTGGTTATGAGGAAAGATCAAATTATTCTTAAAATATGAACTTATGTTCATATGACTCTCGACATGCATAATTCTCTGGTTTCAAAGATACTTCCTCTGGCAAGACAAGGAGTGGAAATCCTGTGCGAAAAGGAGTATAAAGCTGCTGTATTCATAGCTGTGTACCAGTGCCCAGGATGCCTTTATCACCCCAAAAAGAATTTGGAACAGCTCCTTCGCAAGTATTTTCTCAGGCAAATGGAATTCTGTAAAAATAATTTCTGTAAAAATTCTGGAAAAATAACTTATTATTTATTAAACCATATTTTCCACCCTCAAATATCCCCAGTTGTTCTCCAAACATTTGGTCCATTGCTTTAATACATGTCCTCTTGTTCCCAGGGCCATTTTCTTCTGCAACAGAAAGGTGGCTGGTTACCAAACCACCAAGTAGCGCACAAGGAAAAAGTTCATCTAGGAGCCACAGGAGAAGAAAATCTATCAAGAAGATTGCATAAAATCTGTTCTGACAAAAAAGGATGAAAAGAGTTTCTTTTAGCCCAGATTATGAGCTTTATGAAAACTTGCAAATCTACAGTCCAATGGACAGTGTGGAACTTGACTGATAGAGTAAGTCAATGTGCTTTAAGAAGTCTTGTATTTTATAGCTGGAGGTTAAGAGTCCTGAACCACCCTCTCTTGTATGTACAAAATTAAACACTGTGGTAATGGCAGAGCAGCGTCCTCAGCAGAAACAGAGCATGCCGAGGTGGGGAGAAAGATGAAAAAGCCAGTGGTGCTCCTGGGCAGAGCCAGGTTTGCATCTGCTCCTCCTCCTCCTCTTCCCCTTCATTTCCACAGCATAAGACTGGAGCTTGTATTGTCATAGCACTGTGCCTTAGCTCCAACTTGGCCTAGGAGGTGGTTGCTTTGTTTTATTTACTGCTGCCATTTCTGTGCTTCTCAATCACGGCTTAGTAGTAGGAAAGAAAGTAAAAATGGGAGGGTAGCACAGAGGCAGAGCTAAGACAGAACACCGCATTCCCAGGATCATTTTGCTGCCAGTCTTCTGTCCATAACTCCGTACCTTGCTCTTCATCTGAAAAACAGCTTCTTTGTAAAAAAAGGGAAAATAAAAAAAAGAAAAAAATACCTTCTCCCAAACTTAAGAAAACAATATCAAAACCCACAAAAATCAAAACAAGTGTTCAGAGGTGGGGTCCTGGGAACGGAGACTGGAAGATAAGACTAACTTTTTGACACGGTGAATAAGAAGTACAAGAGCACAGTGATGTGAACCTAGCTGTGGTCTTGGAAAATGACACCTGCAGCCGCAATCTTGCTAGTTTTCCATAACACAAGATAATGCTAGGGCCGAAGCAAGAGAAAAGAATTACACAGGAAATCCAGACAAGAGATGCAGAGCCCGGAGAAGATGCATTATACGGAAACGATCAACAAAACTTTCTGACATAGCTTGGATGTAAAGATTAAATACTAGTCCTGTAAGTAACATAAAACACCAGGTTAATTTCCTGCTTATATAAAGCATTACTAGAGACAGAAACCAAAAAGGGTAAAATGAGATGCGTCTAAGTAAGTGGCAGATGTAGAAACTTAGAAAAAGAAAACCTGGGTACTTGACAATCACTCGATTATCTGGCATATTAAAAAAAAAAATCTGTTTTAGTAGTAGAATACCCTGAGTATTTGGAAATGTACAGAAATGAGTTCATATTTTGTTTCTATTTAATCATAGAATCATAGAATGCCCAGAGTTGGAAGGGACCCACAAGGATCACCGAGTCCAACTCCTGACCCTGTATAGGGCAATCCCAAAATTCACACCATGTATTTGAAAGCATTGGCCAAACGCTCCTTGAATACTGTCAGGCTCGGTGCCATGACTGCCTCCCTGGGGAGCCTGTTCCAGCGCTCCACCACCCTCTGGGTGAAGAACCTTTTCCTAACATCCACCCTAAACCTCCCCTGGCACATCTTCCTGCCATTCCCTGGGGTCCTGTCACTGGTCACCAGGGAGAAGAGATCGGCACCTGCCCCTCCTCTTCCCCTTGTGAGGAAGCTGTAGACCGCGATGAGGTCTCCCCTCAGGCTCTTCTTCTCCAGGCTGAACAGGCCAAGTGACTTCAGCAGCTTCTCATATGGCTTCCCCCCTTCACCATCTTCGTGGCTCTCCTCTGGACACTCTAGTAGCTTCACATCCTTTTTATACTCTGGCGCCCAAAATTGCCCAGAGTACTCAAGGTGAGGCCGCACCAGTGCGGAGCAGAGCAGGACAATCACCTCCCTCAACCGGCTAGCAATGCAGTGCTTGATG
Organism: Fregata magnificens; assembly: GCA_013389945.1. Lineage (NCBI taxonomy): Eukaryota > Metazoa > Chordata > Aves > Suliformes > Fregatidae > Fregata > Fregata magnificens. The sequence goes on along the minus strand of WAAD01017996.1, from coordinate 16,864 downwards.
CACCCCAGGACACGGTTGGCCCTCTTGGCTGCCAGGGCACACTGTTGGCTCATGTTAAGCTTGCCATTGACCAGAACCCCCAGATCCTTCTCCACGGGGCGGCTCTCCAGCCTCTCGTTCCCCAGTCTGTACGTACATCCAGGTTGCCATATCCCAGGTGCAAAATCTGGCACTTGCCCTTGTTAAACTTCATGGGGTTGGTGATTGCCCAGCTCTCTAAATTGTCCAGATCTCTCTGCAGGGCCTCTCTGCCCTCAAGAGTGTCCACAGCTCCTCCCAATTTTGTGTCATCGGCGAACTTTGATACGAATCCTTTGAGTCCTGCATCCAAGTCATTTATGAAGACATTAAAGAGCACTTGGCCCCAAGATGGATCCCTGCGGAACCCCACTAGTGACCAGTCACCAGCCCGATGTAACCCCATTTACTATAACCCTTTGAACCCGACCCATCAGCCAATTGCTGACCCATTGCGTTATGTGTTTATCCAGCTGTATGCTGGACATTTTGTTCAGGAGGATACTGTGAGTGACAGAATCGAAGGCTTTACTGAAATCCAAAAAGATTACATCGACTGGCTTCCCTTGGTCAACTAGGTGCGTAACCTTGTCATAGAAAGAAGTTAAGTTAGTTAGGCAAGACTTTCCCCTTGTGAACCCATGCTGGCTGGGACCAATGACTGCGTGGTCTTTCAGGTGTTTTTCAATAACAATAAGTATTATGCCTCCAAACCTGCATGAGTTGTACTGCACTTTGCAGTGAAAAAATGTTTGAAAACTTGCTCTAACTCCCAGATGATGCAGCGACCACGTTATACAGATTCTCCGAGAGATCCAGTCAACGTGCTGGAGAGACATCTCACACCTTCTGTACAGACTGAACTTTGAGATGCCATACCAGAATGAAGAAGAGAATCTGAGAGTCTTAACAGCCCAGTGTACTGGAACAACCTTGAAGACAATAAATGAAAACATACTTAGAAGAGACAGGTATATAGAAACATGATAACCTTTGCTTTTATGTCCGTGAGCCTCTAGATCCTGCAATCATCAGTGATGAGAGCGCATCACTGTGAAAAGGCTAGCAGTTTCCCCAAGAGGGGATTATGAATATTAAGCATTATACTACCAAGGAAGAGTGATCCGTGAAGACATACACTGTACACATTTTTTTGAGTCACAATCTATGACTGCTTGTTACAGGCTACTGTAAAATTTCATTCACAAATAACGCTGGAAAAAATATTTTCAAAGGGACATCAAAATAATATTATTCAGGAGTCTATGGTTGGATTCAAAAAGCAGGCTTCACAGCAATGAAAGATTGACTCATTAGGGCCACAACTATGAAGTGTTTAAAAAAAATGACCACTCACAAAAAAAAAAGCACAAAGATGACCTTCTTTTTGCAACTGAAATATGTTGCCTGTATCTTTTTATTAGTTACAGCAAATGAAATAGGAGCCAGACAAGTCTAATATAACTCTATTATCTCCTGCTACTGTAAGGTGAAAAGTAATGACAAAATGCTGCCTTTTTTTTAAAGCACCTGTTGACATCTGGTTTGAACAATATATAATGCCACCACTCAATAACCCTCTGGAAAGCAGGCACTGAAATGGAGTTTGTCAGTGTGAACCCCACTGAACTACAGTCATTATTTGCCAAATGAAGTAGTGGTGACAATGACATGGAAAAAAAGTATTTTCAACTTATGGACCTGAATCGCAGAAAGAAAACCATTAAGTTGGGCCAATAAAGTCACTCTGAAGAAGTATTTAAAAGTTCATGCCTTTACCACCTGCTGAGTTTGGCAACCCTTACTCTACCTGCAGCATCTGCTGCCCCGCTCATGAGCCATTCCATAGCGCGGGTGATTGCAATCCCCTCCTATCATCCATGATTCCTCCTTCTGCTGCTGCATTAATAGGTAAGGAGGAGAAAATAGGAAAGCGAAGGGGGAAGTTTAACCTATGAAAGGGACCAGCAATTTCAACGAATACCATGGAAATAAACCTAGTATCATATAACTGATTATCTCAGGTTTTCAAGCCTGAAATCAAACTCCAACTTCCCTTCCTCCAGCAGGCATAGGGGGCCACCGCTTACCTTCTGTAATTGCATTTTGAATATGTTAGTTGGTTCCCTTCTCTGGGTAAGCATGTTTTTCCTTTTTGTCCAGAATTATTATGTCCAAGCTAGAAAGTCATCTAACACAAACAAACCAAATTAATAGGAAGTTAAATTCACATAAATCTAGAATATTCAAAGAATTAAAAAAAAAAAACCTAGATGCTCTAATTCAGATATATTTACATGTTTTCTGTTGTTATTCTGCCAGAGCAGATGGAATCACATGGATGAGGTACCCGCTGTAATCCCGCATAAGGTGTACCTACAACCCACACCAATATGTTACATTTTACCCTTTTCGGTATTTCACGTTTTAGTTGTCTGGTCATTTCATTCCCAACTCATTACAACTTAATTTGTTCAGATGGACTGAGGAGACAGCAAAATAACAGAGAGCTCTGAAAAGGTCAGTATTCTCTATTACAGAAGGTTGGAAGCCTTCTGGTAGTTGATTCTTTAAAATAGACTGTATCTATGCATTTCCAGTCTCTCTTCATTGTTTGTTATTGTTAAAATCTGCAGGAAGTAAATTAGTGTCTTCCATTTAAATTGTCAGCATGTACTTTCGTAGAATCTCTTAATTCACTACACATAATAAATACTTGTCAGAAGCAAGGCATTTTTAAAAAGGTAGACCTCGTCCCTTGATTAAAGGAGAAAAATATAATACTTTGCACAAGGACAGCAAAGTTTACCTGTATGTATTGCCAACATCTGCCCATCCTTTAGGGGAGCTAGGTTTCAGATCTGCAAAGAAAGCTTGTCCACGGGTTCCACGGAAAATAACTTCAGTGTGTCTAAATCCACCAGTCTGTTTCAAAGAAAATTCATTTCAGATCTTATTAAGGTCCCTCTTCTCCCTTTGAATCAACAGGTGTGGACAAAACACATTTTGCCTGTGGGGTAACTTCCTAGTTCTATGAGATCCCACCTACACAAAGCAACAGAAGACATGCCAGCAACTCATGCAAGTAGGTATGAAGTTGGAAAAGTGTGCTGGTTTTGGCTGGGATAGAGTTAATTCTCTTTATGGTGGCTGGCATGGGGCTATGTTTTGGATTTGTGCTGGGAACAGTGTTGATAATGCAGAGACGTTTTGGTTGTTGCTGGATAGTGCTTGCACTAGTCCAGGACTTTTCTAGCCTCCCATGCTCTGCCAGGTGCACAAGAAGCTGGAAGGTGAGGGGACACAGCTAAAATTGTTGATGCAAACTGGCCAAAGGGCTGTTCCATACCATATAACGTCATGCTCAGTATATTAATGGTAGGGAGCTGGCCAGGGGGAATCACTGCTCAGGGACTGGCTGGGCGTTGGTCGGCGGGTGGTGAGCGGGTGTAGCGCCTGGTTTGGTTTGGTTTGGTTTTCTCTCTCTCTCTCTCTCGTTGTTTTCCTTTTCATTACAATATTATTATTACTATTATCAATACTACTATTATTATTATTTCTGTTATTTTACTTTAGTTATTAAACTGTTCTTATCTCAAGCCACGAGTTTTCTTGCTTTTGCCCTTCCGATTCTCTCCCCCATCCCGCTGGGGGGTGGGGGGGTGAGCAAGCGGCTATGTTGTGTTTAGCTGCCTGCCAGGTTAAACCACAACATGAATTATTTTTGTAGCTTCTTTTCGGGAAATGAACACTTACTGACTTTGCAATTTCATTTTTTAGTACTACAACCTTTGGAGAGGTAAGCACACAGTTCCGCTAATCTCTTTATAAATAATCCTGTATTAAACCTGTCACTTTTAAGCAAAATGTTTATGTCTTGAGTATCTGCAAATGCATCATCCGCATCCATCCCCTGATTTTGTTTTGCCGTTCTCCCATTCCTATGTTTTAACAAAAGCCTTTTAAAACACTCTTTTCCCCAGACATTAAGAAAAAGGATTTTCAAAGACTTTTCCTCTTCAGTTCCAATTTAAGAATCGTCCAGTTCTCCTCCCATCCCAATTTGTTAGTTTTTCTCATTCTTCTTGGAAACTTATGCTGAGCTTTGATAACTGTCGCCACCTGCCTTTATTGAACGAGGAGGCAGACTGTCCTTTCTACAGCATTGCCTCTGCGCAGTAAATTGCTGCGCTATTCTCTCACTTATGAATATAGCTCAATGTGTGAAGAATTTTGATAAGGCCTAAGAACAAGCAATTCAAGCCTATTTGTTCTTCTCCTCTCTGATTTTTCTGACCTAATACAGGAATTTTCGGTGCTAGTTTTCACTAGTCCTGATGATGAAACAGTAAGATGTGCCATCTTAAGGAAACTACGTTACATGCCAACACTTTCTAATCTTGGCTCTTTCCTTTTTAATTCTGCTTAACATTGCTGCCTTCCAGCAAATCCAGATGAGGCACTGAGAAACCATCAATCACAGCTGTGGCTCATATCGTCAGGGTTTAAGTAGGAACTGAACTGTCAAGAAGTCCCAATTCAAAACCACTAATGGGTCAGTATCAGCCTCGTTAAAGAATTCTATGCCACTACTTAGATCAATGGATATAAAATTTTTACCCTGAACTCATTAATGAATTCTCTTACCAGGTTCACATTAATATCAAAGTTGTGCTGAATTCTTCTCAGAAAGTAATAAAATATTAAAAAAAAAAAAAAAAGCCCTTCCTCTTTGCCAAGCTGTTATTTTACTGCTCACCAGCAATTAAATTTTTAGTTGACCGTTTAGAATACAATTTTGGGCAGCTAGTGATCACCCACACCAAACCCATTTCCCATTAAAGAATCTGTGATCGTCCTTGTTTTCTGTCTCTAGGGTCAACTGCTGCAAAACATCATCTCTTAGATTATTTACTCAGACACTGAACACATCAACATTCTGGACCAGGTTTCCTTGATGTATAATATATGCCTCTATCTGGCTGCAAAGTCTCTAAATTGGCAGACTGTTTGCATTTTAATGAAAGTAAATTATAAATAATTTGCAATATAGTACTAATCATTTTGACACTGCAGTAAAATAATTCATTTTGTCATTTTTCATAGATTATTCCTCCTGAATCAAATATCTGTACACGTGTGTGTATATGTACACACACACACACACACACAATTATGTAACTAAATTTTTGGAGAAGTACTTCAGAAACTGATCCAAGTTAGGCAATTTCAGACACTGTTAATCAATATGATTAATTTACAGACTGCTTTTATTGTGAGGCACACCATGCTCCAATATAAACTCTGATTAGGGCTTGCTTATGCTGAAACTAAGCTGCTAGGCTATTTTCTAGACTTTTTATTTACAGCTAGAACAAGTACATCCATTATCATAAAACTGAAATGATTTGGACTTACTTTAAGAATCATGTCAGGAATTGAAAAAAACAACCCCATTTTGATAATTCAGTACTACCACAAAAGTCCCATGATAATATTTACCATAAGTTTCTCTCACGTTGTAAAACCACTAGTTGAATGTGAGCACACAGACCTAGGAAGAAAATGCCTGCAGGACTGAATGAGCTTCACCCAGCAGATGCACAAATTTCAGAATGCTTCACTGAAATGAAGACAACTTAAGCATCCCTGTAGACTCAATCATATGGCACAGTTTTTGGTTGGTCATGCAAGTCCAAAATGATTCATATAAACATAATGAAAGGGATAACCATCACTAGTTATGCTATAGGATGTTCTCCATCCAGAAGTTCTCCATCTAGACAACCCAAATGTCCAAAAAGCTCCTTATTTATGGACAAAGGTCCTGGCCTTTTGCAAATGAATCTTAAAATAGCTACCAAATAATCTGTGCTGATAATCAAATCCACGCTTAATTAATATAAGACTCATGTTCAAAGACAGATAAATAAAGAATCTCTACACATTGGTTTGCAAACCCCATTCCCCTAACACTTCTTCATTTCCAAGAATGGTCAAACACAGATTCCAGAATTATGGCTGCGTTACAGACTTCGCTGTTGACAGAAGCTTCAAAATGCAAAACCTGGCAAATACAGATTATAAACTTCAACTGCTGCTTGAACTATTCACAGTGGTTTGAGGAAGGAATTCTCAAAGTGATTTAAAGGAGTTAAAATCGTATTTATTGGAAACTTTTAAAAATTCATTCAGTTCACTTTCTTTGTATGTTCCAAACTCTCAGGCTTGTCCTTCAAACATAGAAGTGAGAAGCTTCTCACATTTCATTCTGTACAAGCCAATTACACATCAGATGTTTATCTGTATTTTTTTTTTTTAAACAACTTCTAAGCCAAAGGGACAAAAGCATCCTAAGAGCCAAGAGGAAAGTTACGTGAACTAGGAAGGAGAAAAATGAGACTTCACTGACATGGATCTCAGCATTGCTGCATGCATTTCACATTTTTGAGAAGTTGGTTATCTACATTGATGTAAGTGTACCTGCCTCCTAGACAAAACCGAGATGTGCAACACTCGCTGGCACCAGCTGAGAAGCAAGGAAAAGACTTGTATTATTGTCTGCGGGGTAGCATGAAAACAGAAATGATGTGGTTTTCTTTCATCGCTTATTTCCATGCTTTTAAAAATCAGAAAGTGCAGGCAATGTCCTGCTCTAATTTAACCTGTACAAATTTTATGTTTGCTAGTGAAGGTTGGGAATTAATACTACTCAAACCCAACATTTCATTAGTACTAATGTGGAACATGTGACTAGTATGTACAAAAGATAATCACTTCCTCTACGAAAAACCAGCCCTGAGCATTGTGCCGGTCCAGAAGGAAAAATGACAACAATTACACAATCAGCATTCAATCCCAGTGCAACAGATGACATTTTTGTATTAAATAAAGACATAGAGAGATTTTAAAAGTTTGTTTTTATTATTGTAGTGTGACTGCATCATTATCTAAATAGACTTTTCAATCACTTTTACACTCTATTTTCATCATAAAGGTTTCAATACACACAGTACTCTGCAACCTTCACACTTAAAAGTATACAGAAACATTCAGTATTAAAAGGCCTTTGCAACATATTTCCTTTAAAAACATGAGATATATAAATCCAAGTGTGTATTAAAGCAGATTTTTTTTCCAGAGCCCCACTGACAAACAATACCACGTGATCTGTCCACAAGTTTGCGTGTGCTTACGTTAACTCTGTAGTAACCTTGTCCATGAGTACTTCTACCAAAAACAGGAGTAGGAATTGAGGAGTTGTTGTAGTAGTCAACGTGAGCCAGAATTTAGCCCGTTGTTAATGACAGTTAATTTTGCTCAACTCTGTTGCTCACCAGTTAAAGCTTAAGGCATATTTCATTGTATACTTATTTTCCCACGCTGAAGTAACTATGTAAGCTTTGTTCGTAATATGTTGAACAAAGTATTTTATGGTGTATGTAAGATGTGGTGAGAAGAAATAAGATACATTGCCATTAAAACATTTACTTTTCTATTTAGAGCAACAAAACTCCCATTTTCAATTTATATAAAAAACATCGTTATTGAAAAGCCTAACCTTTCAAATTTTATCAGAAATGCTATTTTAGATTTGAATTAAAAGGTTTATGGAGTTAAACAGATGTCCCGAAGCTGGTGATCCTCTAGGAAGGAGTGTAGAATATCCAAAAATACTCAAACATAAGGAGAATCCAATGCACTATTACTTTAAGTAGACAAGCCATGAGTTACATTCAAACGAGAGACCTTTTACGTGGTATGATTCTTTTCACTACTGTGTACTAAACTTCAGTAGCTCCAACAACTTGGTAAAAAGAATAATTTTATTTTTTTGCCAAGACTAATTTTCACATGCCACAGTCTCCAATTTGCAAGGGCAATTGAACATCAGCATCCACTCCTCAGCTGTAAAATTTCTCAGTCAAGCAGTAATAAATAGAAAAGATAGATCTGACATAAGAAACAATCATGAAAACAAGTACTTAAATACTGAAATACTGGCACAAAAGTGAGAAAAGATGTTATTGGTGGCATCCTTAAGTATCTGGACCATAAGATGTGTTAGCATAAAAAGTATCTAATTAAAAAGCCAACATTTTGGCTTTGCACAATGCTTTTTCTACCTATTGTTAATCACATCAAACATTCAAATAACAAACAAACACTAACTGTGGAGACAGCGTTAGCAGTCTCCTGAATATTCTGCAGGAGCCTACCTTGCTGCTTTTGAGGTAGGATCTTCTCCCATCCTTTGATCCCATGAACCAGTCAACACAAGGCAGAATTTAGTTCCTAAGGTGTGCAGGGGGTGCACACTTAAGAATAACACGGAATATTGAACACCTTAATTGAAAAAAAGGACGTTTCATGGATTTTTGGAATGTTAGGAGACTTTCATAAGTAAACCTGTTAAAGATTCCATTCCAGACAGTTAGGAAAATGGCAATACAGTGAACTGATTTAAAATAACAGTAATTTTAAACAGAAAAATTGGATTGAGAAAATACGATGTTCCAGGAAGGACCTGTGTGTTTTGTGATCTATATTTATTCTTTATATATATTTATATTTTTATAGTACAGGTTGAATCATTTATACATATAAATACAACAGCAGTGAAGAACTATAAAGATTTGATTTTTCGAAGTAAACTGAGTAGACTTTTACACAGGTATAGAACTCTTTCAGCACATTTATAAATGTGATTTCTGCTACAGTTGAAAAAGTTGGAAATATTCTTGTATAATTTTATCATAGGCTTCTCTCCCCTCTTGTGAAAGTGAAGACAATTTTAACATAAAAATAAACATAAAACAGTTCTTAGTCTTGCCTCCACACACATTTAACAATATTTGCTCAAATCACACATATCAGCTATTACAGTGATTCAAGAGAAAAACGTATTTTCACACAGTGAACACACTGTCTGATAGACAACCCAAATCTCCTCATAAAGTTCTTACTCTTGTGTCACTTCCTCTTTAGGCTGTTTGAGCTCCATCAGTAACTCTTTCCCAGTTTCTCCTGCTTTTGAGGCAAAGAGAATAGCTCCCTGTTTAAAGCCCAGGAGCTTCAAGCTTCTGGCATAATCTGCATATACAGCATGGATCAATTTATGTAAATGAAGCATTAAGGAAAACACAAATGAATAGCAAGATGAAAAAACTCAGAAACTTTTTTTCCTTTCTCCTCACTCCTTAGCTCTCCCAAGCTGAAAATGCTGAACATTACTGCCAATTGTGCTAACCCAATATTTTTCAGCACAAATAAAGACAAAAAAGTTGCTTTAAATTCGACTATTGAATGCGTACTAACATTTATCAGGCAACATGCAGAGTGCTATAAACTAAACCAGATACATTTCAGATACACCTAAGTACCTACCATAACACCATATCATAACTTGCAAGAGAAATTAAGAAATTGTAAGGTCATACTACAAGATTTGTTCGTTAATTAGATCTGGAGTTATCTACATGACTTATTAGTGGCTTTTTTATTTACAAGCTAACACCAGTAATGACCCCATAAAACACAATCAGGTATTATTTACATATGCATTATTATTTACTGCATATAATACAAAAGTTAGAGCAACTGTTCACAGTTTCCAGAACACCAGGTTAGATGTGCAGACTGTACTGAGCAATACCTCAGGTACCTTTTACAATACTTATTACATTTTCAGCTCATCTGATCCTGAGCTTTAATTTTCTTTGTTTTCACTGTCTCAAAACTGACTGCTTCATAAAGGACTTAAATCACTAAAACAGTATGCTGGTGTATAGAGGGGTTCCAGTGTGGGATTTTTTTTCTTCCTGAGACACAGTGTTTAAAAGATAACTGAACCACTGATTTTACTACACAGTCTGCAGTAAGAATTTCCAAGTTCTGCAAAGAACATTTTATCATCTGTTCTTTTCTCACCTATGTGGGGTTTTTTTCACTTTTAGTTTGTTTTCCAGTTCCACTGGCTTCACAGAGCATCAGGAGGAGGTAATGTTATGGATTTATGCAAATGACTTTTCACTTGTTTCCTCATACCTCCTTCAAACTACACAACCTGGAAAATAAAAACAGCAACTCCTATTCCTGTGCAGACTAGTTCATCTAACATTGGCTCACGCATACTCCCTGTGTATGAGTACACAGATGGAAAAACAGGATTTCAGACAAAGGATATTTGTATCATCATTAACTTCAAATGNTATTCCAGGACATTGCATCAAAACACTTGCACACAGGCTTTCTAAAATTTTGTACCTAGGTCCAGAGTGGCAAATCTCTTCTGCACTGAGGGCTGAACAAGGCTTCCGAACATCGCCAAGGTTAAACAGTATCACCATTTAGCTGCCACGATGGCACATATTCACTCTCACATCACACACTGCTCTCATTTTCCAGTGTTGCTCTACCTTGCTCTCTGCACCTTCATGCTTCGTAGGCCTTGAGCGTTCACTACATCATGACAGTGCTGGGTGCTTTCCTCATGGCAGTGAATGCTGCTACCCTGCTCCCAGGCAGTATGTAGGAACCGGTCATACTGTTCCCACATGCTGCCTTGTGCTCCTCTTGCACGTGTCAGTCTGGCACTGCCCTCTCCTCAAAGCTTCTTACCTCCCCATTTCCTCCTTGCACTCAAGGAACTGACGACGCAAAATTTTTGAAAGATCAAGGCTCAACTTACTCAGAACTAATCATAGCTACTATAAATCGTTACTGCTTGGTCAATGGGTGCTAGCAATCTTAAAGCTGCCATAAATTTAAGTGCCAGTCTATTTCCTGAAATTGCAACAAAAACATCAGTTCCAGCATACAGAAATGACTCACTGCTGAGGTTAAAGTTAATTAAAGAAAAACATGCTAAAATAGAAACAAATGTCAGAAATCAAACTGGAGACCTCCTCCCTCCCCCTTGACTTCTAAGTCACAAATGCTTAAACAACAGTTTTGGACAAGACCAAATACAGATTGTGCTGTTTCAGCTTTACCTGTGCAACATCTCTGCAACTTTTGTAAAGCATCCAAGTGACAAGAGGACAAGAATGGCTTTGGACTTCTGATTGACTTGTGGAGAGCAAAGGTGATCTACCCAACGCTTTAACACATCAGCACACTCCTCTGAGTTCAAACGAACCTTTAAGAGATGGGAAAGCCAATTATGAATTCTCAGCTGCTAACTAAAGAGAACATTCTGCTTCTGCTTCATTTTTTTCAGTGAGAAACTTTGGGCAGAAGTAAAAGCATCTGAAATTACCAATTTTATTATAAAAAGTACACTAATCCCATGAACAAATACAATATAAAGAAAAAGATGAAATACACAGATATAAAAAACTGGTCGATCCACATTTACATGTGATAAACCTTATTTTTACCACAAGGCTTTACTAAAACCTCAAGTATCAAGAAGTTCGAAATCTTTATCCTTTGCTGAAAACTTCAGGACAAAACATCTTTATTTTTCTTAAGAGTGGGATTCATCCATTTAGAAAATCTGAGTATGACTTTTTTTCCATACTTTCTGCAGGAAACATAACAGAAACTTTACTTGGAGACACTGAAAGGTCATTCTTACTGACTCCTCTCCATTATAATACAGAGAATTAATACTGTGTCTAGGTACTTTTACTGTAATAATGTCTGCGTACCAAAACAGAAGTTGGTGCAAATTTCTGTGGTTGGTGCTAACTTTAAAATCAGCACACAAGCTACACGGAGCTCAGCGCAAAGTCACTTAATCGCCTAATTACTTATCCACGTCTAGGAGTGTTTTTTTGTAGGTTATTATGAACTCCATACTGCTGCAGCTATATGTAACTTCACAAATCACTGCTCAAAAATTAGAAAATTGAGTATTCTAACCATTTTTAGGCCCCAGTCCTGTCATTCAGATGACCAGGGCAGACCTTTGTAGTCAAAAGGCTGAAGAACCACCTGTCAACACGGATTGAATGGACTGGCCTTGTTACAGCTTAACACATGGAAAGAACTGACGATGATATTTCAAACTGATGTTTCAGTTTTTTAACTTTGGAGAACTTTAGCACCCTCATCAGCCTTCATACCTACACATAGTAAGTAGGTCATTATGTTAGCAAACTGATAATTGAGAAATTACCTACCTTTGCAAGCCATGCTGCACGATTCCATTCGCCATAAGTTTGCAAGTAGCGACAGGCATCAGCAGCCTTATCGATCAGACACAGTAACTGTACACCCTCTGGAAAATAAAAAGCACACTATATAATAAGTTAAGGGAAAAAAGAGTTGCTATATAGATGTAAGCAGATCATTCATCCCCAGAAAAAGGATCTCTCTTATACCCTTCTTAGCATATGAAGATGTTGAAAACCCCTAATTTCTACCACCTGGCTCTCCATATAACCCGTGTGTCAGTTATCATATCTTTTTCCTGGGCTACAGAGCTTAGAAGGACCTCACAAAGCTCTTATTTACCTTTGTCCTAAATACAAATGACAAAGAGTTCACTGGACTTCTCATCATAAAGAGATAATGATCTTTGTAAGTCAAATAAACAGATTTCATAAATAATCCTTTCCTTTAATGTTGTCCATAGTGTAATTATTAACAGTGAAGTGTTAATTGTCCACAGACTGGAAAGTATTTTTTCCAGGCAAGTACAGGCATTTGTACTTTCTCTGCATATCTTTGAACATTTCAGTCAATCACCACATTATGAACATCTTTGCATTCAGCAAAATTAACCTCTACATGTAAGAAAACACACTTTTTAAACAAGTTCTGAACTGGAACAGAAACTAAGTCCATAATTCAACTTCAGTAATAAGAAACCATTTTTTAAATAATTCTTTAATTAGGAAAGTGGAAAATATGTAGCTTTGTGTGCTCAGCCTCTTTTAGTGCAAACAATTGCTAAGAGAATTAATACAGAAATATGTTTTCCAACGAAAATTAATCAAAACAAGTTGAGCTTTATAACTGAGTTACTGATCACTTTTGTGTTAACTACTGTAGATAGTGCATACTATAATGCATGTAACATGTAAGATCTATGACAATTTTCTGCTCTCCCACCTCCATCAGCAGCCTTAATAAAATCATAATTACTGGTTTATAAGCAAACATAAAATGAAAGTCACATTTTACCTGCGAGCTTTCCATTGGCTATCATGTTGGTTGCTACCAGTTTAATGGTACTTTGAGATGGACCTGATGAGGTGACAGTTGTGACCAAGCAAGCTTTGAGTGAATCGCAGTAATAATGTGCATTTTCTGAGCTTGTTTCTAACAACAGTTGTACTGCTCTGTCAGTCTGGCAAGAGAAAAAAAAATACAAGTTTGACCACAACATATTCACTTTTAAGCAAAAGTCTTTACGTTTTTACCCTTTTTAAGACATGGAACAAATAATAATGAAAGTTATTCTAAAACAGACTACAAAAATATCTACCAGCATAGTAATAATTAAGGTTCTATTTCAGTAAAGTATCCTCATTAAGGACAGCACTGAAACATCTATCATGAATATAATGTTTAATCACAGCCTAAAATTTCTAGAAGAAGCCAAAGAAAAGTTTAATTCAGAACATTTATTGCCTTGTTTAAATGATCTCTTGCAGAGGTATAAAAGGAAGAGAAGCATTTAAAATAAGCGGAGAAGAAATAGAATCATAAAGACGCAGAAACTGGCCAGGATCTCAAGGACTGATTAAATACCTGGCATTTTAAAACAAAGGTAGAATTCATCCATTTAAAGTGTTAGCTACAGCTGAGCACCTAACCAGTGGGGCTCATTACACTGGCTGCAGACACCTGTCTCCAAATCAAATGAATTACTGCAGGCATGTCATCTCTGCCTGTTATTAAAATGAGATGCCTAACTTTTAGAGAGATCAATTTGGTGAGCTCAGTCAAGCTGATGGCTTAGACAATTACAGAAATAATGAAAAGCCACATTAAATACATATTAAAATACAGTGATTCAATAAAGTGGTATTTTTAAACTTCTACAAACTGGCATTTTAAACAAACTGTCTACAGGCTAAACATTTCTGGCATCTTTTACTGGTAATATTTGTTGACGTGCCCAAATGCACAGTGGCACAGAAATCATTTAAGTTCGAGCTAGTAACACCAAAGCTATTTTTGAAAATGGATGCAGCACAACTGCATTAGTAGGTAACAGCTCATGATATATATTGTACAAATGCAACAATATTCTTATCAGGGTGTCAGAGAGCAGCTCGGTAGAGTGTTTCACTGCTCAGTACAGATCTGTCAAAAGCTTAGAGATGTCCTTTATTACCTAAAAAGAGAGTAATAAGTGCAGATTAAGTTATCCCAAAGATGTTCTTTTTAAGTTGTTTCTGGGAAACCCAAAATGTAATTTTTCTCTTCTAGTCACCACATGGAAAGAAAGATTTTTATAGGGTTCCCAGAAAAATTATACATTCTGAAGCAAGTAACACCAAACATTACCACATACCATGTCATTACACTGAGTCTGCAGTGTAATAACATAATAGGACAGCAAAAACTATCCTCTGGGTGAATAAAAGTATAAAACAACACATCCTATTCAATTACAGGTTTAACTCATATAAATACATAAAATGGACAAGGAAGAAGAACAAAAAATTAAAATATTACCCACAAACCTGGCCCAAGAGAAGCAGCTGATCAGCACATTTCCTGGTATGATCATACGTTGATCTCTTCACCTCCTGGAGATTTACCCTTTCAAGTTGGAATTTCTGCATGAAGAAGGAAAAATATTGTAAACATAAGCCTACCATAAGAAATAAAAATAAGCATTTAAAAACATATGGAAGTATTCTGGGAGTTTCAAAAACGTCCCTATTTTTAAATAATAGGGACTCATTTAATCCAGAGTTGTATGTTACTAGTAAAAGTGAAATATGTATGGTTAAAAGCTCTAAGATAATAGGAAGGTTACAATGCTGAGCTGTTAATGTTCTGATCACATTCTTATTAAATATATTTTTTAACTCCTTGAAATACCTGGAAGTAATAATTTTCACACAGTATGTCATAGCATATATCCAATGGATTAACCAACTGCTCTTGAAGGATAGCTGTGTCTGTTGGTTTTGCAGGCTTTTGCTGGGATAAGCTGTGCAAATAGTGGGCAGCAATAGTCCAGAAATGCAGTTCAGATTCATCTCCATA